>JAFMSR010000005.1:34436376-34475762 GCA_022818135.1 Saxidomus purpurata | reverse complement strand
CCAAGTCCCCCACCCCCGGCCAACCAACCGCTTCCCATCCATCCCTCGAGGAGACATATTGTTTTGCCCTGTCCGTCCGTGTGTCACACTTAGTTCCCGCCCACATACATAAAACTTCATAATGATGATTGGTGTCATTAAAAAGATGATCCCTATTGTTTTTAGGTCCTTAGGTCAAAGGTCAAGGTCACAGTGACAAGAACTTTGAAAACCGTTTCCGCTCAATAACTAGAGATGCATATGACCAACATTCCTCAAACTTCACATCATGAATGGTCTCTTGAGCAGATGATTGGTATTGTTTATGAATCAGTAGGTCAAATGTCAAAGTTAAGTCGAACTCTGAAAATCGTTTATGTTCACCAACTGGAGATCCAAAAGGCTCACAGTCTTCAAATATAGAGTCAGTAGATCAAATGTCAAGGTCTCAGTGACGCCTACATTCAATTTCCCCCTATATAAGTTTGGGAGACATGCGTCTTTTTTCCTAAAACAGCCTCTAGTTGATATTAGTTCTGTTAACTGTCACTGAGGTTTTACTGCTATACAAGCAGAAGCCATTGAAGTGAAATGCTATACTAGCAAAATGGTTTTGCTGAATGTCACTGAGATGAAGTACTGTCACGCTATATTAGAAAATATTTTTCTCATAACCGCCACTGATATGGAAGGATACACCACTAAGAACATTATGGTCCTTGTTGAATGTTCGGTTAAATTTTTGCGTGCAAGCTGAATTTGGTTAAGTTTATGTGCAAGGTATTATCAGACATATATCTATGGTCATGTTCGCGACGTCATGGAACCCTCATATCCATAAATTAAAGTATAAATTTAAATCAGAAATAGCATCTAGTTTTCAGTGGTACCAAACACTAAGGTGGATTAGAATCAAATATTTAGTATGCTTCTACCTTTAAAAAGTTCAGGGGTATTAAACAATCAAGTAAGATTACTCTTGACTGAACTTTTTTTTTTTAGTTTTAAATTATGGCTCTTATTGAACTAAGAAATATTAGTTAAAGTTTTGCATGCAAGGTACTATAATACACATACTTCAGAAGCCACTTATTGGATTGATATGAAAGTTCATTAAAGTCTTCAGGGTGTCTGACTGTCAAGTTTGATAACTTGAGTATGAGTTTAATTCAAGTTATGGCCCTTGTTTAACTTTGGTTAAAAGTTTGCATGCAAGGTACTATCATGTACTATTCTCAGAAACCGCTCATGGGATTGATTTAAAACTCCATTATAGTCTTAAGAGGTATCACAAAATCAGGTTAGATAACTCTTGACTGAATGTATGGCAATATATGGTCCTCGTTAAAAGTTTGGTTAAAGTTTTGCTTGCAAGCTGTATTTGGTTAAAGTTTTATGTGCAAGTTACTATCGGGCATATATCTTAGTTTGCTTACCATTGTTGAGTTTGATATGATACATCTATAGAATGTTCATGGGTCTCCAACAATCAAGTTAGATTACTCTTGACTGAATTAGTTTCAAATTATGACCATTGTTGAACTTAGAAATGTTGGTTAAAGTTTTGCATGCAATGAACTACAATATACATATTTCAGTAACAAATTATTGGATTGATTTGAAACTTCATCGATGTCATCAAGGGTCTCTGACATTTAAGAAAGATAACTTTTGTATGAATTTAATTAAAAAATTGTAAAGAAAACATAAACTTGTTGCAATCTAAACTCTAAGTTGAATAGATCTTGGCATTAAAGTTATATTTCAAATATCAACATTGAAATTAGGCCAAGCCTGAAGTTTAAAACACTTTTTATGCTTTAGAAACGTGTATGAAACGAGTGTTACTGCGCTATATCTCGTTTTGACAAATACACGTGTGTAAATAAAATATATCATGAACAGAAAGGTTTGATTTTAGACTTTTAAGAGGTATAGTCGAAACGATTTTTATAAATATTCTCTACATTTGACTGCAATGAAATTGTTATACAGAATCATATAATTTGGTTATTGCAATGTTAATGTTAACTATTTTAAGAGTATGAATCTGTGATTTACGTGTTTCATAAAATTATGGTGGTCTCTTTGAAATGTAATTTTACTGTAAAATGATTTGAAACTTAAACTTTATGTGTAAAACATCTATTTTTCTGTAATATCAGTGACGTGTGTTACCGCATTCGGTCATTGCATTCGAATAAAATCTTGTTAGAAAAGAACATCTATATTCATTATGAGGTTCGGTGTTTTCAAGGTTGCTATGAAAGTGAACTCTTGTCAAATTTCTTCAGATGCATCCTTATCACTTTAAAGCGTGAACATTTATGTATGTTAGGTTGCGAATAAGGCTAACAGAAACAGAAGAGCACAGCGGTAATCCTATTCATGACGAATATATCCCATACAATCTTTACATATCACAGAATGAGTTTGGTTTCAATTCTTACCATTATGGTTGGAGTGGCAAGAAGTACATCGGACCGCAGTTTGCAGACGGTGAAATGCGAAATATAACAATTTTAGTCACACATAATGCGTATGAGGTACGTATCCCTTACAGCACGTGTCAGTCAAAACATGTGACAGCCAGTATGTCTTATGGATAATACAGTTGTTGTAAGTATTGTTCAGGAAGTTCATACCTACCTTTGTAGTAATTTAAAGTGGTTAAGGTCACTAACATGTATTAATACCTCTCAGTAGGAAAGATGGCAGTTTCACACGGATGAGTTGGGTGTAGTACTGATCCCTTCCAGCAACATTTATTAGGTAAAATGCCGTTATTATCAGAAACTTTTTTCTTTTGGTGACTCTTTTCGCTAATATTCAATTTCGATACTTTTACCTTTAATGCACAGACGTCAAACCTGGTATAAATCATTCTATAGTCAAAATCAACCACCCTGATATATTTGAGGATCTCGGGCTTAAGGTCACTCCAAACCTTACACTTCCTCAGTAAACTGTCATATTTGGCATATGCAATCTATGATTTATCTATTTTAAGGTGGTGCAATTTGAAAGGAAAACGTGCACGAGACGTTGACTTCACGACGTCATTTAGCGGTTTACCCATTTCCTACGGGTACTAGAAGAAAGACGTTTGTATCTCTGGTATTTATGAATGGATTTGAATGATTTGAATGATTAAGGTTTCATTTTTACGTAACAACTAAAACTAAACATATTTTATGATTTTGTAAAAGAACAGATAATTATTGGCAAGCATTTTTAAAGAAATGATCATGCAAAAGATCAAACTTATATGACAGTATGAAATCATAAAATATTTGTCAATATACTTTTACGACATATTTTTATTTCATGGCACATTGAGACTGTCTCAGTGTATGCACAGCGTCATGAATGTTTGATGACCGACAAGGCAATATAGTTTGGTATAAAATAAGTATGGGGTTTTCACCAGTTGCCATACACAAACTATTCAAATAAAGCTTCGCGGGAATAATTCAAATTTGATATGCTGACAGGCGAAATAGTATTTGTTTGGGTTAATGCATTTTTAATTACAAGTATTGTTGGATTCCAATTGTTTCATTTCATAAATCCATAATAATTGACGTAGGCTGCTGTAGCAAGATAAAAAAAACCAGCATTCGATGTTCAAATTATCGCTGACTAGCCTTGAAAATTCGTTCCATTTATACAAAAACATTAAAGACAATGTGATACATACAAAAGCATTTTATATGTAACGGCAAGGCGAACTCAGAATGACTCTCAACACAGTATACCACTTCATTTATCGGAATCCACATATTGATGAATTTCTTCGTGTGAAGCATTTCTGATAATGTTCAATACACTGTCCTATACTTATACCAAGTTTGATCACAAATATCCCATCTTCTGCATGGTGGCCCGTTAGTCACTAACATCAATATCCTTGATTGCTGAAACTAAAGACTCTAAGGGATATACCTATTGCATGTACTACAAGGAACTGTGAGTTCCCCAATAGCCGATTCCATTCGAATACTTGTAAAGGGACATGGCATATTCTGTAGACTCATTTATTATCATCACAAAGTGCCAGGGTGAGTTATTAGAATCGCTCACCGTCCGGCGTCCGTCGTAAGTTACAATTTGTCGTACGTCTGTTCACTTTTTCCTTAAAATGACATTTTCTCTGAAACCACAGGGCCAATGTTGATGAAACTTGACAGGGAGGTTCCTTGCATAAACATCTATCAAGTTACTTAAATAATTCCATTCCATGCATTGGACTTGTTGCTCTGGCAACGTAAAGGAAACACTTGAAAAATCTCAAAAGCCGGAAGGCCCGGAGCTTAGATATTTGGTATGTACAGGGTGTCCCAGAATATATGTCCACTTAAAAATGTTTATAACTTTGTCGAACATACTTTAATATTGACAAATTTGGTCTCAAATGAAAGGTTTTTGATAAAAGTTTTTCCTCATTATTAGAATGGCGTCATGAAAAGTTATTAGCATTTGGTAAGTGGACATATATTCTTCGACACCCTGTATCATCTACCAAGATTGATAAAATTATGGCCCGGGTCGAAATTGACCCGGCCCGAGAGTTACTTTATTTTACATATGCTTATTATGGAAACACTTTATAGATCTTCTTCTCTGAAACCATTATTCTTGAGTTCAGTCTACCGTCCGACAGACCGAAATATTGAAAACAAAAATCTGGGACATTCATTTTACGCCACTTACTGATAAATCAACAATGGCACTTTTGGGCATTTGTAAGTATATCTATTAAACTCATCCTCGGTAACCCAGGCTATTCATTACCCAATTGAATACCCTGGGCAAATTGACTGAAGAAATCTCGTACTCATGAATAATTAATGAGGTAAATTCAAGCCTTTCGATTGGTTTCTTGATACTTTTCTCAAGATTAACTATCCAATGAAATCGCGGCTCTCAAACCGCGTTAGGGGAAACATTAAAAATGGCAGCCCCCATGCTTGTCGGCGATGTAGTTTTAAACAGATTTTGTGCATCACTCGTCTTGCAGATTTCTATATGATCGTCCCTTAATCGGGACAAAACAAACAATCATTTTTTTTTCAACGTTCTGCATGGCGGTCATTATTTGAGGATACTCTTCATTGTGGAGGTGCTCTTATTTTTGTAAGCATCGATTTCATTGGATGAAAAATAGTCATGAATATTCATGTATTACGAAGTTTTGCCAGTCTATTTTCCCACGGTATATGACGGAGAGAAGCGGCAGGAATTAACCGTGGGTTCCGACGATGATAAAACTAGGTTTACATGTATTCCTTTCAAACTAAGTTTAAACCGCTCTCCGTAAGGTCGCACATGTGCGGTTTATAGGGTAAATCATCTACATGAACCGTTGAACAGGTATGTGTAAACATATATATGTAAGTATATAATTATTTTATGGGACATTATATGTACCTTTGAAATGATGAACAAATATTAAGCTAATTTTTTTATGCAGACATTCTTCGACGGAGACCTAGTATACAAATTCTCACACATCACCGGCCCACAGGTAGTAAGTAAAGGCTTTTATGGATCGGCTCGGCAGGTACAACCAACGTGACCATACATTCTCAGGCGATATATCTGTAATTTTTGGTTGACATTTTTTGACTCAAAAATTTAGTATGGATACAAAAACATTTTATGGAAATAAGTGGCTTAGAATCTTTAATTTCGTTAAAACGAAAGCAAAATTACTAATCAAACCATAGTTGCAACTTGCTCACCTTCTTCCAAATTTCAAGCAATACACAAACACTTAACGTATCGATAAGTGTTCACAAAAACAAATAAATACTCAAGTTATCAGTGTCAAAAAGTTTGAGTCGAAAGGAAACAAAGCACTTTTTAATTAAGACATGAAAAAGCACCCTAGAGCTATCTCGAAAACGGCTTTATATCATATCCATAGAATTAACTCTCGACCAAGGTGGAGTTGACGTGATGTTTGATGTCATATCGGTCCTCCTGGGTAGATGTCTAAGTTATTCTGTGCATTGCTTTTAGTTAATAGACTGGTATATCAAGTCACGTGTATATATTTGCCTAAAAGATTCTATTATTATTGGAATCTTTAACATTTACCTTGCTGGTAATTAATTGATTTGTTCTTTGAGACAAGATCATGATAGGTGTGCACACTTGCTAATCAGTCAATGAATTTACAGTGAGCACTCCTAACAAACATTAATGATAGTTTCGTTATTTAATAATCGACCAGACCAATTAAGAAGCTTAGCAGGGTAGGTGTTAACTGACAGGTGGCAGCAGGTCCATTCTGTACAGTCGCTGCTAAAGCACTGGGATTGTGCTGTTTTTATCGTTGAAAACAGGGGATGGAGCGTAAAGTGAAGTCTGGTTCACCAAAAGTTATTGAAACTAACCATTGATATATCGCCTATGCCACAAGGCGACTTTTATTGCTTTTTTGTGGCCGCAAAGCATCTGTAACGAAAGGGAAAGGATTAGAAAATGAACGACTCGTGTTTCGGTAACATTTCAAACCATACGGGTCTTGAAATACCACATTATTACAGTGGAAGAAAATCACACAAAAAGCAATAAAACCAGTCTCATGACATGTACAAACTAACAAACTATCAAAACTTAAGTTTCAACAACTAATTTATTCCTATACCTACAAACTTGAAAGAAAAAACCGAGTGAAGCATACAAACAGTAGAGCACGAAACGGCGTAATCATTTGCAAGAAATATTCATGTAATACTACTAACCAGGTGAAACTGCAGACATGGAAATCAAAATTCAACATTAAGTCCGCGATTTTTACGATCAGACGTCAAAAATCTCAAAGTGAATCAGACTATATTTAACATCCCATCCCCTGAAAATGTAGAATATGTTGTCCACTGATGTTACTGTAAACTGTAAATAAAGTAATTTTAGCTTGGCGAAAATTTTAAGATTTGATAACATACAGCCGTCATCGCTGAATGAAATAAGAATTCCCTAATTTTGGCTTGGGGAATTCATAAAACAAAACACGAAAAATGTTGCTCCATTTGCAGTGCTGCAGTGGTGTGTGTTAGTTCAATTATTACCAACTTCAAAATACAACCAAATATACAACCAAACAGTTTCAAAATATGAAGATATTTATATTCATGATTATTAAACCTTAACACTGTAGGTAAATATGATATTAAATATAATGATTCCTTTAACAATATTATATATGTTTAAAGTTCAAAAAAGATAACAGGCTTTTAGTCCATATACATGTTAATACATTAGACAATTACCAACATCCCAATACATTTAATTACAATACAAAAGCATTTTACATGAAATAGACAAAGTATAGATGTTGTTTGCCTCGTACTTAATGTTTTACGTTATGAATGTATAAATTATATCTATTTGATTCCACTGAAGTTTACGACATTGTATTCTAGTTTGTTTATTCATATTGTTTGTATTGTTGCTTTGAATAGATATGGAAGACAGCTATAATCGCCATTTAAAGTACCATTATACCCCGCCGAAGGAGGGATATTGTTTTGGAGGGAGGGCTATTGTTTTGGTGTTGTCCGTCCGGAGTCATAATCAACGAACCGATGGATAGAATCTCATAAAACTTAAAATAGTATACATGTACACATTATGCCGCGACGCATGCGCAATTTTTGCAGAAGTTATGTTAGGAACTCCAGAGTTATTAAGTTCTTCATGATTGTAACTTGCAGAAGAAATTATCCCCGCTGAGATGATGCTCCAGTGGGGTGGGGAAATTTTGAAATTGATTCTGAAACCAAAACACTTTTCAGTTGGTCATCTTTTATGTCGCCCTTTCGGAGAAAAGTCGCTAAAAAGGGATCGCTTTGTCCGCCCGTCTGTCACAAAAATTTTACGTTAACAATAACTTAAGATTTCTTCATCAAACTTTTCAATTGTATTGCTTATGACAAAAGAGTCGTGATGCCTCCAAATTTGGTTATTCTGACAAAGTGTAAGAGGGTGACACATGTCTCTACTGAACGCCCATCTAGGTTCACTGTAACAGTGAACATAATGCAACCAAACTTAGTGTAAAGGAAGTATTTACGAATATCTTTAATTGAATTGTGTTTGGGGACTCCTGGGGTCATGTCATTGTTACTAGAAATAGGAAAACCGTAATATATTCAATATCTTTAGTTACAGTTGGCATAATGTAACCAACTTTTGTTGCTAGTAAGTATTTAAGATGAAATTTAATGGGGTTGTGTTTTGGGGCTCCTCGGGTCAAGGTCAAGATCACTGTAACTAAAAATAGAAAAACGGTAATATATTCAATATCTTAAGTAACAATTGACATAATGCTACTAAATTATTTAGTTTGTAATATAAATGATAAAGACTTTTATTATGCCCCCGAAGGGTGGCATATTAAAATAGCACCGTCCGTCTGTCCGTCTGTCTGTCCGTCCGTCCGTCTGTGCGTCCCCACTTACAAATTCGTGTCCAGACTGTAACTCTGTCATGCATTGAAGGATTTTAAAATAGTTTGGCACACATGTATAGCACATCAAGACGACGTGTCGCGTGCAAGACCCACATCCCTACCTCAAAGGTCAAGGTCACACTTGGAGTACGAAGGTTATGGAATCCTCTATATATGCACACATTCGTGTCCGGACTGTAACTTTGTCATGCATTGAAGGATTCTAAAATAACTTTGCATAAATGTCTAGCACATCAAGACGACGTGTCGCGTGCAAGACCCCTGTCCATAGCTCAAAGGTGAAGGTCATACTTAGAGTTTGAAGGTAATGGTTTCCTCTGTATATGCATATATGCACACATTCGTGTCCGGACTGTAACTTAGTCATGCATTGAAGGATTTTAAAATAACTTTGCACAAATGTCTAGCACATCAAGACGACGTGTCGCGTGCAAGACCCCTGTCCCTAGCTCAAAGGTCAAGGTCACACTTAGAGTTTGAAGGTAATTGATTCCTCTATATATGCATATATGCATACATTCGTGGCCGGACTGTAACTTTGTCATGCATTGAAGGATTTTAAAATAATTTGGCACAAATGTCTAGCACATCAAGATGACGTGTCGTGTGCAAGACCAACATCCTTACCTCAAAGGTCAAGGTCACACTTAGAGTTTATAGGTAATGGAATCCTGTATATATGCATACATTTGTGTCCGGACTATAACTTTATCATGCTTTGAAGGATTTTAAAATAACTTGGCACAAATGTCTAGCACATCAAGCGGATGTGTCGCGTGCAAGACCCAAGTCCTTAGCTTAAAGTTCAAGGTCACACTTAGTGTTTAAAGTAATGGAAAACTGTATGCATGGTTACTCTGTCATGCATGGAAGGATTTTAAAATTACATAGCACATTTATTGAGCACATGGAGAGGACACAGACTGTGAGGCACCTCTTTCGGAGGCATTCGTCACTTGTGAGGGACAGCTCTTGTTTGGCTTGTATTTTGGGCTCATGGGGTCAATGTCAAAGATTTTTTTTCTATAAATAGAAAAAAAAGAAAAAAAAACAATATCTTTAGTTGCAAATGAATTATTTGGACTAAACTTAGTATAGTAACTATTTCAGACCCTTTTGTGGGATTGTGTTCGGGGTCAAGGTCAAGGACACTATTACTTCAAAGATGGTAATAGATAAACCGTAAAAGGATAAAATCAGACGAGCGGCAAGCACCCGCAGGCGTAGCTCTTGTTTTTACATGCATGTGCAGTCAACAAAAATTATAAACCGTTATGTATTCCCAAAAATCATACGCATATACATGTATAAACAAAAGCTGTTAAGCATCTAAGATAAAACTTAAAGCGGACAGAAGGAGAGAAAACAACAGACGAAAGTAAACAGTAACCACTGCCATCACACTTTTGGACACAACTGACTGGGTATTGCAGTCAGGTAAAACAAAACTCCCTAAATGTTTCAAATTTCGTTAGGTTCCAATATGCGTGGGAGTCATACTTGAATATTAAGCGTTAGTATCTTGTTGAACTATAATTAAATAATACCATGTATCCATCAAGGCATTATGGTGTTTGCTAAACTAAAGTACTACATGTGTGTACAAATGTTAAAAAAGCTGTAACTACTTGTTTATATATGAAACAAGCTAAGAAAAGTAAAACAAGCAAGAAAGCCAGTGTGTTGCGATTAAAAGCAATATATTACTGGTAATCAGATATGAAATTAATAAAATTCTGTTAATTATATGAATTGTACAGTGTTTCTCGAGTGCAGCACTCCAACTAGATTGAGGCTCAAGCGGTGATAACGAACAACAGTTTTAAAACAATTTTAGGCCATATCTACTAGTATATGAGCTTGTATGAATGATTTTTATTTTTGTTGTTAATTATCTATTTATTAATCTATTTATTTCTAGATTATAGGATGTCTTTATTGTCTGGGTTGTTCTGCTTCTCCTTTAAAGGGACGGTTGCTGCACTGAAGTTAGACGATGGCAATTTAAGAAAGAGTACACGTATTTTTGTCTGTCATAACATTTTGCACATTGAACTCGACATCTCCTCGCATAGTTATTTGTTTCTTTTTCAGAAAAAAGTTTAAACATCCTAGCTTAAAATATGCTGTTTTGTAGGGTGAACACACGATTTTTCGAGTTATAACACTTGCAGAATCCCGAGGGATTGTTGGTGCATATGTTATAAATGGAAAAGATAGAAATGCTTCCATGTTTCTATATACAGACACGATTAGGCAGAAATGGTAGGAATAAAGTTTTAGCTGAAAATGATTTTTTGTTAAAAATATTGTTTTCAGAAATAATGACCCACCCTGATTGCTGATATTTTGTTTATATTTTATTGATCTTTGTATTTTCATTATATTTGCTTTTTATGTACCTGCATATAGTACGACCAGACACTATTGGACTTATTTCTTATTTTCAAATATTGTATAACACGAATTTATACTTTTTTTGTACCCGGATCAATTTTAAGTTTAGGACCAATTAAATTGAATAAGCAAAACATTGTGTACTTGTATCTAATTGTATTATGTGTTAAAAGAAATGAGACCCAAATCACAAGTATGACATTTTAACCGAAGGTTTTATTACAAAACATGTTGAAATACAAAACTCCAACAATCAAAGCGTTTGCTGTCTGATAGAACTTGAACCACTCATTGAAGACCACACAGTGGCAAGAAAACATACATTAACAAGGATGCATAAGTGTGTATTTACTGTTATGATGCAACCCTTGGTACGTTCGTATGCGAAATGTGTACCTAGTTAAAATGCTTTAAAATCAATTTCGTAGAAGTGTTTTTCATTCATTTCATCATGCCAAGAAGTTATACTATCCTAGATAGCATGCATATTACAGTACAGGTAAGACCGTCCGATATTAAGACCTCCCTCGATATCAAAATAAACATCGATAAACACCGTTTGAATAAACACCGTTTGAATAAGACCATTGTATGCCTGTCGAAAAGGTGTTCTAAAGTTAGACATGAATTTCATGATATTAAGTTGCTTATTTATAACTGTTTTACATGTAAAGTAGATGCGGAATAGGAAACTTTGATTCTCAGTAATTTCTAGTCCAACTATTTAATTAATATATTTCATCAATAAAGGTTTATACTAACTAGTAATCTTCACTTGTTCATTAATCTACCGGTAGTTGAAATTTCGAGTGACGGTATCCGGGACCTCTTAAAACTTGATGCAAGGGACAAACTATGTATCAGTTGCTGTAGACAAATACAATTTCATGGGACTAAAATTTCGAGGATTTATTATAAATTGCAATTGTGTTGGCACTTTTATTTTTGGATTGTATCTCTTTCTGCAGTGAATGATACTGTCAGATGATTTCTTTTGTGGATTACTATAATTCACGAATTGCCTAACAAACGAAATTCACAAAAAGCGGTGAGTCACAAACATTAATGGTTTTTACAGTATCTCAAGTGTATATCCGTTTCGCCTTAAGAAATTTATTACTAAATTATCACTTTCAAACTATTGCGTACAAACAAAATATTATGGCAAATATTGCAGATGGACACAAATTTTGATAAATTTCTGTTTTACTAAGAAACAAAGTTAGAATGTTGTTTTCTTTAATTTGTTTATGTATCTTATTTTCTTGACACAACTTTGTTCAGGAGTAATATTTTAAAACTCCTACTGGCGTTTGAATTATATAATATCTACTATTTTGGCGATTCCAAATGGCGGTCGTTGTAGGAAAGGGATCTTTCCGAGGTTTTGATGAAAGTGCACGTGTAGCAGGTATGTAGTATCATTAATACATTGTTTTTTTAGCGTTGGATACTTTTAGTAGTCAAGATGACTAACAATTTCATGAAGCTGTTTTACTTATGGTTTGTTAACTAGGTTTATCTTTTTCAAGTTTTCAGCTGGTACAAGTAACTTGAAAAACAATACGCCTTCTAACGATTTATGAATCCGTGTAATTCATTCCATTGTAATAAACCATTCCGCATTTCTTTAGCAGTCTTATGTACCAAAAATGCTTTTTCCCACCTGTATATTAACCAGCCAACTAATTTAAGGTAGTAGACCCCTAATGGGCACCAATTCAAATCATTATAGAATTATTATTTTCTTAATCTGTATCATTTCCTGGATTTAAAAACAAATTTCAAAAGAATTTTACCTTGAAAAAACTAAGTTATAGGAATCTGAATAACCCTACCCCCATTTTAGAATTATTTATGAAATGACATCACACAAGAGATAAGAAAATACATGTATTTCATTTATTATTCAATAATTTGGTACAGATTTGGTATCAGAGTAACATATAACAGTAAATATATTTTCTTTCGGATTTTATACACCATTTACTAAATTATCAACAAGTTTTATAAAACTTTTATGAAATAATCAGATAGTATTACAATTTTCATGTACTTTTTTGGCCATGTTTAATTTTGAGCATCAAAGGTTTTAGGAAAATTCAACATTTTCTAGAAATGGGGCAAGACTTTTTGTATATTTAAAATTATCTTTAACATTTTGGGAACAGCATACCAAAAATTCACAATGTTTTACCGTCTCTATTTAAAATAATTAGAGTTTGAAAATCTCAATCGACGATTTTAGACGTGTCTGCAAGTAATAAAATCTTCAAATAAGCTTACTTTTACGTAAAAAATATTTAATTTCTTTTTAGTCTAAAAACAATATAAACATATGAAGAAAAGTGCAAAATAATGAAAAAAAGAAGACAAAGTAGAAAAAAAAATTTGGTTCCGGCTGGATTCGAACCTACGCCCCCAAAAACCTCAAAAGATCTTCAGTCCAATGCTTAACAACCTAGGCTAGAGCATTAAAATTGAAGAGTTTCAAGTGGAGTCTACTACCTTAAGCCTCCACATTTGATGCATGTTTTAAACATTGCTTAAATAATGGTTAACTTTATTTGCAGATAAAACGGAAGTACAATGCAGTCCCGAGCAGTACATAAGCAATAGCTTGCAGAGCATCTCTCGTAACAGTAAGTAGTAAAAGGCATGACAAGAACTGTTTCTCAGAACAACAATATGTTTAATGCATGCATATTATTTCTGGTTTGTATCATTGTCATGATCTCCGGTAGGTTGGCATAATTTCTTGCCGCTTGACGTCGAAAAATGTCTCGGATTAATAGTTGTCTCTCAGGTGATTTATATAAGGAAATCATGACCGTCTTCTTCTTGTTTGCACGGCAACTCGTGAAGAAAAGTCAATAGGTTGATCGCACGTGTTTTTGTGGATTCTCGATTTAAACACGCTGATGCACAACTTTTACTAGTATTTACACTGATTGTAAAATAATCCCTCTTTCTCCTTTCGCCAAAGACCTGTAACACTTCTAATAACTTAAGTACGCATATCAAATTTTGCTCATCGTGCAATTAATTCGATGTAACGTACAAAAGATAATTACAGTTACGCCACTAATTCAAATTCCAACATATGCAGTTAAGAGCATGAAATACACGTTTAAGAGATTTTTCTTCTCATGTTTCTATTGTTTTTCTTTTTGTTTTCTTATTTCTTTCAAATTAATGACATGCTTAAACATATTTTATAAATTAAAAAAAGTAGGCAGTCATTGTTAAGCTGAAAAAAACTTCTTCTATATAAAGATACAGATAAGAAATAAGCTTGCTTAGTGATATATGCAAAAATATATAATTTCACCCGTTACTGACCATTCTAACACTATTGAAAATTTTGCCTGTAAAGGCAAAGAAGGATTTGAGCGTGATATACCTACCAATATATCACGATAGGCGTCTGGAATTATTTTTGACTGCTGAAATTCCCTCCCGCGTAATTTTAACACAGCATCTATGAGTGTGCATGCGCTAATACGCTTGGATTTGTATTGTTGAGAATGAATTCACGTGATGTACAACAATTCGTAGTAACATTTTCTACACTCGCAATATCAGCAACAACAAAACTAAGACGAATAGCGTTTTATTTGAGGAGTTAAAAAGAATACCGAAAATTTCATGAAATGCAAGGAATGCACGGGATTCTACAAGTTCAAGGCAGCGACTTCGTGTAAGCGCATCAAACAGTTCCCCTTCGAACATTTTTTTGTTTAAATTAACGTGTTAGAATGGAAATAGATTTTACTTTTGAGTGATATACCGGTTAGTATATCACTGTGTGTCGTTTAGATGCTTCGTAATTAATCACTCAGGCTTTCGGCCTTCGTGATTAGATTACTACTCATCTACACTCCACACAGTGATATACTAACCGGTAGATCACTCAATTGTGAAATATATTTCCTAATCATTCATGTTGTACATTTGTTTGTTAAATATAATTAAATTAAAGTTTCTTAAAACAGATGCTTGTAGAAATATTTGAGTAATTTCTCTGTAATGGATGTTCAATTTTCCAGCTCAACAACTGAAGAAGATGGTGGAGAGTTTAGGAACGTCAAAGGACTCGCGGGATCTCAGAAATAAATTGTATGTTTTTGTTTTAACATTGAAATAAAAGTGTCTTAAGATTGTTACAAATGGCAACGTATCTCTTTTGGAACGTCACAGAATGATCATCTGCGTATGTGTTACGTATAAGAGAATTGTTACTTCACTTGACATTAAGATTGACTAAATATTACGATCATAACTATTCAAAGCAAACTATAATAGATGTACACTATCGCCTTTTTTTCCTCTAAAAATTTAATTAAAAAAGTATAATCGATCATCTCGCGTATGTGTTGATATATATCTAAAGAAGAAAAGTCGGCTCTGATCGATACTAGTCGGTCCCACTATTTAGATAGGATAACCAGTTTTATAAGCTAATCATAAAGAGATACACGATTTAATTGATGTTGATAACAAAGTTTAGTCCACATACTAGTAACACAATTCATGATTCACACAAGACAATTTTGATTCGAGAAAGCTAGCATAAAAAGTTTTAAATTCAAATGTGATTTTAGGTTAGTGTTAGGTCAATTTCTTTCATCGATTAAGGGGGTATAACATATTTTCAAACTGGGGACATTGCCTAAAGTCACATTTTGAATATCTATGCTTGCTTGCTTTAAACAGAATTGCAATGCAGTCGGAGACAAGCCAGTTGACGAAAGATACTAACCTTGCAGTAAAGCAATATGGAGATACTCTATGCACTGATGATGTGCAGGTAAGATATTTGGCTCGTAAAACTGTGACACTACTAGTTTTCGTGGCACTAAGTTTTCTTGATAATCCATTAATTTAAGGTCTTATCCAAAATCGTCCAATATTTATAGAAGAAAATTGAATGCATGACGAAATAGCATATCATGAAAAGTCCGCGGAAGATAATGTCAATTAATTTTAATGCATTTGCAATGAGTATGAAAGTACTATTTTCTCTTTTATCTCAAACAACTATAGTATGTTAAAGATTATATGTTAAAGTATCGTTTCTCGATGATTCAAAGGTAAGGAGGCACTAATAATAAGATCACAATAAACCGGTCAAGGTACACCATACATCCGACCCGAAGCCAGTCTTGCGACACCATAACCACCCGAACCGAAACCAGTTTGGCAACGCCACAGACACCAGTCTGTAAACACAAAAACATAAACCGAACTAACAAATCAGTCAAGTCTCAAACCCATAAACCTCAAACATCCGACGAATATAAAAAGACTTGTGGCAAAGTATTAGACAGATGCTTGATGTTGCAACACTATCTTATTGTTAAATGACAAAGGTTCTAAATACGTTTATCAATGCAACTAAATGTACTGCTGGTTGAAACTTCATAAAATTAATAATAAGACAGCAAGGTAAACAGTCTCACAATGCATCAAATGAAGTAAATCAACTTCAAGAAATACATTTATGACAATGAAATGCACTTACCCTATTTTAGAAAAAAATACATTGAATATTTATAATATATATACTGGTGTTCTTTGATTAAGCAAAAAGACAGGAAGATCCAGCATAGACTATTTAAGGAAAACTTCAAAGACATTCTAAAAGAGTACAACGAACAACAGAAAATCATTCGCATAAAAGAAAGGGATAGCATACGAAGTTCGCTCATAAAGTCGGGATGCTTTGTAAGTTGTTCTTTGTTACTTAAAATGTTTTATTATTATTGGTAGAAAAAGTTAGGTCTACGCGCATACTGATTAATTATTTTAAACAGGAATTTCTTAATGACATGTTTACTGTATGGATTCGGGAGACGAATGTGATAACACACGAAAGTGTCCCATCAGCCAGGCAAGGGATGGCTTTCTTGATAGTAAATAGTGGTATTATAAATGTATCAAATTATCAGGAGATGTAAATGTTGCTACATTTTTAGAGTAAATTCGTTGATTATTTTAACATATTATGAGTTTTTGTTCAAAACATATCTATTGCAGGGAATTGATGTGGATGAAAACGGCTTGCTCTACAAAGATGGGTATTGAGTAATAAAATCTTACAAATCACCCAATAAGCATATATCAAATTTAAAAAAAATAAAACGAAATATAATTTGTTGGATGCACTTGTCAAAGATGGGCCTAGGACGCAGTAAAGATGATCACAACACTAACTGTATTCTAGTAGCCTTTAACCTTCTTTATAGAAGAAAAAGCACATACCATATTTGATACCTTATATCTGGTGAGATATATGAAACTGGGCTATGCAGCATAAATACAATTGACGGTTTGATGATAAAATGCCATACAATAAACATAATGTTCACTTGAAAATTTAATTCTAGTATACTTACACTTATTGTCTAAAGTTGGAATCTGATCAAGATACTAATTATTTTGTAGCTAAGAATCTTAACTTTTGAATTATGTTCTAGTGAACAGATTCAAATCGAAACTATACAAGCCGAAATTGATTTAGATTTAATAAAAGAAAGAGAACAAGCACTAGTGCAGTTAGAGGTTAGTAATATTTAGAAATGCTATTTTGACAGACGAAATATTATTCTTTGCTAAACGATTTTATTTTACTTTTCTACCACTTTTTGAATTTTAAGTTCTTATTCTTGTAGTCCATACCTGTTTAAAGCATATAATTTAAAAGATGCTTTAGTTATTAAGCCAATATTTAAAATGCTATTTCATTATGACTAAAGCGTTAAAGACACAAATATCAGATTTTGTTTTCAGTTCTAGCAAGACATCTGCGATATCACTAGCATATTTAAAATTTTAGTAAAATATCTGTGATATTAAAGACATTTTTATAATTTGAGCACGGCATCTGTGATATTAAAGACATTTTTATAATTTGAGCACGGCATCTGTGATATTAAAGACATTTTTATAATTTGAGCACGGCATTTGTGATACTCAATAGTGACATTGTATTCCAATTCTAGCAAGACATCTGTGATATCAATGACATTTTCAAAGACCTTGCCGGTATGATTGAAGAACAGGGAGAAGATATAGGTAAATTTCCTGCTCCTTTATTAATAAATTTCTCCACATTCCTCCATTTAGCAAATTTGATGTTCTGACTCTTCAGATATATAATATGAAGACATTGATGAACTAAGAATGCATTCTTTGTTCAAGTTTCACTTGAAAGGAGCGCAGACGCAATAGTCCTTTACATTTGAAGAACTAGATCTAGTAGGCGAACTTTGATGCTTTCTTCTATTAAAATATTTATGTTATTCTTCATTATACAGTAGGCAATCATCTATTCATATATCAATCAACAAGTTACTATTTTACTACAAAATTGTACTTCAGCTAAAGCAGAAGAAAATATAGATGAAGTGGTCTTGAATGTTGAAACTGCGGTGCAGGAGCTTAAACAAGCAGAAGAAAATGTGGTAGGTATCTATATGCTGTGAAATGCTACTCGTCAAATGTATATTTTACCAGTCTAAATAAGTTACCGGTATTAGATTTGATAATGACAAGTGTAAATAATTATTCAAATGAAATGAATGTAGCATTTCTTACCCTGTTGGCGACAAGAGATTCTGATTTTGCTACTAAAGTATGTTCCATTCCACTTTGGACCCCCAACTTTGACCTGAACTGAAAAAACCTGAGCGGTTTTCGTATAATTTTACCGGTTTTGTGATCTACAAAAAAGTCACCCTCGAGAATTTTAAGCGTTTTTAAAACAATCACGTCATTTTGTAAAGATGTCGATTTTTTTTTCTATGGAGACTCGCCATTGTTTACATTGGACACCATTGACGTTTAATCTTCCGTTACAGAGAAATTACGCCAAAGTGCACGTGTTTTTCACTAAAATGTTCGGGGGACATTTCAATATTACAATCAGATGCATGGTCATTAATAATGAGCTAGCTTTATATAATAACAAAAGTAACGCATTTAAGTACACAAAATGTTGAAAATCTAATTAGAACTAGAATAAAAAGGATTTACCTAGATTTTCTAATAATTCCTGCTTTCAAATGATTCCTTGCCTAGGCTAATGTCGTACTGACAGTCCGTCTACCCCAGTCCATGAGTCATGACAGCACTAAACATTTTGAAAAATCTTAAGCAGTTGTTGAATTTCAGGTGAAGTAGCATAACATGCAAGTGAAACACGCATTCATTTAAACAGTGGCCCAACATGCATGTCACAGTATAACCCTGAACACTCCATTATCCATTCTAAATCCTTTATTTTCCTTCAGGCAGTAATGACCTTGTTCTCTTGATCTTAAAAACAAAAATAATATCAAACAGGGAATGCCACGTACCAAAAACGCAGCCTCCCCAAAACGAGCTCCACATCACCCAGAAGTGCACACCACCAACACACACACACACACACACACACACACGACACACACACAATCATGTACACACACACATATACACTACCAACACACACTAGCATACAAAGCAAACGACAGCATAAATTTCAATTCTCCGAAACTTGCTCGTGACGTATTTATTAGATGACGTAGTATGATAACAAATCTAGGCGACACGAGTGGATCCGACGTGGGAGCGTGCATTTGCGCGCATCCCCTTGTGCATACTGGTAGCTTATAAATTGAAATAACACAAACGAATCTTATAGTAATACTGTACTGGTTGGGGACCACCAAACCCGGACGACCATCAAACCGGACACTTGTTTAAACGCGTGAATATTTTCTTAATATTTACAATCAATGGTGTTGATCAAACAGACACTTGATATCCATTCACAAAGTGCAACAACAACAGTGTAATGTAACTATTTGACCAAAAAACTAACTATTCATTTTTGTCAGTCACTGAAAGCATGCTTACATTGTCGGGGGGAAAAGTGGAAAGTGACAGACTGTGCAAGGGCAATATTTCTGAGGCCCAGCAAAAAATATTTCACAAGTAAACCTTTCATCTTGATACTTCATTAATGTGTCGAATGATTGATACAGTAAACCTTATTTAAAATCTAACATCACAATTAAACAAATCTATTTAAACTATCTGTCCGGAAACATGGTACAGTTGGTCAATAAAATATAGCAATTTGGTAACCCCACAGCAGGGCCTCAAAAATGTGATTGATTTAATCTGATGGGTTAACAAGTTAGCTTTTCGTTTCGGTGAAGAACCTAACTTTCTACTGATAAAAGTTTGATTGCTAGATACAAAAATTGCCAGAGTTATCGAAAAACATGTTTAAAAAGTGTCCGGTTTTAGGACTCTAGCCAGTATAGGCATTTTACACGAGAATGTATAGGGCTTTGGTCGTGGATGAAGCTTACACGGGAGACAAAGATGATAATACATGTACTGTATCGAGAACTGTTTCGTTTACTCATAGTCACGACAAACTACAACTCGTATGATCATGCTAGTCTTACTGGTGTATACTTGACTTTCAGATTCCGTAACAATCATTTTACATGTTATTTGAAATGATCCAAGATTTATGGTAAGCCATTTTAAGATTCGATCGCTGCGTAAAAACATCACGTAGATCTACATTTTTAGTTGTTTTTTTTTTCATTAAAAATACTATTAACAAGTACTATAGTCGCTTGCACATAATATGTATTTTGTCAGGGTCTGGAAATCTGATAGGGGCAATATTTTCCATTTTTACAGAAAATATGCCTGCTATATAACCAGATATTGTAGCCAGTAGAGTTCTCTCATGGGAAAAATCATTTCGAAGTGCTTTGTCCGTCTGGACGCAATACATGAACTGTACATGTAGCCTACTGTAATTGGCTACACTGGACGTCTTTATCTTCAACAGTTTGAGTTACGTATCGATTTCAAATTCATTTTAATATGTGCATTAGGCTTATAGACAAAGTGGGTTATTTTACTTTAGATTTAAGCGCAAAGTGATAGATCTAAGTGATATAAATGTCAGTTTTATATGTGCGAAGGCTTTAAAATGACTTGTTGTTCTTGTATAAAATATAGTCTTAAGTAATAAATAATATTTGACATGTGTGCGTGCGTCTGTATGTCCGTGGTCTGTATAGATGTACTCGAAACATTGCCTGTTACGGGAGTGACAGTCTTGCCGTGTCTATCTATGACGCGCGGTTTAGGGATTCATCCTATTTTTTCAAAGTTCTATTCACAAAAGAATAGTTTTATAAATAATTTTCATTTCTCAAAACATATGGTAGTGATCTCATAATGTTATGGTGGACTACCAAAGAAAACCCCCCTTCTTTCAACAGCTTAAATCTTTGTCCGCACCTGAGTGCGAGGTTCTTATTACATGTCATATAATTTTCTGTATCAGTGGGTAACTATGAATTTGATATTTGCCGTTTTTCGACAATAGATACTTTATTTTATGTTTTTCTATGATCCGAAAATTGCCTGTCCGGTTCATATGTTTTAAGTGTACAGTACAATAAAAGTTTAGGGCCCTTACAAAATGACGAAAATGTCTCGGCTGATCCTACGATGCCGGTGATTTAAAGTAAGTTGGGTATGCCGAAATAGTTGAACAGTCGATATATATAGTCTACGGATTTGTTCAGGTCGGCATATATACATTTATTAAATAACAGATATGCACCGCAAAATTTGTCTCTTTCGACGTTGGTAATTTTGAGTACGTCCCTGGTTACGTCTGTTATGGACGCCGCCATCTTGGAAATCAACGCAACGTCACTTTGCATTACACCCTATGGAGAAAATCACAAAAATGCGGATTTTCACGTTTTAGTAAGAAATAATGGAAAAATAAAAAAGATGCCTGGAGATATTAAATTTCCAGATACAATTATGCTATAAAGAGCAAAAATACATGCACTGGCGACAAGAAACTAGTGATCCAAAATTAGGTGGAACAGACTTTAATGCATATTCTGATGTGCAGTCTGAATTCTGCACTCGTAATTTTTAAGTGAATACTCCAGACCTATAAAACAAAGAGTAATGTCCAAAGAGATGAATAAGCCCATATTAGATATGTTATGTCAGGGTAGAAAGATCCGTAGAAACGACTATACCATTGTTTTACAATTCACTCGACTGGGTTAAAATCACAGAATTTAAATTCTTTTACAGACATCATCGAGACGGAGGAGGCTTATACTGATTATTATAGTCGTAGCTATATTGCTGATTGTTTTAACGGTGGTGCTAGCTATTGCACTGTCCTAGGAAGTTTAACGGTACTGCGGTCTAATGTGTTGTCTGAGGAAGACCCTGTGGACTGTATTCATAATATGTTTTCAAATTGTTTTTAAAGATGGGTGCTAGTTGGTCTTAGAAAGACCCTGTTGATTGTTAATATCTATAACATGTTTTGTGAATTGTGTTGAACGATTGGTGCTAGACGGATTGTGTTGAACTGGTTTTGTTTTCTTTGATTCTTTACAAGTCCCGGCCGACCCTGGGACTTCTCCATGGGTGAACTTGCCAAGACTCCTGACAGGTACAAGTTGAAGAGAGACATTATGCAAATCATGCGGATTATGATAGGTGTGCACACTTGCTTTTCAGTCAATAAATTTACAGTGATCACTCCTTAATGATAGATTCGTTATTTAATAATCGACCAGACCAATTAAGAAGCTTTCCATTCCATTCTATACAGTCGCTGCTAAAGCATTGGGACTGTGCTGTTTTTATGGTTGAAAACAGGTGGAGGGTAAAGTGAAGTCTGGTTCACCAAAAGTTATTGAAACTTGAAAGAAAAAACTGAGTGAAGTATGTAAACAGTAGAGCCGAAACGGCGTAATCATTTGCCAGAAATAGTCATGTTATACTACTTACCAGGTGAAACTGCAGACATGGCAATCAAAATTCAACATTCAGTACGCCATTTTTACGACCAGACTCCAAAAATCTCACTTAAAGTGAATCAGACTATATTTTACGTCCCGTCCCTAAAAATGTCGTATATGTTGTCCACTGTTGTTAGTGTAAACTGTAAATAAGATAATTTTAGCTTGGCGAAACTTTTGCGATTTGATAACATACAGCCGTCATTGCTGAATGAAATAGGAATTCCCTTATTTCAAATCTATTGGCGGCTTGGGGAAGTCATAAAAAAATTAATATATTAGACAATTACTAATATCCAATACATTTAAATATAATACAAAAGCCTTTATACATGAAATAGACAAAGTATAGATGTTGTTTGTCTCCTACTTAATGTTGTACGCCATTGTATTCTAGTGTGTTTATTCATATTGTTTGTATTGTTGCTTTGAATAGTTTAGAAAGATAGATATTATAGCCATTTAAAGTAACATTATCCCCCGCCGAAGGATGGATGTTGTTTTGGCGGGAGGGATATTGTTTTGGCGGGAAGGATATTGTTTTGGTGTTGTCCGTTTGTCCGTCCGGAGCCATAACCAATAAACCGGTGGATAGAGTCTCATAAAACTTGAAATGGTATACATGTACAAAAGCATTATGCCGCGACGCATGCATAACTTTTGCAGGAATTGTGTTAGGAACTCCAGATTTATTAAGTTCTTCATGATTGTAACTTGCAGAAAAAAATGATCCCCACTGAGATGATGCCCAAATGGGGTGTGGAAATTTTAAAAATGATTCTGAAACCAGTACACTTTTCAGTTGGTCATCTTTTGTGTCGCCCTTTCGGAGAATAGTCGATACAAAGGGATCGCTTTGTCCGTCCGTCCGTTCGTCACACTATTTTAACGTTGGCTATAACTTTGCCATTATTTAAGATTCCCTCATCAAACTTTACAATTGTATTGGATAATATACTTCAACATATCAAACGGGTTTTTGGGTCATACATTTGGGGGAGGGGCGAATATTTTAGAATTTTTGGATTTTGTCATTTTTAGCTTGTCTGATTTTTGTCGAAACCGCTTGCGGTGAGCTCGATACAGTTATCACAATGGCGGTTCGGTGTATGTTTGTGCGTGCGTGTGTCCGAATGTCCGAGTTTGTCCGGGCTGTAACATATCCATGGATCAAGGGATTCTTAAATAACTAGGCACAAATGTTCACCATCATGAGACGGTGTGTCATGCACAAGAACCAGGTCCCTAGGTCTAAGGTTAAGGTGACAGACGTTAAAGGTCAATACCGGAGCATATCTACTTCATGCATGGAGGGATTTTGATGTAACTTGGTACAAATGTTAATCGTTATGAGATAGTGTCATGCTCAAGAACCAGGTTCCTAGGTCTAAGGCCAAGGTCACACTTAGAGGTTAAAAGTCAAATTCAAGAATATCTTTGTCCGGAGCATTTCTTCATCATGCATGGAGGGATTTTGATGTAACTTGGGACAAATGTTCACCATCATAAGCAACCCTTGTTTTTATTAATTAACTTAGCTCAGTTGGCACACAAGGCCCAGTTCTCTAGCTGAAAGGTCCTGGTCACACTTGAGATTAAAGGTAAAACTCATGAGACCATGTCCGGGCTGTATCGTCCTCATACATTGAAGGATTTTGATATTACTTTGGACAGTTGTTTACCATAACGGGACGACATGTCATATGTAAAAGCCACTCCTGTAGCGCAGCTGGCGGGCTCGACGTTTTGCCTGTGCATTTTAGCAGTGGGCATTTCGTTTACGTTTTGCGTTTAGGTCATTTAAATGCAAACTATCAAAGCTATCGTTTTGAAACTTGGAATACGTGTTCACTATCAAGTGTACAATAGAATAAAGGAAGAGTTTTACAAGTTACATAGCCCTGTCATGTATTTTGACTGGATTATCGTTCTTTCTTAAGTAAGAAAGTTTCACACACACACAATGTTTTTCTGTTAATTATATGAATTGTACAGTATTTCCCGAGTGCAGCACTCCAACTATAATGTTGTTTACACGGCTCAAGTGGTGTAAACGAGCAACAGTTTAAACCCAAATTTAAGCCATATCTACGAGTTTATGAGCTTGTATGAATTATTTCTATTATTAATTATCTATTTATTAACCTATTTATTTCTAGATTGTAGGGTGTCTTTATTGTCTGGGTTGTTCTGCTTCTCTTTTAAAGGGACGGTTGCTGCACTGAAGTTAGACGATGGCAATTTAAGAAAGAGTACACGTATTTTTGTCTGTCATAACATTTTGCACATTGAACTCGACATCTCCTCGCATAGTTATTTGTTTCTTTTTCAGAAAAAAGTTTAAACATCCTAGCTTAAAATATGCTGTTTTGTAGGGTGAACGCACGTTTTTTCGAGTTATAACACTTGCAGAATCCCGAGGGATTGTTGGTGTATATGTTAAAAATGGAAAAGATAGAAATGTTTCCATGCTTCTATATACAGACACGATTAGGCAGAAACGGTAGGAATAAAGTATTAGCTGAAAATGATTTTTTGTTAAAAATATTGTTTTCAGAAATAATGACCCACCCTGATTGCTGATATTTTGTTTATATTTTATTGATCTTTGTATTTTCATTATATTTGTTTTTTATGTACCTGCATATAGTGCGACCAGACACTATTGGACTTATTTCTTATTTTCAAATATTGTATAACACGAATTTATACTTTCTTTGTAGCCGGATCACTTTTAAGTTTATGACCAATTAAATTGAATAAGAAAAACATTGTATATTACTGTAGTTTCTAACTTTATTATGTGTTTAAAAGAAATGAGACCCAAATCACAAGTATGACATTATAACCGAATTTTTTATTTCAAAACATGTTAAAATACAAAACTCCAACATACAAAGCGTTTGCTGTCTGACAGGACTTGAACCACTCATTGAAGACCCCACAGGGGCAAGAAAACACACATAAACAAGTATGTAGAAGTATGTATTTACTGTTTTGAAGCACAAGCAATACGATGTATGTTTCTTACAAGAAATTCACTGTAAACAAATCGTTGATAATGACGTATGGCAGAAAGAATGGAATCATGATATATTTATTAGTGGAGACAATAGTAGTAGCAGAGGTGTAGGCATCCTTTTAAATAAAAACATAACTTATAATATTTTGGAATATAAAGACATCGTTAGAGGTCGGATTCAACTTCTCAAAATAGAAATAAATGAAGACACATATGTTCTACTAAATATATATGGTCCAAATAAAGAAGATAAAGACTTTTTTGAAAAATTAGAGAAAACAATTACAGACAATGATAATGATACATTAATAGTTGCTGGAGATTTTAATGTTGTCCTGAATTTTGAAATTGATAAACTAAACGGGAAATTTAACACAAATAAACACAATTCAGAGAGATTAAATAAAATTATTGAAAACAATGAGCTTAAAGATATTTGGCGAATTACAAACCCAAATAAAAGACGTTACACCTGGCACTCAAGCACTGTCCCGCCAATTTTTTGTAGACTTGGTGTCCCGCCAATTTTTTGTAGACTGGTGTCGCAAAATCTGCTAAATATAATCTCTAAAAGCACAATTACACCTAGCTATAGATCAGATCATTCAATCGTCAATATAAAAATAGATCTAGTGAAACAAGATAGAGGACCAGGCTATTTTAAACTAAATAACAGTATTATCATGGACCCAGAATATCAAAATATTATACGAAAAACAATACACGAAACCGTTGAAATAAATAAAGAAGCCAATCCAAACACCCTGTGGGAAATACTTAAAGGCAACATAAGAAATGAATCAATACGTTTTTCAGTAAAGACAAAGAAACAAAATAATGAAGAACAAAAACTAATTGAAGATAACATCAAAAGAATAGAAAATGAAATTCATCAAAATCCAGGAAATCAAACCTAAGTACATGAACTTAACATCAAGAAAGATAGCCTGAACCATTATCTAAATGAAAAAATTAAGGGTATTATACTAAGAACAAAAGCTGAATGGGTTGAAGGTGCAGAAAAAAATACCAAATATTTTTCTACACTTGAGAAAAAACGAGCAAAAGAAAAAGTAATAAATAAACTAGAACAAAATGGAGCAGCTACAACAAACAGAAAAGAAATCACTACTTTAATACTTAATTTTTACAAAATGTTGTATAAGAAAGATGAGTTTTTGATAGATGATTCAGAATTTTTTCCATACTTACACAAAAAATTGAACCTCGAACAAAAACAATCATGTGAAGGGTCTTTGACAGAATACGAATGTGGCATAGCTCTTAAAGAAATGAAAAACATGAAAAGTCCAGGGTCTGATGGTTTAACGATAGAATTTTACAAAATTTTGGAACGACATACGAAAATACTTGGTAAACTCATTAAATTACTCAAACGAAAACAAAAATCTGACTGAGTTACAAAAACAAAGTATTATTTCACTCTTACCAAAAAAAGATAAAACACTCACAAATATTAGCAACTGGCGACCAATTTCTCTTTTGAATGTTGATTACAAAGTAGCATCTAAATCAATAGCTAATATATTAAAAAGGGTCCTAGACGAAATAATCAATAAAGATCAAACTGGTTTTATAAAGGGAAGATACATTGGTGAAAATGTAAGAATTTTATATGATATAATTGAAAACATAAATAGAGACGATGAAGACGGCTTAATCTTTTTCTCCGATTTCGAAAAAGCGTTCGACAGTATTGATCACAACTTTGTCTTTAAATGTTTAGAATATTTCAATTTTGGGGATTCATTAATAAGCTGGATAAAACTTTTTTCTATAGTGACGCAAAAAGTTGCATTACTAACAACGGACATTTTTCAGACTTCTTTAAAATAGAAAAGGGTGTGAGACAAGGTTGTCCACTTTCGCCTTACCTTTTTATCATAGGAATCGAAATACTATCTCAATACATTATTAATAACAAAAACATAATCGATCTGAAGCTTTTAGACCATGAAATAAAGCAAACACTCTTTGCAGACGATGCAAGCTTTTTCCTAGATGGCACAGAAAGTTCGTTTCAAAACCTTATTTCAACACTTGAAAAATTTAGTGAAACATCTGGTCTAAAATTAAAGTATTCAAAATGTACGGTTCTGAGAATAGGATCTTTACGCTATACAAACATAACATACTGTAAAAGAAAACAATTTAATTGGACATCAAGCAAAGCTACAACACTAGGAATACATTTTACAAACGATAAGTCGAACGTACTTGACCTTAATCTAGACCCCAAAATAGACGCATTTCAACATACTTTATACAAATAGAGACGATGGAAACTGTCCTTAATCGGGAAAATTACTGTTTTAAAATCTTTTGCATTCCCAAAACTGGTTTACCCTCTTACAGTATTAAATACGCCTACAGCAGATAGAATTAAAAGAATTAAAAATATCATGTTCGATTTTTTGTTGGACTCTAAGCCTGACAAAATAGCGAGAAATACAATTATTCAGTCATATGATCAAGGTGGTTTAAAAATGATTGATGTAGATAGTTTTATTAATGCAATAAAAGCTAGTTGGGTAAAACGAATCATAAATGAAAATCGGGCCAAGTGGAATATAGTTTACCATGAAGAACTGAAAAAGTATGGAGGTACCGAATTATTTAAATGTAATATAAATAGAACGGATGCAAATAACCTCATTTTTAGGTTTTCTTTTCTCAAGGATATAGTTACATCTTGGTCCGCGATCAATTACAGATACAAAATAGAAAAAGTCTCAAAAGAAATACTTTGGAACAACTCAAATATAAAAATGAAAAATGGAAATATGCTATTTTACAAATCGTGGCTAGAAAGGGGTATTTTAAACATAGAACACATTTTTGATTTTAGGACCAAGGATTTTTTAACCTTTACTCAATTGCAAAATATGTATGATGTTTCAACTGGGGATTTCTTAAAATATATCTCTTTGACGAAAGCAATAAGTAGTACATGGAAAAGAAAGCTAAAAACAGAAGAAATAAATTCTGCAATATCAACAGATTACTTGATAAACAAAGTGAGAAAAAATACTGGCACCAACAAATTATTGTATGAAAATCAGATAATAGCAATGAACAATAACATCAACAAAATCAAAGAGAAATGGGAATCAGAACTGCTCGCAGATAATGAAGTAAATATAAAATGGAAAACTGTGTTTACGACGCCATTGAAATGTACAATTGACACAAAACTAAGAGAATATCAATATCAATCTAATGAAGTTAGTTCCCAGCAACAGCTATCTCTATAAATGCAAATTGGTAAGCTCTGAACTTTGTGACTTCTGTTCGATGGCACCAGAAACAGTCAAACACCTTTTCTGGGAATGTCAACCAATTCAAACATTTTGGGTCGATTTGCAACTGTATCTTGGAAACAAAAACATGTTCATAAATGATTTAAGTTATCGATCAATATCGCTAGGTACACAAACAGAAAAGGACACAAAAAATAAAAATATTATTAATTTCATCATTATATTGGCAAAGTACTTCATATCGAAATGCAAATATACATCCACAGTACCAAACATTCATTCATTTATACCATTTTTACAAAAGAAAATCGAGATTGAAAAAGTTATAGCCACAATGAAAAACAAACTTAATACGTTTTATACAAAATGGCAAGGATTTGATACAGCTTGAGAGACACTGTTGCACCGCTTCATATCGCTTTCAAACAGTAGGTAATCAGCATTGAAAGCTCACTTTTCATTTTCTAAATGTTTTTTCTTCTTCTTCTTTCTACCTATCTAACCTGTTTTATCCTTTTTTCTTCACTTTCCTAAACTTTCAAAAACCCTTTAAGTGCATATGAAAATAAACAATACCATGATTTGCAATATACATGAACTATAATATGTTACTTATATATTATTATGAATTATACGTGCTTAATTGAAATAAAAACTGAAAAACAAAAAAAAGAAGTTATACTAATCCTAGATAGCATGCATATTACAGTTAAATTCTGTTTTTATATGTAAGACTATCCGATACTAAGACCTCCCTCGATATTAAAACAAACATTTCGGAACCAAATGGCCTGATTTATTGTGAAAAGGTCTCGATAAAACACCGTTCTGATATTAAAACAAAAATAATATCAAACAGGGAATGCCACGTACCAAAAACGGAGCCTCCCCAAAATGATCTGTTTCAGCAATAAAGGTTTAAACAAACTAGTAATCTTCACTTATCTATTAATCTACCGGTAGTTGAAATTCCGAGTGACGGTATCCGGGACCTCTTTAAACGATATGCAAGGGACAAACTGTGTATCAGTTGCTGTAGACAAATACAAACTCATGGGACTGAAATTTATTATGTCTCCCCCACCTCGGGGGGAGACATATTGTTTTTGCCCTGTCCGTCAGTCCGTCCGTCCGTCAGTCCGTCAGTCCGTCCGTCCATTCTTCGTTTCCGGACGATAACTAGAGTTCCTTTTGACCTACAGCTCTCAAACTTCATAGGATGAATGGTCTTATTGAGCAGATGATCCCTATTGTTTTTGGGGTCAGTAGTTCAAAGGTCAAGGTCACAGTGACCGTTGGTCAATTTCTCGTTTCCGGATGATAACTAGAGTTCCTTTTGACCTACAGCCCTCAAACTTCATAGGATGATTGGTCTTATAGAGCTGATGATCCCTATTGTTTTTGGGGTCAGTAGGTCAAAGGTCAAGGTCACACTGACCGTTGGTCAATTTCTCGTTTCCGGATGATAACTAGAGTTCCTTTAGACCTACAGACCTCAAACTTCATAGGATGATTGGTCTTATAGAGCAGATGATCCCTATTGTTTTTGGGGTCAGTAGGTCAAAGGTCAAGGTCACAGTGACCGTTGGTTAATTTCTCGTTTCCGGATGATAACTAGAGTTCCTTTTGACCTACAACCCTCAAACTGGGGGGAGTCCGTCAGTCCGTCCGTCCATTCTTCGTTTCCGGACGATAACTAGAGTTCCTTTTGACCTACAGCTCTCAAACTTCATAGGATGAATGGTCTTATTGAGCAGATGATCCCTATTGTTTTTGGGGTCAGTAGTTCAAAGGTCAAGGTCACAGTGACCGTTGGTCAATTTCTCGTTTGTAACATATTTTAATTGGAAGCTTAATAGAGAAGGCTTTACCCTTTATCATCTTGGAAAAACATTAAATATAGCAATTAACTCACTAGATATAAGTACAGGTTAAAGTTGTGTATATATTTTAATGAGATTATTACAAGAAAGTGGTAGCTTTATTTGTTACTAAGATGATAATGACAATTAGATTGCGTGTACTGTATCAAAGGTGATGTGACTATATTTTGTGTCCGCTCCATATCTCTTGTACCCCTTGAAGGATTTTAGAATAACTCACCACAAATGTTCACCATATTGAGACGATGTGCAGAGCGCATACGTGTAACGACCACCTTTGTTCAAGGTCAAGGTCACAATTAGAGATCAAAAGTCATGTGACTGTATTTCGTGTCTGAACGAAGTGTTCAGCAACTGTGATGAGATGTAACAGACACATTCCCCACTCAACAATGGAATTTAATTATTTATCTTCACTTCTTCTCCACAATTATTTTATTTTAATATCCTGTCTCAGTATTACAATCATTGACAAACTGCCATTTGGGAGACATTTGTTTTTGTGACAAAAATAACCATCTAGTTTATTATAAAATGCAGTTTTGTTGGCACTTTTATTCTTGGATTGTATCTCTTTCTGCAGCAAATGATACTGTCAGATGATTTCTTTTGTAGGATTCCTATAATTCGCGAATTGCCTAACACACAAAATTAACAAAATCGGTGACTCACAACATTGATGGTTTTTACAGTATCTCAAGTGTGTATCCGTTTAGCTTAAAGAAATTTTAACTAAATTATCACTTTCAAACTATTGCGTACAAACATATTATGGCAAATATTGCAGATGGACACATATATTTTGATAAATTTCTGTTTTACTTAGGAACAAAGTTAAAATATTTTCCTCTTTAATTTGTGTATGAATTTTATTTTCTTGACACAATTTGTTTATGAGCAATATTGAATTATATGATATATACTATTTTGGCGATTCCTAATGGCGGTCGTTGTAGGAAAGGGATCTTTTCGAGGTTTTGATGAAAGTGCACGTGAAGCAGGTATGTAGTATTTTAATTACATTGTTTTTTTTTCTACCTGGTAATAGTCAAATTATACATTTTCGCGATTGAAATTTAGTAGTTACGATGATGCACAATTTCACGAAGTTGCTTTACTTGTGGTTTATTAACTAGGTTTGTCTTTTTCAAGTTTTCAGCTGGTACATGTAACATGGAAAACAATACGTCTTTCAAACCATTCCGCATTTCTTAAGCAGTCTAATGTACCAAAAATGCTTTTTACCACCTGCATCATTGTTCACTGTATTTGCAGATAAAACGGAAGTTCAATGCAGTCCCGATCAGTACATACGAAATAACTTGCAGAGCATCTCTCGTAACAGTAAGTAGTAAAAGGGATGACAAGAACTGTTTCTCAGAGCAACAATAAGTTTAATACAGGCATATTATTTCTGGTTTGTAATAATGACATGATCTCCGTTAGGTTGGCCTTTAAGTCTTGCCGCTCGACGTCGAAATATGTCTCGGATTAAAAATTGTCTCTTGGGTGATCTATATCATTTGCCCAGCCGGCATATTTTGTTACACACTCGACAGACATGCATGTGTTTTTGTAAACACTGTACATTACGTTATGCTACTTTCGGTGTACTGCGTGTGTTGTATACGTCAGTAAATAGATTGAGCTGTAACATGAAAGTAAAATTTCCATTGGCCCACATACAGAGGTCACGCGCAGGGGTCACCTTCTCTGCTAACCTGCGCATGTTTTTTTTATCCCCCGCTTTGGCGGAGGGGATATAGTTACGGGCTCTGTCCGTCCGTCCGCCACACTATTGTCCGGAGCATAACTCTAAAAGTACTGAAGGGAATTACTTGAAACTTTATACAGTGGTAGAGAATAATGAGGGAAAGTGCAGTGTCCAAGAACCATAACTCTATCTTGCCTTTTTTTATTACTCCCCTTTGTTACATTTGCTTGATTTTTCTTGTCCGGAGCATAACTCCAAAAGAACTGGAGGTAATTACTTGAAACTTAATACAGAGATAGAGCACAATGATTTGAAGTACATGCCTAAGAACCATAACTCTACCTTGTCTAATTACACCCACCAAATACTAATATGCTATTGAATTAGAAACTATACCATGTCCATTCCTCTCAATTCAAATTTCTTGGTTATAGAAAAAGCACTTGGCGGGCGGATGGCCATGTCTAACATGGCTCTTGTTTTTGTTTTGTTTTTTAATGAAAGGTCGATTTTCAGCGTTCTCATAAGATGTCAATATACCTGGGTTTGAGTACGACATGTCTGCTTTATGTCTATGAAAAAATATGTGTACGCACTCAAAACATAATCCCACAGGGGCTTGTACGCGAACGTTGGTAAAATGAAAATTTTCAAACCTGGTAAAAGTGTGTCCAAGGTCATTTTCAAGGTTGTCTTAAAGTGTCAACATTTGCCTCAGAGGTCTGAGTTTTCAACATTCAGGAGCTGTCGGCATAGCCTTTAAATTCATACAGACAAAACGTGTTCCATACGGTAACTGTCGCTTCTATGGAAGGCCAAACGTATCTTAACCCGCGTATACGGTTTATTACGTTATGGACGTTCAACGTATATAGTGCAATCATGACCGTCTTCTTCTTGTTTGCATGACAACTCGTGAAGAAAAGTCAATAGGTTGATCGCACGTGTTTTTGTGGTTTCTCGACGTAAAACACGCTTATGTACAACTTATACTAGTCTTAACACTGAGAGTACAATAGTACCTCTTTCTCCTTTCGACAAAGACCTGTTAAAGTTCTCATGACTTAAGTACGCATATCAGATTTTGCTTATGGTGCAATTCATTCACCTTATATATAAAAAGATAATAGCAGTTACGCCACTAATATTTCAAATTCCAACATATGCAGTTAAGAGCATGAAATGCAGGTTAAAGAAATTTTCCGCCTCATGTTTCTATTTTTTTTTTATTTTTCTTTTCTTATTTCTTTCCAATTAATGACATGCTTAAACATATTTTGTAAATATAAAAAGGTAGGCAGTCATTGTCGAGGTGAAAGAGACTTCTTCTATATAAAGATACAGATAAGAAATAAACTTGCTTGGATATATCTGCAAAGTAACGTATAATTTCACCCGTTACTGACTATCATTCATGTTATCTATTTGTTTGTTAAATATATGTATAGCTAAATTAAAGTTTTTTAGAAAAATTCTCGAAGGAAATATTTGGGTAATTCCTGTGTAATGGATGTTCCAATTTCCAGCTCAACAACTGAAGAAGATGGTGGAGAGTTTGGGAACGTCAAAGGACTCGCGTGATCTCAGAAATAAAATGTATGCTTTTGTTTTAACATTAAAATAAAAGTGTCTTAAGATTGTTACAAATGGCAACGTATCTCTTTTGGAAACGTCACTGAATGATCATCTGCGTATGTGTTACGTATAAGAGAATTGTGACGTCACTTGACATTAAGATTGACTGAATATTTACGATCATAACTATTCAAAACAAGTTAGACCAGATGTACGCTATCTGCGGTCGTAATTTAACTATTTTCAGCTACAAAATTAATTTTTTTTTAAATCGATCATCTTGCGTATGTGTTGATATAGTTGATATATATCTAATGGAGAAAAGTCGGTCCTGATCGATACAAGTCGGTCCCGTTATCTAAATAGAATAATAACCAGTTTTATAGGCTAATCATAAAGAGCTACAAGATTAAGGTGATGTTTAATAACTAAGTCTAGTCCTCATTCATAATTCACACATAAGACCATTTTGATTCGGGAGAGCTAGCTTAAAAAGTTTTAAATTCCAATGTGACTCTAAGTTAGTGCTAGTTAGTTCAATTTCTTTCATCGATTAAGGGGGTATAACATATTTTCAAACTGGAAACATTGCCTAAAGTCAACTTTTGAATATAAGCTATGCTTGCTTACTATCTTATCAAACAGAAGTGCAATACAGTCGGAGACAAGCCAGTTGACGAAAGATACTAACCTTGCAGTAAAGCAATATGGAGATGCTCTATGCACTGATGATGCGCAGGTAAGACATTTGGCTCGTAAAACTGTGCCATTAATTTAAGGTCCAAACAAAAATCGTCCAACATTAATAGAAGAAAAAATGAATGCACGACGAAATAGCATATCATGAAAAGTCCGCGGAAGACAATGCCCATAAATTTTGATGCACTTGCAATGAGAATGAAAGTAACACTTTCTCTTTTATCTCAAACAACTATCGCATGTTAAAGATTATATGTTAAGTATCCTTTTCGATGATACAGAGGTAAGGAGGTACTAATAATAAGATTGCAATAAACCAGTCGATCTACACCATATATCCGAAATGTCTTGCAACGCCATAACCACCCGAACCGAAACCAGTTTGGCAACGCACACAAACCAGTCTGTTAACGCAAAAACAATAACCGAACTAATAAATCAATATACACTCGATCAGATAAATTAGTCAAGTCTCAATCCAATAAACCAGTCTGTAAACACCTCAAACACCCGAAGAATATGAAAATACTTTTAGACTGATGCATGATGTTGTAACAATATCTAATTGTTAAATGAAAAAGGTTCTGAATACGTTTATCAATGCAACTACTACTGGTTCAAAGTTGTTGAAACTTCATAAAATTAACAGAAAGACAGCAAGTTAAACAGTCTCACAATGCAACAAATTAAGTAAATCAACTGTAAAAAATATATTTACGACAATGAAATAGACTTACCCTATTTTAGAAATTTTATATATATACTGGTGTTCTTTTATTAAAGTGACATTATGCGCATCTCACTGCACATAGTGTATTTTTGGTGACAGTTTTATGAAAGCAATTTTCAGTTGCTGTGCATTTAAATGTGTTAAACTAATAATAATGCCGCATTAGTATTTGAAGTTGGTGCTTTAGAAATAAAAAAAAAAATGACGAATAAAATAATACATGTAGTTCTCCCTTTCTTTGCGGTGATCTCCCTTGTGTTATTGTTGTTGTTGGAAGGGAAGCAACTCCTGCATGCATTGTGTTTTTTTAATTGACTCTCCAAGTCAAAATACGAAAAGGAATATTTGGAAAGTTATTATTTCGTACTGGTAGCAGGAAGAGTTTGGTGTATTGGGTTAAAAGCTATTATTTCCTCAGCCCTTTTTACACACACATATTTCAGCTTGATTTTTACCTGAAAAAAAATGTGCATAATTCCATTTTAAGCAAAAAGACAGGAAGAATCGGCATAGACTATTTGTAGAAAACTTCAAAGACATTCTAAAGGAGTTCAACGAACAACAGAAAATCATTCGCATAAAAGAAAGGGATAGCATACGAAGTTCGCTCATAAAGTCGGGATGCTTTGTAAGTCGTTCTTTGTTACTTAAAATGTTTTAATATTATTGATAGATAAAGTTAGGTCTTTATTTACGTGCATACTGATTAATATTTTTTAACATGGATTTCTTAATGACATGTTTCCTGTATGGATTCGGGAGGCGAATGTGATAACACACGAAAGTGTCCCATAAGCCAAACAAGGGATGGCTGTCTTGATTGTTTTTTTGATAGTAAATAGTGGTATTATAAATGTATCAAATTATCAGGGGTTGTAAATGTTGCTAGGAGTAAATTCGTTGTATATTTTAACATATGATGATTTTCTGTTCAAAACATATCTATTGCAGGGAATTGATGTGGATGAAAACGGCTTGCTCTACAAAGATGGGTATTGAATAATAAGCACTTACAAGTCATCCGATAAGCATACATAATGATAAAAAAATAGAAAAATATATAATTTGTTGGATGCACTTGTCAAAGATAGGTCATGGGACGCAGTAAAGATGTTCGCAACACTAACTGTGCTCTAGTAGCCTTTAATCTTCTTTATTTAAGAAAATGCGCATACCATATTTGATATTATACTTGTAATGGCAAGAAGAATTCTTATAGGAAAAATCTGGCAAAACTAACTCGAAGTTGTAAACCTACGGTACTCATGAAAAGGCCCATGTAAAGATACCTTATATCTGGTGAGATATATGAAACTGGGCTATGCAGCATAATTGTTGACGGTTTCATGATAAAATGCCATACATAATGTTCTCTCCAATTTACTTCTAGTATACTTATACTTATTGTCTTAAGTTGGAACATGATCAAGATACTTTTGAATTACATTCTAGTGAACAGATTCAAATCGAAACTATACCAGCCGAAATTGATTTAGATTTAATCAAAGAAGGAAAACAAGTACTAATGCAGTTAGAGGTTAGATATATTTAGAACTCATATTTTGGCAGACGAAATATTATTCTTTGCTAAACGATTTTATTTTTCTTTTCTGCACTATTTGTTCTTATTCTTGTAGGCCATGCCTGTTTAAAGCATAGAATTAAAAGATGTTTAATAAGTCAACATTTAAAATGCTATTTGATTATGACCAAAGCGTTAAAGACACAAATATCAGATTTTGTTTTCAGTGCTAGCAAGACATCTGCGATATTACTGGCATATTTAAAATTCTAGTAAAGTATCTGTGATATTAAAGACAATTTTATTATTTAAGCACGGCATCAATAATGACATTTTATTCCAATTCTAGCAAGACTTCTGTGATATTCAATTATGACATTGTATTCCAATTCTAGCAAGACATCTGTGATATCAATGACATTTTCAAAGACCTTGCCGGTATGATTGAAGAACAAGGAGAAGATATAGGTACATTTCGTGTTTTTTTATAAATATATTTCTCCACATTCCTCCATTTAGCAAATTTGATATTCTGACACTTGAAGACATATATGAAGACATTGATGAACTATGAATGCATTCTTTGTAATAGAACTTTCTAGTTTATGAAGTGCCACTTGAAAGAAGTGCAGACGCAATAGTCCTTTACATTTGAAGAACTAGTAGCTTTCTGCTATCAAAATATGTTATTTTACCTTGTAAAGTAGACAATCATCTATTCATATATCAATCAACAAGTTACTTTTTACTACAAAAATTTACTTCAGCTAAAGCAGCAAAAAATATAAATGTAGTGGTCTTGAATGTTCAAACTGCGGTGCAAAAGCTTGATGAAAAAGAAAAAAATGTGGTAAGTATCTATATGCGGTGAAATGCTACTCGTCAAATATATATTTTACCAGTCTTAATTAGCTACATGTACCGGTACTATAGAGGATAAGAAATATTTGATAATGACAAGTGTAGACAATTCTGTTAGAATTAAAATGAAATTATTGTAGCATTTCTTACCCTGCTGGCGATAAGAGATTGCTACTTTGCTACTAGATCCTGATGAGTATACTAAATTCTGCGCCTGTATATTTGCAGTTAATACTGAAACAAAGCGTACTGTCCAAATGAAGAGATAGATACATGTACGTCAATATTAGATATGTTTTGTCAGGATGAAAAGACCCGCCAGAAAACGCCTTTAATATATCATTGTTTTACAATTAACTCGACTGTATCAAAATCACAGAATTTAAATTCTTTTACAGACATCATCGAGACGGAGGAGGCTTATACTGATTATTATAGTCGTAGCTATATTGCTAATTGTTTTAACAGTGGTGCTAGCTATTGCACTGTCCTAGGAAAACTCTGTGGATGTTTTAACAGTGGTGCTAGCTATTGCACTGTCCTAGGAAAACTCTGTGGATGTTTTAACAGTGGTGCTAGCTATTGCACTGTCCTAGGAAAACTCTGTGGATGTTTTAACGCTGGTGCTAGCTATTGCACTGTACTAGGAAAACTAAATGGACGTTTTAACGGTGTTGCTAGCTATTGCACTGTCCCGGGAAGACCCTGTGGACGTTTTAACGGTACTGCGGCCTACTGTGTTGTCTTAAGATGACCATGTGGACTGTATTTATAATATGTTTTAGAATTGTTTTTAAAGATGGGTGCTAGTTAGTGTGTTGTCTTAGAAAGACCCGGCTGATTGTTAGTATTTATAGCATGTTTGAGAATTGTGTTTATCGATTTGTGCTAGCGATTGTGTTGAACTGTTTTGTTTTCTATGATTGTTGATAAGTCCCTGGGTGAGCTTTTGAAGAGAAACAGATGCAGATACAAGGGAATCCGGATACCAGACCATAGTTCTTTTATGGATAGACCCCTTGATCTTTTACATGTCCGGTGCACAGCACCGATACACGTGAGAATACCTCTGGGCTTCTAACCAGTTCATCTCAGTTACTATTTATAGCATGTTTTCCAATTTCTTAAATGGTGGTTCTAATCTATTTTCATTGCTAGTAACTGTATGTTTGCTAAAATACCTTAAGGACTGTATGTTACGATTTTTCGTTTATTGCTTCCTGCTGCTGCTTTTCCATATGAAGATCTAGCGGACTGTTTTAAAGTAATATTTACTATTTTTAAGAATGATATTAGCAGCGCTCTGTATTAAAAAGTGTCTGTATTGTTATAAAATTAGTATGTATATGATCTTATTCCTGAATAAATCCAAATTGAATT
>JAFMSR010000005.1:34409285-34435876 GCA_022818135.1 Saxidomus purpurata | reverse complement strand
ATACGTGATCTAAATGCCTTATTCCAATACCTGATACCAAAAAATAAACAATAATATTGAATGCATCGATTCTTCTTGTTTTAGATTCAAGAGCGTTTCTTCATCTTTGCTAGCAATGTTACATCTTTTACTTCATAACGTTTTATGATGTCGCCGAATCTGATGTCAATAATCAACATTTTTTACAACCAAGTGTGAGTAAGTGTTGTTGTTGTTGTCTTTTGGTCCCATTTTGTTATTGTTCATTTTAATAATTTGTTTAGTACCGCGCCCGTAAAGAAACAAATCTTTTTATCTAAATTAGGAAAAACATAGTTAAATTTCCTTTTTACATACCCGAAGGGACGTATTATAGGAACGCCCGCTTTGTCCGCTTTTGATCTTCACAAAACTTGTTGACCATATTTGTGGTTATAATTTCTCCACCAAGTTTGATAACCAGCCAACTCTATGGAGGCACTTTTGGAATATGGCCCTTCAATTATGCAGAATTGGCCAAATTAGCCTTCTCAGACATTTTCATCCGATGTTCACGCAACTGGGTGAAAATATTTGTGCGCACTATATCTATGTAAAATCGATAACCAGCCAAATTTCACAAGGCACTTTTGGAAAATGGCCCTTGACGTATGCAAAATTGGCCAAATTAGCCTTCTCAGCTTTATAGTTCAAACAGGTGAATACGACTTGTTTGCTCTATTGTTCTAACAGGTTGATACTCTTGTTCTTGTAAGGGATACACATCAACGTTACTTGAATTAGTTAAAATTGAGTTAGGCCTACCATTCTTTCTTTCCAAGGGAGACATATCGTATTGACTTAAAAGGAGAAAAAAGACCCTTAACAACCACAATTTTTGCTCCAAATGGAGACAAATCGTACTGACTTAAGTAAAAACATAGTTTCCTTCTTATTATCCAAAGATAATAAAATCTTACTTACTTAAATAAGTGAAAAAAAGTTACCTATCGCTCTATCCCAAGCGAGATAAGTCGTATTGACTAAATCGTTTTTATTAGCTCGACTATTCTAAGAATAAGGAGACTATTTCACTCGCCACAGCGTCGGTGTCGGCGTCGGCGTTTGCGTTGGTTAAAGTTTTTTAAAAAGTCAAATATCTTGAATAAAATCAAAAGTATTGACTTGAAACTCAAACTATATGCTTGCCATCAACATCTTCACCTGAGGAAGCAATCCCCATAACTCTATTTTGATTTTTGACAGATTTATGCCCCATTTTTACTTACAATATTTTGTTAAAGATTTTTATAAATTTAAATATCTTGAATACTATCAAAGGTATTGACTTGAAACTCAAAATGTATATTTACCATCAATATTTACACTAGAGGAAACAATTCCCATAACTCTGTTTTGATTTTTGACAGATTTATGCCTCTTTTTAACTTAGAATTTTTGGTTAAAGTTTTTATAAAGTCAAATATTTTGAATTCTTTCAAAGGTATTGAATTGAAACTCAAATTATGTGTCCACCATTAACATCTTCACTTGAGGAAACAATCCCCATAACTCTGTTTTGATTTTTGTTAGATTTAACTTAGAATTTTTAGTTAATGATTTTTATAGAGTCAAATTTCTTGAATACTATCAAACGTATTGACTTGAAACTTAAAAGGTATGTTTACTATCAACATCTTCACCAATGTGTTTGATTTTTGATATATTTATGCCCCTTTTTAACTTAGAATTGTGTCACAGTGTTTACCAGACTATTATATGGAAATACTAAAAATGGCTTACTTTTGAAATGTCATAGAATAGTTATGCAGCATGCAGTGGTCATGCTTTTTCAATTTTATACACATCAATTTTGAAACGTTACAAAGTTATTCATGATCAAATATACAAGGTCATGTGTTTTTTTGAAATTATCCCCCCTCCTACCCCAAGTTGGCTTACAGAATCCAGGGTAAGGCTTTGCACGTAATGTCATTTACAAAGGTCTTTGAACAAGTTTCATAAGTTTTACCTTAATTCTTATAGACAGTTACACAATACATCTGTTCTTAGACAAAAATACCTATACTGACGGACTTTTAAAACGCATCACTTATTTCTTCAAATATTTTCCTACATTAAGACAGCACAAAAAAAACCACCCCGGTTATGTTACACTTTAACCAATAATTCGTCATTGCCAACGGATTTTCGTGCACTCGGTTCACATGGTTTCCGGCACGGCGTGCACGTGCAACAAATAAAAGAATGTGACATTACGCCAGCCAAGGTCTCTTGGTGTGTTTAAATTTTCATTTTAGACATTCATATAGACACACTTACTTTTACCATAGGAATTAATTTTTTCCATTGATTATTTAAATAATGCCAAGACTTAGACAAGATTAGCGTAACCAAATTGTTGGTTTATTGCAAGCAGGCATCTGTCAAAGGGAGTGTGCGGGGCGTTTTCATGACACCAATCCACTATTTATCGCCATCACCGTTTCTTGGGTACGGGTAGTGTTGCTGATCGTCCGAGACCCGGTCAACCTCGTGTAACTACCCGGCGTCAAGACAATTACATACGTCAGAGTCATCTCAGAAATCATTTCACAACAGCAGTTTCCACGGAGAATTGGATACCAGGACGCCGCCGTAGGAATATCCATGCAATGACAGTGATAAGACGATTGAGAGATTATGGAATGCGCTGCAGACGACCGTACAGGGGACAGATCTTAACTCAACGTCACCGGCAGAATTGAGTGCGCTGGGCCCGTGATATGATCAATAATCGACACCAGAACTGGAATCAAGTTGTATTTTCCGACGAATCACGATTTTCCTTAAGTTTCGCAGATGGCAGAGTTCGTCTGTACAGACGTCAACATGAACGTTACCACGATGTTTGTGTTTTAGAGCGTGATAGGTTTGGGGGAGGCAGTATAATGGTTTGGGGTGCCATTAATCATGATTTGAAAAAATCGAATGAAAATGCTGAAACTACCGCGCCACTACACAATACTTAACAGCAAAAGAAACTATACATGTATATATTTCGAATATTTTTTAATTGAATAATAAACTTCAGCAATTTTGATCGTTTTCAGCCTATCTACACAGTACTTTAAAATAATCAGTTGTTAATTTCTTAAATCATCCAACCGTAACGCCGCTTGAACAGCACAGGACGTTTTGCTCGAAATTCACGCTATTGCAATGTTGCAGTGCAATAGAACAGTAGCCGATGTGGCGAGAACGTTTAGATGTACTCCAGCGACTGTCCAGGCGTTAAGCAGACGTTTCCTTCAAACTGGGGTTACTTCTGATCTCAATGAAATGAATTGTGTATTTTTGATTTCGATGGTATTTGATTTCATTTGACCTATAACGACGTTAAGAATTCTTCAAGACCGATGACATTTTCAGGAATTATTATTAATTGGTTATGTTTTCATATTCAAAAAATTGGTTTTGATCTGAAACATTTTATCGGAATAAATTGACAATATACTACCAGTATAGTTTCTTTTGCTGTTCAGTATATATGTTTAAACAGGAATTTCCAAAACGTTTGAAACACTTTATTATTTGGTAGCGTATTATTTCTAATCTACAGATATACTTGACAGGAATGCATAATAGAACCTTTTTATATGACTATATGCTCAAAAATATATTACTTTTATACAGTTTGAAGAACATGTGTTATAATCAAAGCTAGTTACATAAATTAAAAAGCACTATATCTGACTTCGTCAAAAAGTGTCCAGCAAAACTATGTTTTTGAAAAAAATAAAATAACAGCAACATGATGTGTTATCAAAGAACTTCAGGTCTGTGATTAAAATAAACGGATAGTAACCAAAATCAATTACTGTTAACGAAGTATTGACAAAAATGATCATTCATTGTCTGTAAGAAAAATCCCCTTGTGCCCAATTTTACAGAGGACTCCTTGTCAGCACTTTCAGTGCTTTGATCTTCCTTTCTTTCTGAAGGGAGAAAAATCGTACATCCTTTATTAGTAGTTACATATTATCCCAAGGGAGGCAAATCGTACTGTCTTTAATATATGGACACATTCGTGTCCTGACTATAATTGTGTCATGCATTGATTGATTTAAAAATAACTTGGCACAAATGTGCAGCATATCAAGACAATGTGTTGTGTGCAAGAACCACGTCCCTACCTCTAAGGTCAAGGTCACACTTAGTGTTTAAAAGTAATGGAATACTGTATGCATGGTAACTCTGTCATCCATCGAAGGATTTTAAAATTACATGGTACAATTATTGAGCACATGGGGAGGGCACAGACTATGAGACACGGTACTGACTAAAATTAGTAAAAACATAGTAACCTCCCTTTCTATAAACACAATGTTTCTGAATTGATACTTCTCTGCAGCAAACTTGAAGACGTTAAGTTTACCGTTTTTCACAAATTCTTTTAATGACAACTGATTTGATACGATTTGGTCCTCTGACACGATTTTAAATTCCAGTTTTTCCCCTTTCTATTGTTTTGATGGAGATAATTGTTTGAAACGGTTCACATTTGATGAAGATTTAAATGCACTGTCTAGTTTTCACTTTTAGCAATCTTACAGCTATTCCAGCTTTTTTTCAAATATGTGTTTCGCTTGCATCTTGACAGTTTTATGAACGATGGTATAATTTAACATCTAAATTATCAAACATAACTTTTTGTTTTTAGCCTTTATGTCAAGTTTCTCTAGCTGTGGTTATTAAAAATATAACGGGACTAATACATATCAACACAATAAGAAATAAAATCAGAAACATTGATATTATGTAAAGCCATTTATTAGAAAATAGAAATGTATTTTCTTATGACTTCTTGATTGACTGATCTAAAATACTCGATATAGTTTTGTTTGCGTATAAATGTTTATTGTTTTCATTCTTGTCTTATGTTCTTTTATGTTAAAAATTAAGTGAACCTGAAAGAATGTAGCTGCATGGTTAGACAATGATACGTTGGTCATTAAAATCCCTTTAAAATGCGATTTCCGCTATTCTATTAAGAACTATAAACGTTCATGTTCAAATACTTTACCCTAATATAGTAAACTCCGTGTATAACGACTCCGGATATAGCGAAACTCCGGATATAAGGAACACATTTTCTCTCACGGATTTTTTTCCTTTCCTTACTTTTTGTAAAAACGATATATGGATATAATAAACTCCGGATATAAGGAACAAATTTTCTCTCACGGATTTTTTTCCTTTCCCTTTTGTAAAAATGATATATGGATATAATAAACTCCGGATATAAGGAACACATTTTCTCTGCCCGATTTTTTTCCTATCCTTACTTCTTGTAAAAATGATAATTATATGGATATAATAAACTCCGGATATAAGGAACCCATCTAAATAGCTCCAAGGAGTTCGTTATAAACGGAGTTTACTGTAGTTGTAAAGTAAGATGATTAAATATAAGAATATATAACATATTTGTTTGAGTTTAATGTTACAGAAGAAATTTAAATACCCAGTCAGAGGTAGAAGATGTTTAACGGCACTGACATAGTAAAGCTGTGGAAAAATTTGGCTGTGGCACTAAATTTCATTTAGAAAATGTATAAATACTTTTGAAACTCGTTCAATATGATTACACGAAAAGTCGCATGTAGTTATTAGGTGGTTAACAAGGCGCTTAGTTTAAGGTAGTATGCGACCTACGTCAAGTTTTCTCCGATTGTTATGAAATTTTTCCTAATGGTACTAAAACATATTGCACGCATTGTGTTTGTGTTAATCTTTCCATTTTGTATTTCGTTTCCTAGCAACGCGACGTCGAATGTCTATGGTCTAAAATCGACGCTTTACATGCATACCTGGTTAAAAAATGACCCTAGTGTAATTTTAATAGCACTACATGCTAGCTCTCCAACTGTCGCTTGTTTCCCGAGAAAATATACAGGAAATATTTACCTGCACTTCACCAAATGATCGCAGTGAAATGTAAGTAAATATTTCCTATCATTGCGGGTGCAGACAAAGAACCGATTGAAGGTTACATATAACCCTTGACTAACGGCATATTCATATAATTTCATAGCTTAAAGAAGACGACTTTTTTTGGTATGAAAGCGCTTGACCTCGTTAAAGAAACACGTCATCCGCCACTTTCTAAAGTTGCTATCATTTTTCTCACTTAAATCTGTCTAATATGGCGTCTTTACAAACTTGTGGTGCATCATTATAATACACAGGCGCTTGACCTCGTTAAGACACGTTATCCGTCATTTTCTAAAGTTTGCTCTCATTTTTCTAACTTGAACCAAGTTTGCACTCACTAAAACACATTGTTTACCAATTAAATGAACAAGTTATTGCTTGCTAACCAGAGAGAGTTTTGAATGGCACCAACAGATCAAAATATTGACCTTATTGTTGCACACTTATTCTGGACGTTTTTTAAATTTCATACACTCGGACTTCGTACACGAGTGAAAGCTTCAGAAGTGATTATCTAATTATAATATTGGCCCGTAGCATCAAATGCACTATGTCTGAAACACAAAGGCAAGGAATGGAATGGATGCACGCAGACATGGGTCCGCCTAATTTCTGAAATTGTGGAAAACCCATAGACTTTCCAACTAAAGTAGACCAATAAATATCAGAGATATTGTCTCCCTTGGTTTAATGGCTTAGGCATCCGCCTTTGGAGCTATAGATTGAAGGTTCGAATCCCAGCAGGGGTCCATTCTGATATGGCCGGTTGGTGAGCTACCAGTTAGTTAAATAATGGTTACCGTATGCCTTCCTGCCTGGTGCCTGGCATTAACAAGGATAGGACTTCAGAGGTAAATGTGCTCAGAAAGAAGGTGTCTCATAAGTCAGATATGGCTAGCCCTAGTAGTAGTGGTGACACTATAATAAACACTTTATTTTGTTGCTTTTTTTTTTTTTTTTTTGGTAAATATAACACCGTACCAAATAGCTAATGTATTAGCAGGAAAAATAATTGACAATTTTACCCAAACTTATCATGATTTGTTTAACGCAATACCTCACTAAAACTTCCCGTTTTCTGATTCAGACACCTGATGTGTGTGTGTGTGTGTGTGTGGGGGGGGTCTACACGATATGTATCTGATTTGATAAATGTTTTAGAGATACAACGCCTTGTTTTGTGACTATTGTGTAAGTGATATAGTTACTACTTATGTTTTCTTTATTTCTATTGACTTAAATATCTGCATGGTTGTTTGAGTCTAGTTGTTTTGCCTGCTCGGAATCACTCTTAACTTTTATATCTCTGACTTTGGTCAGTTGTCAAACTACCGAATCTGTAATTTCTTAATATATGGGGCTATAATTTTTCCAATTTTTTTTTAGATTAGTTTAACGACGCGATAAAGACCAGGAATATAAAACGTTACTGGTTGGCGAGATTAATCACGAAACGAAAGAACGTCTTGACAATACAGTCATGATTGGTTAGCTTCTTCTTCTGTTGTCTTTGGCACTCGAGAGTATCACCCGACACATCATTCAATACGGTATTTGCTTCCACGTGTATAAAAGCCTTGATAGATAGTCTTTCGACCTCATTTAAATAACATTAACCACGCGATAAACAAGTATTAAAGGTTTTTAGAAATCAGGTAATTGCCATTTATTTCTTAATACAAATGGAGATACTATATAAAAGGATGCTTTTGACAGTAATCAAATACAAATGGAGATACTAAAAGGATGCTTTTGACAGTAATCAATTAGTATATTTATAAAGTATCAACATCTTTCTTGATTTTGTTTTTTAATTTTTCGATAGATTATTTAATTTGAGACGCGATATTTTCAAACAATTCTACGAGAAATTACAAAGAAAACCAAAAACGAACCGTAACCGTACATACAATTGTCAGGAACGTTTGTTTTTATGCGGCGCATAGCGTTCGTTGCCTTCAGCTCAGTTCAGCTCTTTTCAACTTTGAATATATTACATTTCAATTCGGATAACTACCAGTTTCGAGTTCAACTATTTTAATTTTCAATTATAATGCGTTTTTTCTCTTGTTTATATCAGGAACGTAGAATATATTGATTCTACGTTCCTGTTTATATTTACACTGTACTTAATACTTTCAGGCCAAATTGATGAGCTGCACAGTAATAAGGTGACGCAAGATTAACGTAGAGTATTGAATACTAAAATTCCAACAACGTTTGTTTTATTACAGTTTTAAGAAACGCTAAAAATAACAAACTATGAATTCTTATTGCACTGAGTCATATATCTTATCAAGGACAATGGATAAAATCGGTTACGGTAAAAGCATGATAGCATTTAGACAGAATGCTTTCAGAACTGCTGAGTCCACATGTAATAGAAGTTTTCAAGAATTGCAGTTGGAGAACGTCTGGGCAGGCAGCAAAGCAGAGGGACTTAGAGCTTTTCATGAAAATGATACTGATGTAATGTATGTTCCAACCAATGTTCTGTGTACGGAATATCCAGCAGCACCCCATAACAGAGAAGTTAATCACCTGTTCCATCTTCGTATGCAAGATACACCGGCTGGTTATACTTTTCTACAGCCTTATAAAACAAGCTGCAATAACCCTTCATCAACTTTAATTGACTGCTTAGTAGAACTTGCACCAGGACATGTTTACCTTTCTAGTGATTCTTGGAGAAACGTTTCGAGACAGCTGATTCATGATTATTTAGCTTTGGGAGATTTTGTACAGGTAGACCAGGAGGAACACGGTCCATCAGTCACAACGCTGGCTCATAATTTCTATTCTTTTGACGGAGTAAGCGCCCTTGCTTGTGAGTGCCCAACGTACATGAATGCCTGGGTACATAGGAAACGTTCTTATTTGTGGCCGTCTGCAGAGGTGATGAAAGATGTGAATAACCTAAACGCCCACGTAGTGCCTGTAGGTTACATAGACAGTGGTTCAAAATTCTTGGAATAGAGAATATGTTTTACTCAAGGAGAAATTAGACTGATGAAGAGTCTGAATGACTGTCTAAAAAAGGTTGTTATTTTACTGAAAGAAATTGCTAAAGTCTGTCTTAAACCGATCTGTAAAGAAATGTCTACATACGTCATGAAGAACGTAGTCATGTGGGTAGCAGAGTTAAACAACTTTGAAAACTTCACAGAGAGAAAATTAATTCCAACGCTGATGTTTGCTTTACAATTCCTGAAGCGGTGCATAACTGCAAACAAGCTACCAAGTTATATGATACCTGAGCGGAATTTACTGGCGGACAGGGTAACAGTTTCGCAAAGGAACAAACTGTATATGAAGATAGCCTCTCTGCTCAAAGAAGGGCCTTCCATAATCCTAAACTGCAGGAAGATAAAGAACGCATTAACCGTGCTTTATCGCTCACCAGAGGAGTTCCGTATGGATTGTGACAGGCGTCAACGGATCGAAATATTGACCTTACTGTTGCTCACATACTCCGGACGTTTTTTAGATGTACATCCGGACTACATACAGAACATAATATCTTTTGCAAATGATGATGCAGCTATGCAAATAGTTCGTAGCATCATAGGTACTATTCCTGAAACAAATGGAAAGGAAATGGAATGGTTGCATGCTGATATGGGCCTGCCCAATGATGAAAATGTGAAAAAAACTATAGACTTTCTGAACAAAGCTGGACAAATGCAATTCAAAAACATTCCGTACTTAAGTTATTTACATTGGGAACTTTAAATAGAATATGTGTTGAAGCGTGTTTCACTCTTAATCACAGAGAAAAACATATACTCAACAGTTACTGCAAAATGTCGAAATACAAAAACAAATGTTTAAAGTCAATCTTAAACATTTCGGTGACCCTCAACTGATAGAAGACACTATCATTTTCATTAGTCACTTTACGTATTACTATTTCGTAAAGTGTTACTTCTTTAGTAAATTTCGAAAAATCACGAAATCTTATTTACTTTTTACAAAAAGTTTTTCATAATGAGTAAATAACATTATAATGCAGTTGAAAAGAATATGTTTTATGTCAATTTGATTACGACCAAAAAGTAGTTCTATATATTCAATGAAATAAAAAGAATTGTAATGCATTACCTTGTACTCTGTTTTCATTATGATATATTGATGAATAAATGTAAAACATTAAAAATTACTAAAAATCAACGAGGTATCTGTTCTGTATATAGAACTAGTTTCCTACGCGGTTTTGATCAGAACAGTTTTCTAAGTCAGACCGGAGACACTAAAAGACACCTAGTCAGGCCGAATAATGTGTCTTATATCCGATGTTGTGTTTGTGATCATAAACTATCGGAACATCGTAATACGTTATCGAACCACTATAGGTACTCTTGAATTTTAAATTACAAAACTCGGAATTCAACATAAAAACAACGATTTTTTTTGTAACTTGCCAACGCCTCTATCATCAAAAGTGCTCGGCCTGACTAGTTGTCATTTAGTGTCTCTAAAGATTTTCTGAAAAAACTAGCCTAAAATACGTCATGCGTTAAGGTATAAAACTGAAACTTATCAGCAAATTAACTCTACAGAGGCACTTGTAGATGTCTTTTGAAATATGACAACATATTTTTATGCTTTAAACACGTTGTAATTGTTGTATTTTATGTAAATGCGTGGTTCGAAAATGGTACGAAAATGTCCGCATTTCGGCGAAGTCGATTCGTACCTGGGTACGAATAACTGTAAGAAATCACATAGATCTACATGTCTTAACTACTATTTTTAAATATAGACAAATGCAATAATTTAAAGGGAAAATCAAATTCATTTCTCTGGATTATGCTGTCATTTACAAAGAACAAATATTAACTCAATATAAATTGTAACAAATACTTTCAAACTTTACCAAAGTAGGAAAATGAATTGATATAAGTTTTCTTTGAAAGCTTATTTTCAGACTCGAGTTGTATTGTTACACCTTTGTACTATGTATGTATATATACTATGTATTTTCGAGAATAAATATTGTTTAAACTAAACTTTACCACGATTCTTTTGCTACACTAAATTTTGGTGTGTACATTCATACATACATTTATTTAGTTATATGGGATAATAATAATCATCATAATCATCATCATTATTACTTGTTACAAAATACTGCTAGAGTCTAGTATATGTTAAATATGAAAGATAATAGCCTGCTATTAAAACATTCAGTTGTTGTTTTATACAAGTTACAAAAATTTAAAACAGTATGGTAGAAAGGCTGGTAATGACTAGGTGTACGAAATAGACCCGGTATATTGCAATTCGCAGTATTTTGGAACAACTCACGGGGATAGTTAATGTAAGCTGCAAGTACTTCTTCTACAATAGGTATATACTGAATCAATTTATAACAAAAGATTGGTTTATCAAGTTTTAGCTTTTCTTTGAAAAACAGAAGAGCCAATGTCATAACCTTCTTGACGTCAGTCGGCACTGTCGTCTTGAATCTGGTTAAGCTTTCTTAAAGTTCACTTTCTCGGTAACCATTAAAGCCTTGAAACTTCAGACAATTGCTTGGCATCAAACAATGGCATCTGTTGCCGAGTGGTTGAGGTCATTGACTGATGTTTACTTGTCCCTCATCGCTGTAGGTTCGTGCCCTACTTGGGTCGAATTCTTTTATGTCTGGGAGCTATCTAGGTTCTACCCAGGTGCCCGCTCGTGACTGAAATAATGCCAGAATTGGCACCCAGGGTCTTCCTCCTCCATGAAAGCTGGACGTTGCAATATGACCTTAGCTGTTGAGTGCGACGTTAAATCCGAATCAATGAATTGGCACAATACAATCAACCCTATGGGCATATCCCATAACTTTTGAATGGCATTAAAAGTTGTTCAAACTATGAATTTTCAGTTCAGTTTTGTCAAAATCCATTTCTCAGTTACCATTCACAGCTTAATACTCCATAGGGTAGTTGAACACAGTCACTGAATGCAAAATGTAAGCACATGGGTTAATTCCTATCTCAAAAGTAAAGTTTACACAAATGGTTAAAGGTCAAAATTTGTGGACAGTTGTGTCTCCAGTTTATAACTTTACTCGTGCAAGGGTGTCCTGATATTTACACATGTGATGTGTGCAGTCTGTGTTGTCCTGATATTTACACATGTACGTGTGCAGACTGTATTGTTCAGAGACAATCGATCCTCCAGCACTTTCAGTCCTTTGATTTATACTAGGCAGAACTTGTTATATTCATGAAATATAGAGCTGTCAAAACAATCTACGTATGTTACCTTATAATGTGATTATACCGTTATCACACATATCATTCGTCAAATATATAGCTTTTGAACGATTCTGTTGATTGTGGAAACGTGAAGAACAATAAAATGTTTTGTTAAGTTTAACTGTGCAATAAACATTTTTCATAATTTTAATATTCATGCACATGTATTTCATTAATAAAACTTAGCCGCAATTTCATTCATAAATTATGACTCCTGCTAGAACTGCAAAGCGTAGATTATACGCAGATGCTATATTTAAAATGTCCTTCAAACGGAGAAATAAACCATTAGAAAGCTTATGAAGACGTAAAGTTTTGCAAGTATTATGCAGTAACAAACGTTTTAACACTTGTTAAACTACAACACATCGGGAATGCATAAAGAGATTAGAAGTAGAATTTACAAGTGTTTCCTGATACACACAGACTGTTTAGATATATTGTTTAACCTTTGTTAATTTAATAAAGATTTTCTTATTATCTCAAAACAATATAACGCTTAAACGACTAGTGTAAATAAAATCTGCAGAAGATAAATTTTGCTTTTGAAAGGTTACTTTATCACTAGTATAACGAATAAAAAGGACCCACATTACTTAATTGTTATCAAATCAATGACTACGGTTTGCAAACTCGATGTCCCGTGTTGTATAATGTATTGACGAGACCTTAACGATCGAAATCAAGTTAAGTAAAATTTCCCATATTCAATAAACAAGAGGGCCATCATGGCCCAATATCGCTCACCTGGGTACTAGTGCACCGTTACCTAAGAAAGCCAATCACCCAGTGGGCGTGGTCAATTTTGACCACAGGGGCATGATTTGAACAAACTTGGTAGAGGACCACTAGACAATGTAACATACCAAATATCTAAGATTTATGCCTTGTAGTTTTGGAGAAGTTTTTCCTATACGAAGTGACCCCTCGGTCTGTGTCAATTTTGATCCAGGGGGCATGATTTGAACAAACTTTAAAGAGGTTCTGCATGGAAAGAAAGTCTTTGAACAGTTGGTAGAGCTTCATGCAAGGAACATCCCTGCATAGTTTCATCATCATTGACCCGATGGTTTCAGAGGAGATGTCGTTTGAAGCAAATTGTTGACGGACGACGGACAGTGGGTGATGGGAAAAACTCACCCTGGCACATGTGAGCTAAAAAAGATACGAACCTTACATTTCTGTTTCGCTTCCGTACAGTACTCGCAGTGTTTTTATTTACAAATGTAATCTTAGCCAATTTGTGCCTAGTGGCTATTTTATTTGATAGCCTTTTGTATCGCAATTCTGCAAAAACACCCTGATTTGCCCAAATTGAAAGTTAGAAGATTCCATTGTAAATAGGTTAACTTCCGTCTCTTATTTGTGGTACAATGTATACATTTTGCATTTTTGAACATATGATGCATGTTTTGCTAATAATCGGTGTTAAAAAGTAAAAAAATATGTTTATAAGTTTTAAGACCATTGAGGCCGCCATTCTGGATAACTGTGACTTCTTAACCTTCTAATGGAATATTCATGTTGGTAAAAGAGGTATATTAAAACGTTTAAAACACTATCGTCTACATCATACCTAAATTATTAATATAAAAAATGCCTGGCGCAAAAAGAAGAAAATACTGAAGAAGAATCGAAATAAAGTGTTGATATAAGTGTATGTGTTTTTAGAATAAGGAAGTTGGCCATGACAAATAGATGAACATAACTGTGTAGGCTGTGTAGGCAGTACTCCAAAAGGCTAATTCAAGGTAAGTTTTTATATCGCAAACGAGAATACCTCACTCAACGTACTAAAACAATACGGGTCATGTCCCTGATTCAGTGCCATTTTGACTATGCCTGTTCTATTTGGTACAATGGTCTGACACAAGTTTAAAAAAATAAGTTACAAGTAACTCAGAACAAGTTAATGAGGTTTGTACTGGAATTAAACTGTAGAAGTAATATAGATGCAGAACATTTCAGAAAACTCGATTGGCTACCTGTTAAAGAACGTGTAGAACAGAATATGATATAATTATTGTCTCACAGATATGAAATGTGATCATTACATTACATTAAATTAAATTATTATTTTTGAGATAAGATTCAAGTAAAATATGTGATAACTATAAATGTTAAAATAATTTGTGATATTTAAATTATGTGATAATTTGTGATACTGATTACTGTACATTGATTCATTGCCTCTCTCTGTCATGCCACCAACACAAAGGGACCATAATGGAAATTAGAGTTTACTTTTTTGTGTTATACCTGGTGTCGATGTGCATGCCATGGTTATTATGTTCATGTTGAGATATTGTTTTATTGCATTCATGTTTGTTTTAGCCATGTATGTACTCCATACCGAAATAAAAGACACGCTTTATTTAGTGTAAACATATAAAGCAGTTTATATTTGCACTCGTATATTATTGAATGATGTATAATTTATAGTGTGTTTAGTTAGCCCTCAAGGGGTCGTTGGGAGTTAAGTTGCTCTTTCCGCAACTTGATTCTTAGCGGTATTAAGTGTCCTTTAGCTTCTTCATAACTAACCTCCTTTTCGGACCGCAGATTTACTTTTGTTACTATTTCAGAGAAGTTTTTAATTTCTCTCTCCGCTTTCCTCCCCACCACCCGCCTTGTTTATTTACGTGTTTCTTTAGTCTTGTATGATTGTAGTTCATTTTTGTGGACGGACTTTTTGCCGTCCAACTTTCTGTCTTCAGTACCATTATACCATTTTCTAGTCATATATAAGTTTTATATTTTTACACATTGATTTCAAATAAACCCGTCTGGCATGCCCATTTATAGGTCTTTGATGTAGCTAGGAAGAAAGCCGCTCAAAGTTTTAGTTTATACGAATTTATTTTAGTCCGATTACGAAGAAAGCTCCGAACACTTATTCCAGATGTTATCACACTCGCAAGAGAGAGGCAGTGAGTTTTTCATCACTGCCACCCATTAAAGCTGGGTGGACTAAGGCACGTGTGGCATCCTCAAGGACACCCTTCGTGTTCGGGCTTTGATTCGATCCCGGGACTTCCCGTTCCGGAGGCAAACGCCCTAACCACTGAGCTATCGAGGCCCACACTATAATCATTGTTATATACAATGTATTATAATTATATACATTATTGCTAATTGTTTTTCGTTGATATGATCAGAACCTCAGTTTATTACACATTTCCTGCCTCACTGCAACTTTCTGTTTTATAACTTGCTTGTAGGCAGAATACGCTGCTGTGTGATTGTGTTTGCGCATTGATTTTTGCGTCACCAGTTTATATGCAGTTGTATCAAAATAATCAAGTACAGTTTTAGCAAGTTTTATCTGAAAGTAAACATTGTGACTCAGTGACAAGTAATATCAACCTGCATATTAATAGTGTAGATATATCGGAGTATGTAGTTACTTTATGTAAGACATTGGAAGATTATAAGACTTCTACAAGTGAGTAATTCTGCATTATTATAAGATTTATTACTTTCAGGGTTGATGCATATACTAGTTATTTTCTTGTATTTTCTGTTAAACCAGTTTCATACGTTACTTAATTTTCAATTTTTTATAAGACTGACCTTTATTTCATGTTTAGTGTAACTTATCAGCGAAACATATTAACCAAATATATACCAACGTTTGACCTTGATATCTTAACTTTGTACATTCTGAGAGAAAAGTATATAAAAACGCATTGTCCGGCACATTTGTGTAGCCTTCTATGGCCTTTCAGCCCCGACTTTAAACTTAAAGTAATCGTCTTCGGACATATTGAGATGACCTAGATAGGTACGCGATTCTATCCAAAGTAATCTCAAGTTACTGAATGGATGTTCTGTTTTACACTATTTGCCATCCTGATTGACATTGAACTTAGTGATAACAAAACTAGTATTTGGTTCATCTACTGGTCATGGCCAACCTCCCTATTCTTGAGTCATGTGTAGTAAACGTTTTCAATTCATTGACTTTTGATCAAGAGACCAACTTGATATATCGAGTTATCTTACTGACCGTTATCAATATGCCTACACAGTTTGAGGATCCATGCATTCTAGCGTTACTGAAGGGAAACGGTAAAATGTACCGTGCCCTTGACCCTTGATCTAGTAAAGCTCATGCCGACCTCGAACTTTGACATAATAACAATTAGGTCAACTTACTGATACACAAAACTTTTGTAAGCGTGCGAATCATGATTAAAACGATTACAAAGATTTTGGTTGTCTGTTAGCTTAATGAACGGAAACGGAAATATGACGTTTATAATAACGATGATACCAAACGACGTATAAAAAAATTCCTATGTGTAGTTCAAGCTGCATCAGTGTTATGAAAGTTTGATTTAAAGTTATATGTTGAAAATGTATGCATATAATTATATAGATGTTTAAACGTCTCGTGTTTATCTTAAAATCAACATTGAATACATATGATGCGCTTAATGCACATATTAAAAAGCTATGAAGAAGCGGATGATAGTTTGACAAGTTTTCTTCTTTCAAACCTGAAGGTCAAACTCACATGAGGTATATATGGCGACAGTGTATAATACTATGAACCGTAGACTTGTGTCAGTATTTAATTTTGCGGATCTGTTAAAAAGTGATATAAAGAGAAGACGAAAGAATATTCAAAACTTGGCTTGACAGACATTTTCATTCATGTTATTAAAATTTGTTTTAAAATGGCAAAACGTTAGAGGAAACAATGAACAGTTTCATTCTTGTATTACCTTATCTATCGTGTAGTATGTACCACGGATTATTAATTTTTCTAATTACAGAATGATGTCTACCGGAAGTCAATTCGTGATTGGTTTTGGGTTCGTCTTAGTTGCAGTTTGGTACAGCTGGTATCCATTTACTACCAGATATTCTATTTTGACCGATCAATTAGCTGAAGAATACGACTACGTTGTAATTGGGGGCGGTTCAGCTGGTTCCGTTCTTGCATCGAGATTATCCGAAGATGCAGATAAAAAAATCTTATTGCTGGAGGCGGGTTCACATTTTGATGAGAGCCCATTGACTCATATGCCACTCGGATGGAGTCCACTAGAACATACAGAATTTGATTGGGAATTTTACACCGAAAAACAAACACAGTGTTTCAAGGGAACGGAAGGCAACAAAGGTTATTGGCCGCGTGGTCGAGTGCTTGGTGGATCGAGTATTCTAAATGGTATGCAATATACACGTGGCAGTAGGTTTGACTATGATGAATGGGCAGCTGAAGGATGTGATGGATGGAGCTACAAAGATGTTCTTCCCTACTTTTTAAAATCAGAAGATATTCAAATTGAATCTCTAAAGTCATCTCCTTACCATAGCAGCGGCGGTCCAATTGCCGTTTCATACAGCCCGAAAACAGAACTCACACACCTTTTTATGAAAGCTGGAGAGGAACTGGGGTATGACATCACTGATTACAACGGACAAGACCAAGAGGGGTTCAGTATTGTGCAAAGTACTATACGCAGTGGAGTTCGAAGCAGTACAAGTCTTGAATTTCTTGGTAAAATAGGTAAAAGAGAAAATCTCCACATAGCCGTGAATAGCTTTGTCACTAAAATTGATATTAGAAACGAAAAAGCTGTCGGTGTATTCTACATAAGATACAACAAGAAGTTTTATGTGAAAGCAAAAAGGGAGGTATTGTTATCTGCCGGTGCTATAAATTCCCCACAGATACTTATGCTGTCTGGAATCGGACCTCAAAACCACTTGAAAGAAATGGGAATAAGAGTAATAAAGGATTTGCCTGTGGGACAGTACCTAAAAGACCACCAACTCGTTGTTTTACCGAGCAACATCAATAAGCCATTTAGTATAACTGGGGACCAGATAGAGAGCTGGTGGTCGAAATTTCAATATGATTGGTTCCAAACCGGTGTATTAGCCAATACAGCCCTTGACGGATCAGCATTTCTACATCTAAACAAATCGACCCGTGGAAATACATACCCAGACATTCAATTCATATTCTTTAATTTGCTTCTAGGCAATCTTTACTCCATGAGAAGTGAGATAGCGGACGGATACATTTCTAATTACGCGTCACAAAATGGGTTTAGCAGCGTTGTTTGCCTAACACATCCCAAGAGCACAGGCACAATAAAGCTTCGGAGTGACGATCCGTTTGATCACCCAGTTATACACCCACAGTATTTCACAGATAAAAAAGATATTGAAACATTGATTGGTGGTATTCGAATATGGGAGAAACTTACCGAAACGGAAACATTTAAAGAACTCGGTGTTGACATAAATCAATTAAAGCTGAGATTTTGCTCGAAATTTGACTTCCGTTCGGATGAATACTGGGAATGTTTTATTCGCCATGTAGGAGTTACAGAGTATCATCACTCTTGTTCGTGTAGGATGGGTGGAGAAAACGATCCGCTTGCTGTTGTTGATCCACAGCTTCGTGTTAAAGGAATCAAGGGGTTGAGAGTTGTTGACGCTTCTGTCTTCCATAACATAACTTCAGGAAACATAAATGCTCCAACGATTATGGTTGCGGAGAAAGCGGCGGACATGATTCGAGGCAAAGATACAGTATCAAGATACAGAAAAAATATTTGATTTTAAATGTTCCTGTAACCTGCCAACCTTTAAAATTAAGAAACTTTAATTACGGGCTACAAGAATCGGAGAAAACTAATGATGTAAATGCTTTTATCCATATATCATTGCGAAGTCGTATTCTACGTAGAAAAACTGTATACTTTATGTTAATTATTCAGTGGTCATTGAAAAGGCATTGGTCAAGTGTTTTAAATTAAAAGATGATTTATGTATTTTTGACAGTTTTGGCATTCATTTTCGAGTAATTGTTTACACAAAAGAGAAAATTCACATATCAAACTAAAACAGAATTATTTCATGTGAAAAAGCAGTGAGAATGAAAGGTGTTGACTTCAACTGGATGCTTTTTTCTTTTTCTGTTAAATTCATACTATATGGTCAAGTCAAAGATTTATTGCTCGAACTTATTTATTATCGGTGCAAGTTTGCTCAAATTTTATAGTCGTTATGAAATGACCTTTGTTTTCACTTTTATGTGGTTACATTTTTTTTCGTTACTTGTATTATGTGATTCATTGTACTGGCACAGCTAATTCTGAGGCGAAACAAAGCACATGTCTCTTAAAAGTTTTCGAAGTACTGATTTCATATTTTCAGAAATTTACAAGATCTAGAATAAACTAAAAAGCATTCTCTAGAGGTCTCAATATTCAAATAAAAAGCATAACAGGATTTATACAAAGACGTATTTATTTGCATGTTAAACACAAACTCAAGGTTGCATCAGTAGTAGTTTAAAATATACTCAAAGGCAAAAGAAACGCCTTCTTTTCAATTTATTCTAAATCGTAGAAAAAGTCAACTCGCATTTTATCATGAAATCGTGCAGATTGTAAAGTTCTATACAATGCTTGATCTGCATATAATAACCATGAACTAATTCATTTACTTGAAAACATTTTGTCCTGTAATGGCCATCTATTACATAAGTTACCTACCTCGGTCTAATCAAGCACGCTATTGTAAAGTTACATTTCTCTTGCCGGGTAGTATACTTGAGTATTATTATTAAAACAACTCTTTAATTCAAATTTTCGGCAATACTGCCTCTTTCAAGAAATGTGTCTGCATTTTTATAATTTACATGTTGGCTATCTTTACGACAAGCTTAGAAATGAAAAACAAAACAGTGTCATGAAATGACGTCATTTGCAACAGACGTCTTACTGACGTCATTTACACCAGACGTCGAAATGACGTTTCCTGTACTTTCCCGTATAAGTACAATCACATGAAGAATTAACTTGAGTTATTTAATATCAATATTACTTATATGAATCGAGTAAATTGTATGAAATGTAACACCTGTTGTTATTTTTATTGTATTGATTCGGATGTAAGCAGTAATTTACAGTTTGACTTTTTGAAAATGATTCAGTGCGTTTTTTATTTTGTCATTTAAATTTTCCTTTTTACGTACAGAGTTTAGTTTGCAGACACAGTTTTAACCTACGTATATGTTTTTGAAGCTTGTGTACATATCAAAGTTCATGCCCTACATGTCCCGAATACAGAACAATTACGTGTTTAAACATAATATTTCCCGACGCTTTTCATAGACACATGTCCATGGCTTAATGTTTTTCTTCATCCCAAATACTGATAAAAAAGTCTGATATTTTATTCAAATATTCGGTCTTTATATTAGTACACGTATAAATGTTTTGTTAAAAACTTTCACTAAAATATTGTTTGTAATAGTGCCAATTACTATGTTGAAAGAACCTATGGCCTAAGCCGTTTGCTATTGTTTTATTGTATAATTATATTCCTGCTTATTGTAACTGCTAAACATCTTTAACAGCAATACAATATGTTTAAATTAAAGTTTCATTACTTTTATTTTGAACACCATTTTTTCGGGTTTTAAGCGATATTGGTAATATATTTTTTACTGCCAATGTACATGGTAATGTACTTTAAAGGTGACTTGATTTTTTACGGAGTGAAGCATCCCTTATGTTTGAATATCGATTTAAATAAAAATAATTCATTTACTTGTTGTTGTCGAGTAGTTTGGGTTGCTGTTGAAAATTGGTTTTAAGTTACCAAAAAAATCTTAAATTTAAGGTTTGATTATATCTTTGTTGGTATGCTATTTCTTTAAACACAATCCTAGTCATGACTTAAACAAGTGAAAGAAATTATGGCTATTTTCTTTGTGAGTTCAGTGAATATACCAACTTCTGTTCGAGTAAGGAATTAAGGTTTGATAGAAAACTATATTTTCACTCTCATGTCCGTAGCAGCTCCACATTGTAAACAAGTCAGACAAATAGTGGCCCAGGATAGGCAACTGAATTTACGACAACCAGTTATCTTACAAACCTATTTTATAGGGTTGCATCCCAGCAAAAGCAATGAATGAGAGATTTTTCTTTAGCAAGATACATACAAAGGTCAAAGTAAAAGCTACTTTCCAAATTTAACATATAAACTATACTGTACACAACAAAGAAAATGAGTGATTATTTCCCCAATTCGAACATTGACACTCTCTGCTATTGAACGAATATTCTGTTAAACTTAACACTTACCCTAATGCTGGCAAGCTGTATGATCATGACCTTCACTTTTCATATATATTTAGTGAACTATTTTCCATTGAGTCCTCGTAAAAAATAGAACTCTCCCAAATAAGTGATTGACAAGTTAAATATATATATTCAGACGGAGAAGAGTACTAACCGAAACAACTTGAAGAGAGGGGGAGAGATGCATGTCCATTCTCTGCCAAAGAGCCCGAAAAATCAGTGGCATCAATCTTATTTCTCAAAAAGTAACGTGTTTGTGCTTATTGCATAAAAGACTCGGTTGAATACGATGTTAGGCGATGTTCTAATGACAAGAATAAGAATAATTAAGGTTTACATGTGTCCCTATTTTTATCATTTACATGAACAGTTGTAGTACAATTATGTGAATTTCCTTTCGATAAGATCAGACGTATCAGTCATCCCTTTCTTATAGACCATTGCCAAAAGGGTTTTAAAGGACAAATACAGATTAGGATTATCTGTAGAGCCCGCACATCCTTGCAGTCTGATCATAAGCTACACTGTTTACTATCATATGGACCATCACCTCTCTGTATAATTAATGATACTGGTAGGATGATTTAAGAAGCCTAGCAGAGTAAGGATTAAACTTCAGCCATTATCAATTGTTAGAATATACTTAAGAAGTTCTTGATAGTAGAATTTAGCCTTATGCATTATACAATTATAGATAAATAAGAAAATGAAGCATGCCAAACACGTTTTCTTTTGCATTTATCGCTAGTTTTCAAGTGAAATCATATGCAGATAATAAATTGTGTATCTCTAGTCGGCTGAGTGCATTTTTCTCTAACGTAGATAGATGTTTATGCATTTCATCCTGAGGTGAGCTATGTTGTACAGTTGGATGCATTTTCAGTTTGCATGTTATTTACCTGGATATATGATGTAAAAAATTTGCTACACGCAAGGCAATATAGTTCGTCTTTAAGTAATTGTATTGTTGTACAAATTCTCTCTTTCTGATGCATTCCAGCATCTTTTTTACAGCTGTTTTAATGTTATATCAAAAGTAGTTCTCGAAAAACCCAGTAAATATACATTTGTTTGCTTTTGTATAGTCCTTTTATGATAACTTGAAAGTTGCGTCACATGATGTTTACGTTTGCTGGTATTATGAAAACACCAAAACAGGTAAGACAGCTTTTTGTCAATACAATAAGTATTTGTTTTTCACATAGTTAATATAAAACTAGTCATTGGCCTAGTGGTAACGGCAGTGGAATTGCATCTTTTTATGACAAGGTCGTTGGTTCGAATCCCAGAATGTTTGGGTTTCTTTTTTTGTCTTTTGTTTTCTAAATCCCGTTTAAATTCTTTGATATTCAAGAGCTAACCCATTTCATGGAAATATTAACATCTGTTCTCGTAAAGTTCTAAATAGGAATGCGAGCAATGCATTAAAATTAATTCATACATTTTATATAGGGTATGAAATATCTACATACAAAATCTGGCAAAACGAGTTCTGTATTGACGAAAGGTTTACATATTAGACATGATATAAATGAAAAAAAACCATCCAAAATATGAGAAAAGAAAACAAAAAGATTCATGAAAAATTAAATTCACTAGGATTCGAACCTAAACCGTCAAAACTACGATCAAATTGTCTACGCACTAACCAATTGAGCTATTCAGGCAATTATTATTTTTCAGCGATTTGTTAACTATTTATGTGATAACAAGTACTGAGATAACCGTTATACCTGATTTACCTGTCAAGTTGAACCTAATCCTATGACGCGCTATCAAGTTATCGTATAAGGACTATAGAATGAATTTAAGTACATTTTGTTTATAATGAATAGATAAATAGCGTTTTATAGATAAATAAATAGAGATAAAAAAATAAATCGTGTTTGTTTAATTTATCAATATTTAACACTCTGATGTGATATTTATATTTTGAAAGACACAGCTCATCAGCTTAACTCACAATATCTAGTCACTTGGGGAAATAAAAATTGTAGATATAAACTGTCTTGAGCAGTTTTGTTAGAGATCATTAAAGAACTATATATATTCCTGTGAAATAATATCAAAATCTGACTTATGCTTTGATAACCATTTTCTATCATTTCGGGAAATGACTTTTCTTTGTCATAACTGTTCTCTAAATGTAATAGGCACTGATGCCACCTTCATCATTTAAATTTCATGGCCAATTTGTCGAACTTTTAAAACGTAGAGTTCTAGAGTGTCCTTAAATTAGTACGAAATCCAGCCAAAAAGATCCATGTCTGTGACTAAATTTAAAATGCATTTATACAAAACGTTCCATGTTAAGCCTTTAATAAAATTTCTTAACATTTTTGAATGTTGGGTCATGTCTATCTATCCTTGCTGTATTGCTGTACCAAATGTATCAAAGTAATAAGGGCAGTCTGGCACCCACAGGCGGTGCTCTTGTTGTACTAAGATTTTGTCAAGATAACTTAAAGTGGAGTTATACACATTTTAGTAAAAAGGGTAAAAATCGAGCTGAAATAGGTGTGTGTAAAAAGCGTAGAGGAAATAATAGCTTTTAACCCAATACACCAAACTCCTCCTGATTCCAGTACGAAATAATAACTTTCTAAATATTACTTTTCCTATTTTGACTGGGAGAGTCATTTAAAAAAAGAACAACTGCATGCAGAAGTTGATTTCCTTCCACTGCCGAAATCTCCACCAACAACAACAATAACACAAGGGAGATCACTACGAAGAAAGGATATATCATTTGATTTGTCCATTTTTTTTTTATTTTAAAGCACCAACTTCAAATACTTATGCGGCATTATCAATAGTTTAAACGCATTTAAACACACAGCAACCGAAACTTGCTTTCATAAAACTGTCACCAAAAATGCACTTTGTGCAATAAGATGCGCATAATGTCACTTTAAAAGTTGGCTATGATTTTGCCATTTCGTTAACTTTCAAAATATGTTGCTTATATATAACAACATGTTCATGATGTACCCCCTCTACCTCCCATTCCTTTATTTTTTTGTAAGTTTGACCTTAATTCTTACACAATTGCACCGCCCCCCCCCCCCATTTCCGACACAAACACATTTTACTGACAAGCCCTCGAATACTCGAACGTGCTGTCATAACACTGCTCTTGTTGATAACTGTATCAGTCGATTCAATGTGGGAGTTTTTATTACAAGAATTACGGATGGAGAAGGTTTCACGAGTTTTCTGGCCGTATTGAAAATGTAAATAGTGACCATATATGACACGCCGCATGAAACTGACGCCACTTCCCTAGCGTAAAATATCTACCTAGTGCCAGAGTGTGATATAAGGATTGCTCACCGTACAATCAGGAACGTAAAACCTTACTGGTTGGCGAGATTAATCACGAAACGAAAGCACGTATTGACACTACAGTCATGAATGGTTAACTAGCTTCCTCATCTGTTGTCTTTGGCACTCGAGAGTATCACCCGACACATCTTTCAATACGGTATTTGCTTCCACGTGTATAAAAGCCTTGATAGATAGTATTTCGACCTCATTTAAATAACAATAACCACACGATAAAAAAGTACTAAAGATATCTAGAAATAAGGTAATTGCCATTTATAAATTGATAGAAATTGAGATACTAAAAAGGATACTTTTGACAGTAATAAATTAGTATATTTATAAAGTATCAATATCTCTCTTGATTTTGTTATAATTTTTCGATTTATCTAATTAGAAAGAAAACCAAAAACGAACCGTAACCGTACATACAATTGTCAGGAACGTTTGTTTTTATGCGACACAGCGCGTTCGTTGCCTTAAGCTCAGTTCTTATGAGAGATGTTTGGCTCTTTGTTCTTGCTTATTTTCAATTTTGAATATATTCTATTCAATTCGGATAACTACCAGTTTCAAGTTCAACTATTGTAAACTTCTTTTATAATGCGTTTTCTTTCTCTTGTTTATATTTACACTGTTCTTAATAATTTCAGGCCAAATTGATGAGCTGCACAGTAATAAGGTGACTCAAGATTAACGTAGAGTATTAAATATTAAAATTCCAACAACGTTTGTTTTATTACAGTTTTTAGAAACGCTAAAAGTAAACTATGAATTCTTATTGCATTGAATCATATATCTTATCAAGGACAATGGATAAAATCGGTCAGCCAATCTTAAACATTTCGGTGACTCTCAACTGATAGAAGACACTTTTACCTTCCCAAAATAGTTTTCTTTATTTCGTAATTACGTTTCACTATTTCGCAAAGTGTTATTTCTTTAGTAAATTTCGAAATTTCACGAAATCTTAATTAATTTTACAAAATGTTCGTTTGTTTCTATGGAAGTTATTTCGTAATGAGGAAATAAAATTATAATTTAGTTGAAAAGAATATGTTTAATGTAAATTTGAAGTACACGTTTTCGGTCATTGAATACAAATATCTAAAATCAGGAAAAAAATTACGCTAGGCAAAACTAGTTATATTCATGAGATAAAGAGCTGTCGAAACAATCTATGTATGTTACCTTATAATGTGATTATACCGTTATCATAAATATCTTTCGTCTTTCCTTGTATTTTGTTTTAGTACAATTGTTTCCCAAGATGGGAGAATTTGAATATTTTGTCGTACAACTTTAAGGTGTAGCTCACCTATAGACCAAGTTAATTTATTTTCCTGAAAAAGCTTCACAGAGGCATAAAGCAGGAAAGTACGTACGTCTCTTTTCTATCGTTCGCATTAAACTAGTTCAAGTGAAATACAAAATTTTGTATATAAAGTTATATTCAAATATACAGCTTTTGAACGATTCTGTTGATTGTGGAAACTTGAAAGTTTAACTGTGCAAAAAACAGTTTTAATAATTTCAATACTCATGCGCATATTTTTCATTAATAAACTAAGCTGCAATTTCATTCATACATGATTGCAAAGTGTAGATATTGTGTATACGCAGATGCTATATTTAAACTGTCCTTCAAACATTGTTTTTGTTCGGTTTTCCTGAGAAATATACCATTAGAAAGCTTGGGATCTGAGATTTATGAAGACGTATAGTTTTGTAAGTATTATGCAATAACAAACGTTTAAACACTTGTTAAACTACAACACACATCGGGAATTTTACATTAAAGTTACATAAAGAGATAAGCAGTAGAACTTACAAGTGTTTCCTGATACACACAGAAACGTCGTTTATGTTGTTTAGATATATTGTATAACCTTTGCTAATTTAGTAATGATTTTCTTATTATCTCAAAGCCATAAAACGCTTA
>JAFMSR010000005.1:33986871-34408785 GCA_022818135.1 Saxidomus purpurata | reverse complement strand
TATCACGAGGAAACACGAACACAGTCAAAATAATCATAACGCATTCTTTTATATGCAAATTGTTCCTGAGGAAACACGAACGCAGCCAAAAGAATCATAACGCGCCCTTTTATATGCAAATTGTTCTTGAGGAAACACGAACGCAGTCAAAAGAATCTCAAGACGAAACAGTAAACCTAAAAGATGCCGCCAAAAACTTGTTTCCGTTTTAATGACACACCGTAGTGATTGCATACATTCATATATACATTGTTCTCTACTTGAAATAAGTGAATGAAATATAAACTTGTTTTACAGGAGTTGCGTAGATGGTTTCTTGCATGATCATTTGAAAATTAAAACGTCGCCAGGGAAAAAAGTATATTAACTATTATCCCAGTGAAGCACATAAGCAGTTTTAACTACATTCATTCATAAAATGTAGCTGGACATCATCACAATGACATTTTACTATATAAGAATGAATAAATGGTTTTCATTTTAATATTACTTATATGAATAAAATAAATTATATAAAATATAACACCTGTTGCTATTCTTATTGAATTCATTCAGTTGTAGGCACTTATTAACATCTATTCGGTTTGATTTCCATCTTGTCATTTTTTTAAATTTATTGTATTTATTAAGGACTTAAGTTTGCGGACATGGTTTTAATGTATCTGTTCTTGAAGTTTGTGTTCAAATCAAAGTACATGCCCCAGACGTCCCGAATGTATAAAAATAACGTTTGTAAGTTTAATCTTGTACGTAGCTATTCATTGACTCGCGGTCATGGTTAAAAAATTTGCTTCCAAAATACTCGACGACGCCTCCTTGCGGTGTTGCATCACCAAATTGTACATGAGGAAACTTGGACGCAGTTAGACGAATCGTAAAGCTCTCTTTTATAAGCAAGTCTTTCATGAGGAAAACGAACGCATTCAAATGAATCTTAACGCACTCTTTTTTTAAGCATATCTTTCATGAGGAAACACAAACGCTGTCGAAAAAATCATAATTTTTCTTTCATAAGCAAATAATCGAACTGTTAAAGAAGGGAGTTTTTCTTACTGAACCAGATTAATGTGTCTCTTATAACTTACAAGCGTCAGTGAGGAATGAACGATCAAATATTTCCTTTGGTAAATCCAAAATGAAACCTGGCATAACAATGCTGATAAAACCACAAACATGACATTACATGTACGATATAATAAAAGTATCCAACATACTGGTCATTTCACAAGCTTTTCACACGTTCACATCTAAACTCCTTTTGAGATATACTCAACAAGACAGAAGAAGGCACGTCTACAAATGTGGCTGTCGGTTAGTTAACTCTTTAGACTTTCTGAAAAAAAAGGATGTGCATTTGAAGACATCAAATGTCAATTATCTGCCATTGTCAGATAAAATTCAAGTTAGACAAAATATAGTTGGAAACCTTTGACTTTGTTGTTGTTTGTCATAGATATTTGCAACTCATTACTTTTGCGTTACTTTCTATTTTTTATTTCTCTATTAATATTAATGTCAGAACTGTCAACATTCGAATAGCGAACTGTCAAAATTCGAATCGCGAACTGCAGCTAAATTTACGGATAATGGAAAGTTGCCATACAAAAATAAATAAATGACGATAAAAGCGTAGAAATCCAAATTTGAGGTAATTTTATACAGTGAACTCCGTAAATTACGTCTCCGAATACAGCGATTTCCGGATATAAAGAACGAACTTTCTTGGTCCGATTTTTCCTTCCTCTTAATACAAAATGAAAATGCTGTATTGATATAACGTTCTCCAATTGTAAGGAACAAATTAAATGGTCAAAAGCAGTTCGTTATATACGAAGTTTGCTGTTTCTTTAATTTTACGTACAAATCTTAACAGTATATTATCCTTCTTTTGCAGAAAATATGAATAGAAACACGAATCTTTTTTATATAGCCATACGTCGCTAGCAATAACTTGTAATCCTCTTAATAGATTAAGCGTGAAAGAAGCGTTTTACCTACAAAGCGTCCTGTCACGATGTTGCTTACATTATATTTTAATGACTCACCAACTTTACGAGACATGCTTATCAAGTTTGACTTATTATCGAACAAGCTCAAAGTCTTACACGTAGATTCAAAACGAAAACATTAAGCTAAATGCACACAATAATTATTTGACTCACCTGAGCACAATGAGCTTTTAAGATAATCCTGTGTCCGTCGTCTGTCGCCGTCCCTCGTGCGCCATCAATTAGCTTCAAACGATATCTACTCCTAAACCACTTGACAGAAGATGATGAACCTTAGTAGTTTTGTTCCTTAGGTGGTCTTCTACCAAAATACTTATAAATATATCCTTTCCATGCAAAACTTGGTTGCCATGGCGATGAAAAGGAACGGAAAATCTGCTTCTAAAAGCCGGAATGCCTTGAGCTTTCATATTTTGCATGTAGCATTGTCTATTGTATTTCTACCGAGATTATTGAAATCATAACATCCGGGTAAAAATTGACCCCGCCTGATGGTTCACTTATTTTTGCATTGGTTTCTATATAATAATATAATTTTCTTCTCTGAAACCACAAGGCCTAGAGCTAAGCTATCTAACATGCAGCATTGCCTAGTGGACCTCTACCGAGATAATTTAAATCACGACCCTCGGGTAAAAACTGACTAAATTTTACATAGATTTCTTTACGAATTATTTTTAAAAAATCTACTAAACTCGATCAGCAAGGCCTAGAGCTTCAATATTTCACATGTAGCATTGCCAAACTGACAATTACCAAAATTGTTCAAAGCATAAAACCCCGGGTCAAAACTGACCTTTCTGGTCGTCACTTGGATTTCAAACAGGCTTGTTTAAAACCACTTGATACAAAGTTAAGTTATTTTGAAAGTAGCATTGCGTATTGTACCTTTTCTAGGAGTGTTCAGATCAGGGCTGATTATGGGAATTTAGTTTAAACAAATGAAGCCACATGTTCCTTCGAAATATTTATTCGACTAATCGCATTATTTTTATTGCAAACTTACGGATATTTGATTTACTCTTCCAAGAAATTTTCCAGGTGACATATGTTTACTGTAATCTTAAAGATACAGAAGCGTTATTTAACGCTATATTTAATATAATAAACACCATAAGCTATAAGCTAAAAAGCTTTTTATGGTATCCAATAACAATACTTTAGTTTGTCCCAGTAAGCTTCTCTTAACATATGTGATATCATGTGCGAACGCAAAAAATAAAGCTGTCAAAACAATATAATTGTTCTTGAATTGAAAATTCCAACCTCCCTTCTAATCTTGCCTATGTGGCTTTTGTGCTATTAAGATGTCTTTATATCTCAAACTCTTTCGCATGAATAGTTTATATTTAAACTTGTTTTGGGTTCGGACAAATATGCGGAACTAAGGGAAGACCATGGTGGCAAGTAGTACCCATACAGTCTGACCTTCACCCACATACTACTTACCAGTACTTAATCACCTCCATATGTATCCCCACGGCTAAGTGATTCAAGGTTCGTCAGTCCCAGTATCAAAAGAGCACCCTAGGTAACAAAACTTCTCTTAATATCCATACATTCGCCATGTTCCAAGGATTAACATAGCCTAGGGTAATTTCTCATATGTATGTACATCTTTACCCGTATTACACATGACTTTGATTTCTTGATCGCGTTTCTATAAATACCATTCCCGCCTGATGGACTTTGCACCGTATCCGCTGCTCTCAACGCATTACGTATTACATGTACATTGCTCCCTAGCTTTCAGACTAGCCCTTTGTGTCACCGTATTCTTATTAACTCCATAGAGTCATCTTCAACAAAATTGTCATAACATTAAAGAAGCATCGCTTCGGTAAACAGAAGGCCATCAATTGAATGTGCTAGTTTGTCATCTTCGAACCAAATTATTTTGTACGAGACCACATCTAGTGACCAACATTATTCCTCGGATAAAAGCTGGATCGGTGTACTTTTATTTCCCTTTGTCAAAGCGCGGGCAACAATGTACGCTCTCTTTATTTTGACTCAATACTTTGAGGGGAACAAGCTGTAACATCTCTAAGATAACCGAATTCACTGCACGCTGTTTGTTTGCAAAGGCCGTATATTTGGAAGGAGACGGGTTGGTTACGACAGAAATGGAGAAAAATGCAGTGACAAATTACAGTTTGTACTCGTAAAACATAATTTTACCATATCTGGCATTGTGTATCGTATCGAGAAACTTTAACTGCATAATGTAAAATATAAAAGTAAATTGTCACTATATAATAATTCTTAAGCCGGAAAAATGTGCACAACTCAACAACTTTTCAAGGGTAATAAAATGTTGTGTTCCATCAGCGCAGTGCGTCGAAATAACGCTAAATAGACTAAATAAATTTTTAAATGATAAAAATGTATACTTCATTACACCAGAAGAGGTGATGCCTAAATCACATCAAGTCGTCCCGATAGATTTCTTGAAGCGACGTCTGCTAAAGCGCATGATAAACTCGTTTTTGGGACTCAAATAACAACTAACTATAAGTAAGACTCTCTGATCATTGCCAAAACCTTGACGAATGATAAACAATTGTCACGGATCGCATATAGAGCAATTGCTACAATAAACGTATACTTTGTGTTAGGCAATATTGACTTGCTTTCATAAAAAAAAATTTGGACCGCTCGTATATATATTTTAAGCTTTGTATTACGTGCTCAAGGTCAATGATCGAGACATTTAATACATGGAATTATTAGCAGTATCAATACATCTGTATCATTGTCAATTGACACATTTTATATTGTTGAGTTTTCATTAGGTCATTTGATAAGGTACAGTAGCCTGGTGTCGTCCTCGTTGGCAGGGATTGCAATCCGAATTGAACACGACGAAGAGAAATAAACATTGCTGATTTTTATTACCCTGCACTTTGGGTGAATGTTTCCATCATCCAGATGTGCAAAGCTTGTTCAAAATGTTTGTGATATACTAGTATAACACCTAAAAAAGATTTGATTGAGGTTTCAGCAATCATTCGTAATAAGCACACAAATCTACAAGCACTTCGTCACGCTCAAGTTTTACATTTCGTTTCTTTGTAAGAGATGGTGTAATTTATGTGTCACATACAGAGTAAACAACATTCAACAATCTGCAATTAATTTGAACGATGAGTCTAGAAACCTCTAGGTATGTTGTTCCATAGGCAACAGAAAAGCACATTAACAAAAGTGACACTGACACTTTATATGTATTTGGAAAAAGGTCAATGATGTTATCCGAAGAACATGATTGGCACCTAGATAAGGGCTGGTACAATGCAATTTTTGTACTCAATAGAAATTTGTATTCAATTAAGACTAATTTCGCTTTTGGGCGCGAACTGTAAAGAAACTAGTTGCCCTTGGTTCTTCGACTTAGATATTTTATAACCTTCCGTGACTTATTTCCTTGCGTGGCCATAGACATCATTCATCAGTTGTTTTCTTTTCTTTGTTTGAAAACTTAAAACACTTTTCCAAAATGTATAGATTTACATTATAGAATGGGTACTGCAGTAAACCGGAATTTGTACATATCACAGTTCATGCTCTAGAGTTCCCGAATATAAGAAAAGACGTGTTTCAATTTAACTTTATGAAGCTATTCATAGACTTGCGTCCATGGCTCAAATTTGATTGCTTCTTGAATACTCGACGCCCCCTCCTGGCGACGTGAAATAAACATGTGCATAAAATCAATGAATACGCACAATATTCACTTTTTGTTATTCAATTATATTGCCTAACGCGAAGATTCTAGAGCGTTTTAGCGATATATCATTGTAACAAGTCTAGAAAATATTGCTTCATGACGGAATAATATCGCACATTGACAGAGTTATTAGCAAGTGGCAACTAGCAAATGGTAGCGTATATGCGTTTCAGTATTAAAGACCTTAATTCTAAAATGTGAACAGGATATTATTTTCTAAGATACCAGTTCGCGTTGCTTTTTAGATAAGTGGTTACTAGATAAAATTCGTGTTTCCAGATATACCAATTCGCAAAGATATCTAGGTAAATTACACTAAACGCATATACGCCAATATTTATTAGTTGCTACTTGCTAACTATTCTGCACTTGTTCGATATCATTTTGTCATGAAGCAATCTTTTTTAGTCTTATCTTTACATTATGCGGTGTTAATGGCTGATAAAGCAATATGTTTTCCAAATAATGCAAATAAAGTAAGAGTTTCTCGGTATTTGTCATGGAAGAAGAGATTTTCAAATTAAATTGCACAAGTGGCGTGCAAGACCCGCATCCCTTCATATAAGGTTATGGTCATACCTGGAGTTGAAAGGTACTGAAATAATATGCACACATTCGTGCCCGGACTGTACCTTTGTCATGCTTTGAAGGTATTTTTTTTGCACAAAAAAAACAACGTTGCACCAAGGACGATGTGATTCGTACAAAACCATCTTACCTACCTAAAAGGGTCATGGTCACGCTCAGAAATTAAAGGTAATGGAATCCTATATATGTGTTCACAATTGTGTCAGGACTGTAACTCTGGCATGCACTAAAGGATGGATCCTGTTAATGCACATTTTCATGTCCAAACTGTAACTTAGTTAGTTCTGAAGGATTTTAAAATGGATTCACACGAATGTATAGCATATGTAGATTAAATGTCGTTCAACACCTTAAAGATCAAGGTCACAGACTGTGAGATACCACTTATAGGGCATTTGTCACTTATGACGGACAGCTCCTGTCCCCATCAGAATTTCGGTATACATGCGGACAGCGATGTCAGAAAATAGAATAATCCACAAGTCAGACAAGTGGTACAGAGGAATTACACACTCCTATTTACTACGTACCGTTTTGTCAGAAACAGCCGCACTTGTCTTTCTGTAACGCTCGATATTCAAATTAGCATGCGCACAAAATTACTGAATTTGCAAAGTATAAACGCCTTGTAAATTAATAATTTCGACCAATGTAAAGATAAAAAAGCGTTATTACCAGAAATTAGTTTGTCTTAAATACTAGCAAATGGTGGCGCATAAAAAAGCGTTTTTACCAGAAATTAGTTTGTCTTAAATACTAGCAAATGGTGGCCCATATGCTTTGCTGTTGGTACTAGTTACCATTTTCGAACATTAGATAATTAGTTTAGATTGTAAAACATTTAGCAAATAGTATTATTTGATCATAAAATTCACTTCACTTTTTTCTCACATTTGATGTATCAATAAAATTTATTCTCGATAATCAAAGTTTTTTTCATCTCGGATAGTATAGCCAATATTTGCTGATTCTCTTTTGTACTTAATATATAGTTAACGATCTCTTTGTTTCTTTGTTGTAGTCTCTTATCATTCTTAACGATCTCCTTGCACTCTTTAGTTTAATGCTTTGATACATGTAGGTATGTTTCGTATATTACATTTTAATCTAGTCGGTGCTTTTAGTGTCATAAAACTGATTGATGCTCATATAACTGAATTATTTTGTTAAACAGTACTTTGATCTCATCCATAAATTGATGTTGTAATAACCAAGGTCTGTGATATTATACAAATGTGATACCATTTATTCATTTGAAGTAAATAATCGTGCCTTTCCCAGGTGTGCCATTAATGTCAAGGACCACAATGGAAATAAGGGAGAATCACTTTTCACTTTTTTGTGTTATCCTTGGTATTGATGTGCATATCATGGTTTATAAACTTGTGTATTCATCTAATTATCTGTATATGTATGCATCACGTTTGTTTTAACCATGTTTGTACATATGTGATATACTAAAATAAATATATCTATAGTTGTCCTAGTTTTGTGTAGGTATAGTTAATATTTTGACTATATTTTGCAGCAATTTTTGTGATAGTATCATTGTCATTTTTAGGGCAACCTTCAGGTATTTTTTATTTGTTTGGCAGTCAGTTATTATTCTTCTTTCCTTTAGTGTATGCGATATTAATGCTGAAAATGTAGTTACTGCTGTTTTCTTATACTACAATGTATTAGTGAAAGTTTTCATCGTAACTTCAGTCTTCATGTCTTGAAAAATACCCATCTTTTGAACCGAGAGAGATGTAATGATCCAGTCTGTCATTTGATTCCTTTAAAATTATGCTTGTATATTCACATGCTTTGCTCATTATTTTGTCCTTACATATGCTACTTAATAAATAGGACTCTTGGCACAAACTATTTATTGCATCACTGTTTATTCATGTGTAACTATGCTATCATGACCTTATTTTTCAGGGTTTATGAATAATTGTTCTGAAATATAAGCTGTGCACCCGCTAGAATTTCACATTTACAGAGTAATTTTGACAACGATTTTATGACTAAATATTTCGTAAGTTGTTAGCTAATTATAACTTATTCCCTCTTGGATTGTTATAAAACTTACTTTTATTGTGTACAAGAATGTGATATGTTGCCATTCATACCGTATATTCATCATAGATATTCCTTGTATGAAAGAAATTCATCTTGAAAGTGTTAGATTTATCTTACACTCGCGTTTGGGCAGCCATATTTGTTTATATCGCGTGTCTACTTTAGTGACGTCATTAGTTCATATATAAACGTCATGCGCGCGAAATTCAAATGGTGTACTGCTGAGACACCGGAGCGTATGTGAAGCTCACCAATATAATTTTAGTATTTTGTTGTTTCCTAAAACTAAACTTAAACCTTTCCAAATATTAAAATGTCACAAGAAGAGGTAAGAAAAGTCGTAAGTGTTTAAAGTGGTTCATAATTAAAGTTAAGTAGACAAAACACCCGGCCATCTCCAGTATTTATCTATAAAGTAGGTAAAAGTTTCCAAGATGTCGGTTGGTTCTTAGTTTATAATCTTAGTGTGTGGTTATCGCGAGACGGAGGAATATGTGTTAAGTTCATAAAGTGTGATTCGATTCTGCGATGGTGTTAAAGTGCCGTAATGATTGAAGTGTGGTGTATTCTAAAAACGTCAAAATATCTAGATCTAGTTACTTCTAGTTTTTGTCTAAAAATCTTAAGTTCCTTAAATTTAGCTCGCTACGACTAAGTTCGTAAATTGTTGTGTCTTGACCAAGTTACTAGATTAGTGTATATAACTGCGAATATTGGAGAATTGTCAGTGGTATTTACGGAGCATCGGAGAATACTTTGTGGTGAAATTCCTAAGTTGCTAAACTTCGCTAATATCAAATCGGCTAAGTGGGTAAAATAAACGTGTGTTAACTATGAGTGATTTACTGGACTTGTATATTTTATAATCCATTTTCCCGATATTAGTGAGTGTAGTAAAGAAATAGTTTCACTGATTAACGATTACATAATTCTTTAAGGGTGCACAGCTAACTTGTCAATGATTTGGTATAAGTCTCGCTACTAATAGTTATATATTTTATGTCCAATTGTATGTTGAGTTATATTTGATTAAAGTTACAATTAAATAAAAGAAATTAAACAGCCTCCGTTGTACTTTGTTGTGAATATAAATTATCTTATCAGAGTAACCAAAAGGCCGGGACCAGGCGGACCCTTTGTAGCAAGCCCTTTTATTCCTAACATATTGGTTCGCTACAAATTTGGTTGCAGCGGTGGGATCTTTCAGATGAAATAAGAAACTCAGAGTGTTTGTGTGCTATCTTATTTTGACAAAGAATAATAATAATAAAATATATTGTACATTTACCTTGTAACGGTGGTTGACTCTTGGCATTTTTCATTATGGATGATTCTGATACTATCACGTTTAAACCTTGTGATGATACGTGCGAACAGGTTGAGTGTGAAACGGTAAGTGACCAAGAAGACATGATGTCATGTCATGAAGATGAAAGAATGAGTTATACAGGTGAGAAACCAATTGTGAATGCCGGAGATGGTTTAGGTATTACGGGTGATTTTGATAAATTTGCCTCCGAGATAACGGGAACAGTAATGTCTTTCAAAAATGAATTCACCAATTTTATGACCGAGTTCGGTGATAAATTACAAATCATGCAAGAGCAGATTAATGATGTCAAACGCTCTTGTATCCAACAAGAGCAAGTAACTAACAATAATTCTGCTCCATTACCACACAATGTCTCTGATGCGAATACACCCAGGAGTAATCCTAGTTATCCGTTTTATCGCTCGTATTCTGCTCATAGTAACAGTCCAAAATAGACCAAGTCTTGTAATTCCAAGTTTAACTCATGGTAAAACTGCCGGTGATGAACTACCCAGTACTTTTACAAATGTTAATAAATTGAAGCCGCAATGTTATGACGGTACGGATGATTTAGACGAGTACCTAGCACAGTTTAGTATAGTGGCTGACTTGAACAGCTGGAATTACGAAAGCAGGACACTCTCTCTGGCTAGTAGTCTAGTGGGTCCGGCCCGTGCGATACTGTGCGAACTAGATGCTGTTAAATGTCGCGATTATAACTCGATAGTGACGGCGTTGCAAAATCGTTTTGGTTCCTTTTGTAGAGCTGAAATCTTTCGTTCACAGCTCCAAAGTAGGCACTTAGAACGCAATGAAACAATTCCTGAATTAGCTCAATCAGTCAAAAAGTTAACAAGAAAGGGATACCGTAGTGCTTCATCTGAGGTTATTGAGTTATTAGCTTTAGATTATTTTATTGATGCCTTACCAGATACGGATATTAGATTAAGACTGAGAGAAGTTTGCCCTAAAACGGTGAGTGAAGCAGAGAGGATTGCTGTAAGATTAGATGCCCATGAAATAGCCGATAGAAACAGGGGAAGGCATTCAGTATGCGTTGTAACTTCTGAAAAGAGTAGTACTGAGAAGAAACTTGAAGAGCTATCAAACCAAATGTCCCATTTGATAGACAAAATAAAACGATACAGTGATACTCGTGAAAAGTATTAATATAACCGTGGACAGAATTGTCCGCCGAAATATCAGCCTGACAGGAGGATAGGTAGAAATGTTAATAGAGACCAGAGGGATTACAGTAGGAGAAATGATTTCAGAAAAAGAGAAAATATTTCAGTTCAGGGAAACGACGGAAGGTTGGGTTCAGGGGCCAGAGCTCGACCACAGTTGAACGGTCCAAATTACCGAAATTAACCGATTTTGGTCAGACTAGGAATGTTAATACTATGTATGTAGATGTACGAATTGGCACTGTAAAGTTGGCTATGTTGTTTGATACCGGTTCGAGTGTTACAGTTCTTAGTAAAGATGTTTACGAAAATTGGGAGTCTTCTGTGAGGCCCCAGTTACAACCTGTTAACATGTCTATTAGTACGGCTACGGGAGATTCGTATCCAGTTTTAGGAAAAATAAAAGTTGAACTGCAAATAGGCAAACAAACCTTTCCCCAAGATCTTTTAATTGCAAATATACAAAATGAATGAATAATTGGTATGGACTTTTGTCAAAAATATAATTGTCAAATAGATCTTTGCAAAAACCCAATCAAAATAAATGGTGAAGACATCTATTTTTTCTGTAAGAGAAAGAGTTTCTGCAACGTGTTGCCGATTGGAAGTAAAAGGAAATGTTGTAATTCCTCCTGAAACAGAGGCCATTTTGCCAGGTGTACCTGTTGAGTTACTAAAGGGTAAGTCAGCAGTTGTAGAGCCAAATATTCGGTTTATGGAGAAAAGTGGTTTGTTTGTTGCAAAAGCTGTAATTGATACTAGTGGCGTAGTTATACCAATAAGAGTAGCTAATCTCAGTAGTGAGCCACACCCTGTTTATAAGAATACCGTCGTGGAATTTGCCGAAACCATTGATTCCTGTGAGATTGCGGAAACGAACCCTGTTAAAAATATAGCCATGACTAATGTTCCAAAAAAAACAAAAATAATATCAAACAGGGAAAGCCACGTACCAAAAACGTACCACGTACCAAATCATTTAAATGACGTTTATGACAGAGCTAGTGAATGCCTGACGCCAGATCAATGTGAACCAGTAAAGAAATTATTGATTAAGCATCAGAATGTGTTTTCTAAAAACGCCGATGACCTAGGTCGAACCACTTTGGTTGATCATAAAATAAACACAGGCAATGCAAAGCCTAAAAAACTAGCCCCATATCGTGTACCACTGTCAAAACGGTTAGCTGCAGTGAAAGAGATTAAAGACATGTCCGATAAAGGAATTATAGAACTTTCTGTAAGTCCCTGGTGTAGTCCTGTTGTGATGGTAACCAAGCCAAACGGGACAATCCGATTTTGTTTTTTTATTTTGATAGTCAGCCTCTCCCCCGAATTGACGACACACTTGACGCACTTTCTGGCGCTGCCTGGTTCAGTACCGTCGACTGCAAGTCAGGATTTTGGCAAGTGCCCCTCGCGAAGGAAGATAGAGGCAAGACTAGCTTCTGTATTCAAGGGAGTCCAATGTGGCAGTTTACCGTTATGCCTTTCGGACTTTGTAATGCCGCTGCAACCTTTGAGCGACTAATGGAATTAACTTTAACCGGTCTCACTTGGAAACAATGTGTAGTATATCTTGACGATATCAATGCGCATTCTAGGACGTTTGAAGAACATATAGATATTCTAGACGAGATATTTGCTAGAATGACCAATGCTCACTTGAAACTTAGTCCTGAAAAATGTACACTGTTTAAACGCCAAGTTCGGTTTTTAGGTCATTTAATTAGTAAAGATGGGATATCCACAGATCCAAAGAAAATTAATGATGTGGTAAATTGGCCTACTCCACGTAATGTGAAAGAGATAAGAAGTTTTCTAGGGCTTTGTTCTTATTATAGAAAGTTTATAAGAAATTTCTCTTCCATTGCAAAACCCTTGCACCGACTTACCGAAAAAGGTGAAAAATTTGCATGGACAGCTGTGTGTGAGGAAGCTTTCAAGAAGTTAGAGTATGTCTTGACAAATACCCCCATATTGGGATATCCCCTTTCTAATGGACTATTTATTTTGGATGCTGATGCAAGTTCGGTTGGGGTAGGCTCTGTGCTTCAGCAATTACAAGATGGCAAAGAAAAAGTGATATCATATTATAGCAAGTGTTTATCTAAAACAGAGAAAATATTGTGTTACTAGAAGGGAACTTCTAGCTGTTGTTTTAGCTGTTAAACATTATCATCACTACTTATATGGACAACACTTCGTTATAAGAAGTGATCACGGTGCATTGAGATGTTTAACAAATTTTAAAAACCCAGACGGGCAGATTGCAAGGTGGCTCGAGACTTTATCGACGTACGATTACGAAATACAGCACAGGCCTGGACGCATTCATTCATATGCCGATGCTATGTCCAGACGACCCTGTCATGACAGTCAATGTAGTTACTGCAGTAGAGCAGAAATTAGATATTATGTAAACAAACAGCAGATTGATGACGAGAAATGTTTGGCAAATGAACGAAAAGATAAAGGTAGACCCTGTGGAACCAATATCAGGACTGAGAGGGTCGATATCGGTGGGGTCCCTGATAGTCAGGAAAATGAAGGAAAAGAATCCCGTAACAGTTTTCCAAAAGCAAGTGTCCAAAGGCGCCTAAATAACATTTGTTTGGAAACTGATACGAACGTCCGTAAAAGTGTCGCTTCTACCGAGATCAGTGTGGTACCGACTGATGGGAGTGATTTAACTGGTGGGTTGGAAAAGAATGAAGATATTTTTAAAGGTGTTGTGAGTAATTGTTCTAGCTTTGTTTTAGACGAAATAAAAGGTTGCCCAGAGGACCTACACCGAGAAAACATACGTACGCTAGAAATAGAAAATGAACAGTCTAATGAAAGTAATGAAATTGATTTGCCGAGTATCAAGAAAGCCCAGGACATTGACCCGGTTTTAAAGATGTTAAGCTATGGTTGAGTACAAATAATAATCCAGACTGGAAAACAGTTGCACCTCTTTCGGTCCCCCACAAATATTACTGGAATAGGTGAGAGTTGTGAGTCATAAAAGATGACATTTTGTATTATAAATGGGTCGAAAAGGTTCCGAGATCGACGGAATTCAAATTAGTATTACCTAAAGTGCTTGTGCCCGACATATTTAGAGAAGTTCATGATTCTCTAACAAGTGGACACCTGGGGATTAAGAAAACATTGTTTAATGCAAAGAATAGATTCTTTTGGTATGGCATGAAAAACGATGTTCACAAATGGTGTGACAAATGTGACCTTTGTTCTTCAAGGAAAGCCCCCGTCGAAAGTCGAAAATGAAACAATATATTATTGTAGCACCTCTAGAGAGAGTAGGAATGGCTATATTAGGACCTTTGCCTACAACAGTCACAGGCAATTAGTACATTTTAGCCATGGTTGATTACTTTACCAAGTGGGTAGTTGCTGTACCTTTACATAATCAAGAGGCTGTAACTGCGGCAGTAAATTATTGAACATTTTGTTTCAGTGTTCGGTGTTCCCCGACAAATACATACCGATCAGGGCACAAACTTTCATTCTACTGTTTTCAACGAAATGTGTAAATTAATCGGGTCAGACAAAACACGAACCACTGCATTTAGGCCACAGTCCGATAGGCTCGCAGAGAGAACCATGAGGACTATTCAAGCGATGTTGTCGAAGTATGTCTCCAATAATCAACGAGATTGGGACAAATATTTACCTTTAGTTATACTGGCATATAATGCATCGGAGCAAGAAAGCACTGGTTTTTCCCCAAGTTTATTAATGTTCGGAAGAGAAAAGACACTCCCAATCGATATTGCCATTGGGAAACCGGAAGATGAATCGGATAAGTCATATACTGACTTTGTGTTTGATCTTGACGAATTCGCTAGAAAACATTTGTCTGTCGCGAGCGATTCTCAAAAACGCGTGTATGACCACAAGGTAAATACAAACGTTTACGGCGAATGTACAATGGTGTGGTTATACAAACCTAGCATTAAGTCGGGTCATAGTTCAAAACTTACACGAAAATGGACCGGTCCATTCGTTGTTCTGAAACAGATTAATGACATATTGTTTCAAATTCAAGAAACAAGTCGCTCAAAACCTAAGGTAGTTCATCACGACAGGCTAAAACATTATAAAGGTGACAAGGAGTCATGGCATTCTACAGTGCCTCCTAGTTCGTAAATGAACATATCTATGAGTTATGTCCTATTTGTGATGACCAGTTTGTGGTATGAGGCATTCTATATAACCTTGTTTCAAGCTGTTACAAGATAAATTTAAATTAGTTATATGTGTGTATATTGCGTCCGGCTTGTCCATGTTTATGATTATCCTTTCTAGTCAAATGTAAAGTGTTTTCCAAAATACCAATGTTACTTTTCTTTTCTTTTGCAGTATTTATGTGTGGTGTGCCAGAATGTCACTTTTCCAAAGTACCACCTGGCAAGTAGACATGCTCAGGAGCAACATAGTGGTTTTCGATTCCAATGTCTAAAATGTAGGAAGTTATTCAGCAGAAGGTCGTACAAACACAAACCCTGCATGAATACAAGAACCAGTGATTTTGAACTAATGAATCGTAATGGAAATAGAGATAATGCATATGACCGGATCAGAAGCTGGAAAGAAAAAGAAATGACTCACATTATCAAACCAGTTGAACGTAATTATTTGGCTCACATAAGGAAGTTGAGAAATGAATATGGCCCCACCAACGTTTCATGTGGAATGGATGTGTTAAATTCGGTTGATGAACTCTTTGAAAATTTGGAAAGACCCTTGACACCCCATGTAACACCAACAAGAATAGTCAGAATTAAGCCTTTCTATGAAGAAGTGGAATCAAGCGAGAATGAACTGGATTACATAGACGACGGTGAAAGTGTAAAGATAGCAAGTGAGAGGGAAAAGGGGAATAATGATAAATTGGCCAGTTCTAGCAGTGAGAGTGAAAGCAGTGAGAGTAAAAGTAGTTCGGAAAGTGACAGTAACAGTAGTACATCTAGTAGAGGAAGCAGTGCCAGTGAAAAGGGAAAAGAAGTTGATCAAGAGAGTAAACAAAGTTCCATTCTAGGAATAAAAAGAAGAAAAAGAGATTAGAGGAATGCTAAAAGCTCGGAGAAAAGTGAAAGTGAGAGCCAAACAGAATGCAAAAGTAAAACCAAGAAATTTAAACCAGAAACAAGTAGAACATCAAAGAAAGAGTCACCCTCAACCCAAAAAGATACTTCTAAAGATAAAGCCCGTAGTAATCGGAGGAAAAGCAGAAAAGTAATACACTACCAGTTAAGGGAAATAGCTCATGTCGTCCCCAAAATGCAAAGAAAGTAAAATTAAATAAAACGGAAGCTATCTCTAGCCAAAGTACACTTATAGAACTGAAGAATCAAACGAGAAAAATGAAGATGTACCAACTTTACAACAAGTTCAAAATGAAAGAATAATCCTTAACATAGGAGGACAAAGATTCGAAACATCCAAGGTGACACTATCAAAGGTACCATCATTGTTGGCTGATGTCGTTGCCGACGGTGGTGTAAAGCCTAATCATGGCAACAACTATTTTATTGACAGGGATCCTTCCCATTTCAGATTTATATTGAATTGCCTCCGGAGTGGAAAATGTGACCTCAGAACATTACCCCATGATCTGCGGTACCTATATGAGTTGTATTATGAGGCTGAATTCTGCAGGTTGAATGATCTAATGCAGTGTTGTTAGTGCTAGCCAAAGTACACTTATAGAGACAAATCTCAAAAAGGTAAAAGCTAGTGTTATTGAGGAAAAGGAGTGTGACGAGGAAAGAAGCACAGCCAAGAAACATGAAAGCCACAAAAAGTGTGAGAAAGTGAAGTGTTTAAAGTGGTTCATAATCAAAGTAAAGTACACCCGGCCATCTCCAGTATTTATTTATAAAGTAGGTAAAAGTTTCCAAGATATTGGTTGGTTCTTAGTTTATAATCTTAGTGTGTGGTTATCGCGAGACGGAGGAATATGTGTTAAGTTCATAAAGTGTGCTTCAATTCTGCGATGGTGTTAAAGTGCCGTAATGATTGAAGTGTGGTGTATTCTAAAAACGTCAAAATATCTTGATCTAGTTACTTCTAGTTTTTATCTAAAAATCTTAAGTTCCTTAAATTTAGCTCGCTACGACTAAGTTCGTAAATTGTTGTGTCTTGACCAAGTTACTAGATTAGTGTATATAACTGCGAATATTGGAGAATTGTCAGTGGTATTTACGGAGCATCGGAGAATACTTTGTGGTGAAATTCCTAAGTTGCTAAACTTCGCTAATATCAAATCGGCTAAGTGGGTAAAATAAGCGTGTGTTAACTATGAGTGATTTACTGGACTTGTATATTTTATAATCCATTTTCCCGATATTAGTGAGTGTGGTAAAGAAATAGTTTCACTGATTAACGATTACATAATTCTTTAAGGGTGCACAGCTTACTTGTCAATGATTTGGTATTATTCTCGTTACTAATAGTTATATATTTTATGTCCATTTGTATGTTGAGTTATATTTGATTAAAGTTACAATTATATAAAAGAAATTAAACAGCCTCCGTTGTACTTTGTTGTGAATATAAATTATCTTATCAGAGTAACCAAAAAGCTGGGACCAGGCGGACCCTTTGTAGCAAGCCTTTTTATTCCTAACATATTGGTTCGCTACAGAGAGAGAGAGAGAGAGAGAGAGAGAGAGAGAGAGGGAGAGGGAGAGAGGGAGGGAGGGAGAGAGAGGGGGGAATGATAGCCATAATTCAAGAAAGTGCTGTTCACGTTACCGGAAGCTTTGTTTTATAAACAACCTAGATATTTTACCAGTAGGCATATTTACTTTCGTTAATGCTAAAACTTCAGATTTATTCATAGAAACCTATTTTGTGACCTGCAGTGGATCCGTTTAGCAATTGAACATGAAACAAAATTATTTTGCATACAAAGAGCTTTATAAATGGCAGTATATTATTGTTGGAAGGGACTTTCTGTAATACATATCTGGACTATCGTGCTTATTGACGCTGACATTACGCAAAGCTACTTTAGAGATACGTTTGGATAGTGTTTGTAACCTTTTACAACACCGTCTTAACTTCTCCTCAGCTAATGAATAATTTGGCAGTAGGCGACTACACCGTAATTCCACCACAGGTTGAAGAATGCTATAGAAAAAAGCCAGACATATCTGAGGAATGATAAAGGCCAAGTAACAATAACGCAGTTTCAACTTTCTGAATAAAGTTTTGGAGAAATTTAGATCACACACATTGTTCCAATTCAAGAGTAGAAATCAATCCTTTTCAACAAATATCTTCATATTTTCCTTTTGCACCAGGACTGAAATGAACAGTAAATGATTGATAATGTCTTTATATCTATATATCGTTTTACTTGCATAACAGTATTACTTTTGACGTTAACTCAAAGTTTGCAACGTGTACGTATATTGTAAAACGTCATATGCCACAAAGGACATCGGTTACCATTGCAAAACATCTTTTAAAACTTGTTTTGATGTTACGAGCTCGTATGTTTTGCATTCAGTTAACATTGGTATGAATAACGATATAGATTCTATGCCAGTTATGGTTCACTTCTTAATTGTCCAACAAGGTTCACCAGGAACTGATTTTGTAAGACACACACCTACGACGTCATGGCGCCATGTTCAATCGGGTAACTGACATCATATTAGCAGGTGCTATCTCCTGAAATAAATCTAAATTATAAATCTTATTCAAATTATGAATGCATTTTCGTACCTGTGGGAACCAGAGTTTCTCCTTGGGCGACATGCAACCGCACTCAATTCCACATATGTCACATATGGTAGACTTTTTCACTGAGTTCGGAATATAAAACACTGTCACCTCATTACCTAATAAATGAAAATTGAGAAATAGCGCTAAAAAGACATCAGTTGATACTTGAATTGAACAAACAGCAGGTATACTATATATTGATAAAACTGACTTCCAAATCGGCGCTCTTTTTAACCGACTTCTATGAATTGGTGATAAATGGATTACAATTTAAGAGGTGGACAAGCTTCAATTTGAGCTAGGCTGACAAAATCTTTTTTTGGAATCAAACCGTTTGCTTGTGGATCGTCAACGTTTAGTCAAGCGTGTCTGTACTCCAAGAATGAAGATGGCAATGATGAACGTGCGAGTCATATTCTCTTGTTGATTTTAGATGAGTTGTACCTAGTGTTTCTATGTCGTTCTTATGCAGTTACCTCACACTCAACCTGTTACTTATGTGTCGCCCTCTACTTTGAGTAAAGTGTGTCATTGTGCTTCGGGTTACGTTTTTTTTTATAAAATATTTATGATTCCATACTTGGTTCATAGTATTCGTAGGCCTTGCAAGGCACTGGTTTAACGTTTGCCACCATCTTATCTCTTACAACAGGTACATCTGTACAAATCTCGGCAAACTTCACCTAAAAATAGAACCATCACATTGTTTTAATTACGTAAGGTAAGTAAGTAAGTAATTAAACGCATTAGGCCAATAATCAAATATTAAAACTGGAGGCAACTCTCTCATCTGATATGTTGCAAATTAGTATGAAGTAATAATCTAACGGATCTACTGTTACAATGGTTAATTTGAGTATATGAAATAAAGAAATAAAATATGCTACATAAAAAGTGATGTTGTCAATATTCATTTCCTAACAAGAGCTGTCCCTCACAAGTGACGAATGCCCCGAAAAGAGGTGTCTCACAGTTTGTGTCCTCTCCAAGTGCTCAAAAAATTTGCTATGTAATTTTAAAATCCTTCTATGCATGACAGAGTTACCATGCATACAGTATTCTATAACTTTTAAACACTAAGTGTGACCTTGACCTTTGAGGTAGGGACATGGTTCTTGCAGACAACACATTGTATTTATATGCTGAACATCTGGGCCAAGTTATTTTAAATCTGTTAATGCATGACAAAGTTACAATCCGGACACAAATGAATTCATATATACAGGATTCCATTACCTATAAACTCTAAGTGTGACCTTGACCTTTTGGATAGGGACGTGGGTTTTGCACGCGACACATCGGCTTGATGTGCTGAACATTTGTGCGAAGTAATTTTTAAATCAATCAACGCATGACAACTACAATTATTTAACCACACAATGCCATTTTTAATCCCATAATGACGGAATGAACTCAAGAACCTCACAATGCTAAGTTGTACTCAAACCCTAACCCCGTAATGTCTACTGGGCATGTACGGACAGACAGACAAACAAACGGACAGACAGACGGACGGTGCGATTTTAATATGCCACCCTTCGGGGGCATAAAAATGGGCATTTTGTGTACTAGTATAATATCGAAAAAAGTTTCCTCTGGTAGCTTTTATCGGGTCGAACCAGAGCAGACTTTAAAACATAATATAAACAACACGTTTTTAACACAATAGTCAGTGCCTTTTTGAAAAGTTATGTACTCCTAAATACGATGTTCAAATATGAATGCATCTAAGCACATAAAAATGTATCCTTGATAGATTTCAATGAAAATTTTATTTTTTCCCCTCGAAGTATTCACCTCCAACAGATATGCAAAGTTTCAGTTGTCTAATCCAATCCTTGAAGGCATTTTCATAGTATTTTCTAGGTATACTATAAAGACAGTGGAATATTGCAGAACCAAGGTGTTTGTGCTGGACATATTTTTGACCAGAAAGGTATTTTTTGAGCCTTGGGAACAAAAAGAAGTCACACGGGGCAAGGCCAGGCGAAAACGGAGGGTGATGGTGCACAACAATCTTTTTCTGCTTCAGAAAGTCTTGTACAATAGACGCCTTGTACGATGACGCATTGTCATGTAGCAATCTGACATTGGCCAAACCAGTTGCAGGTCTTCGATTATTGAAATATTTTTTCAGTTTTCGAAGAACTTACGTCTTGTAAAACTTGGATTGGCCTTTAGGTACAGCAATCTGAATTGCCTGGCCCTGATTTGTGAAGAATATGGCATACATTACCTTCCTGACACTCATGGTCCGTTTAGCAATGCATGGACTTTGTTGCCCATATTTTGTTCTGAATCTTTCGTTTGAACCCATGTCTCGTCGCCGGTGACGACATTTGCGAAAGACCGTGGATTGTAATTTGGAAACTGTTTAAGGAACATTTTCGCGCATTGCACGCGTACCTTTTTCTGCTCATCTGTCAACAGACGGGGAATCCATATAGCACAGATCTTTCTCATTTTCAAATTACGTTTCAGAATTGCATGAGCTGCTCCTAATGAGATGCCAACCATACTAGCTATTTGCCTAGCGGTGTATCTTGCATCATTAGCAACTATTTCTTTCACTCTAGCAACCATCATGGCAGACGTTGTTGTTTTCGGCCGACGGCCATGTTCTGCATCTTCTGTTGGAACTTATCCACATTTGAACTTCTTAAACCAACGAATAACTGTCAAAAAAGACATATCATTATGTCCATAAACAGAACATATTTCATCAAAAATGTATTTACACCCTATGCGAAGAATACAACGATTCTTAATATAGGACCGTATTTCAACGGCGTACGCTGACCTTCCAACCATATTTGTATTAGTATACACGAGTAGGTAATGTTTAGCGAGCGATAGACACAGCTAAAGTGAACGGATTTTAATGGGTGTGGTATCAATGTAAAGCTAACTTGTTAATCCACTCAATAATCTTGATTTCGTCCTGATTTTCGCATTACTGAGCGAAATAACGTTCTACATGCATTCATATTTGAACAATCCTCGTATATGTTACATTTGTACAGATATTCGTTTAAATTGTTTGTATAATGTCAAAATAACATTGTGAATTAAATGTAGTAGAAAAATAGGCGTATCAATTTGTTGGTAAACTGCTTCTGTATAAATATCTTTTAATTATTTAAAATGGTTTTCACGAAACTATTTCGAGTTATCTTCTTAGAGCCGTATTAAAAAATAAGTAGATTAAACGTGAAATATTTTCGTGATATCCATTACTCCGTTATAATCTGATACATTGTTTATGCTATCCTCCTAGTTTCATTTGTAAATGAAATGAGATAATAAATTGATTTGATTTGACTTTACTCGAATAAGTAGATAACGCGGTATATTTTCATGATATCAAATATTAAAGTGATGAACACAAAATTATTTCAATATTGCAGAAAAGTATATAACGCGATTTGTTTTTGTGATATCCACTTATTAGGTGGTTTTCACGAAAATATTCAGCGTTATGTACTCATTCGCCATATTTGAAAATGGCAGTTAAGTAGAAAACGCGAAATAAGTTTTGCGTTAATCACTTAATAAGCGGATATCACGAATATATAACGCATCATTTGCGGTGAAAAAGATAACGCTAACGCGTTATGCTTCCGTTACACCAAACTAGTTCTCAGAACGTCCGACCCCGTCCTACAAAAATAGTAGAACGGGTTGTGAGCTGGCTTAGCAGGAAAATGTCTATAATACGATCATAGTTAGTTCTCAAACAGTTCCCAATACGTCCATCTAGTCCTTATCCCGTCTACAGTCCGTTAATATAACGTTCAGATCGGGTAAAATTGCCCCGTTCTCCTCATAGGGACATCGTTTCCAACCAGTCCAAACTCGTATTTAGTCAGTTTGAACCCGTTCGCAACTAGTTCTTCTAAGTTCCTTATACGTCGAAATCCGTTCTAACTAGTTCGTAACTCGACCATCTTCAAAGACAGTCGAACTCGTTCTGAGTACGTCCTCATCTCGTTCCTAGTCCGTTCAGAACGTAATTGCAATCACGTCCTGACCTGACGGCTATGAACACCCAGTACGTTTCTGCCAGTCCTCATTCTCGTTCGCCGTTTCAAGCTGTGAAGACGAACTCCACAACAATTGTGACAAACATCGTAACCATCTTGCACCCTTGTGATCTTCTCTCCGGTTTTAACCAGTTCCTCACTTAACAAGTTCTTGGTCTTCTTCTTCTTCTCTCTCGCCCTACCAACTCATTGTATTGTTGCTCTGCTTCCAACAAAAAATGTACGAAGCCAATATTTAAAATGTTAACAGCTGCAAGATTATCCATGATTCAAGGCATAAAATAGTGTGCGCCCAAATGATGAACCAGTGACAAAACGGCCCGTATTTATACCATACCTTGTCTGATTGTACTGCAAACGGGGTGGACGTTGTAAAAACTGCGTAAGAACGCAATAAACGTACCCAAAACGAGTAGAGCGTACTGAGAACCTACTGTGAACTTTTAGAACTGTGTGGAAACGTGTTGCAGACTTGTTTAGAGCTTGTTATGTTGTTCTTATATATTTAGACGGAATAACAACGCACTAAGGATGTAATGCGGTCGAATTGAGTCTGTCTGTGAACGGGATGAACGAGCTACAAACGAACCCGGTCGGTGTATAAATCACTTAGTAAATGGATATCACGAAATTATTTCGCGTTATCTACTAATTTTTAAATATAGCTGAAAGTAGATAACGCGAACTATTTTCGCGAAAACCACTTAAACATCCCGAAAGTTAGTTTACTGACGTGTGGCAGTAATATGCCACCATAGATCTGGAATAGTCCAACGATAATCTTTAGAATAAAACTTTAACTATAAAGAATGGTAAAAATTAATGTTATAAGTGCTGAATGTCTTTTTTAAATTTAAAATATTATTTTGAATATCACCTAGAAGGTCATTTTGAAAGCTACTTTGATTGACAAAACAAAAATCGTATAACATAAGTTACCTCATCGTAGTAAAGTACAACTTTACGTTCATCTATTTCAACTCTCTTTAAGAGATCATGTGTAACAGTTGTAATTCCCAAGCGATCTGCCTGAAATCCCGATGGAACTCCAACTTCCACCACTATCATTCCACTTACTTCATTTTCCAACCAACTGCGGTAGCAATATATTACATGCGTTTACTACTTCATCAAAACATTTTGCTGCTAAGAAAAAAAGTCAGTAATGTACATATAAACTGGGTTTAAATATTTTATGGAATGACAAACACATAGAAATCTAGTTACAAATAGTCTTTAAATTAAATGAAAAATGTTTACCTAAAATAGCACCCGTTTAAACAGAATTTACTGAAGAATCGACATTTCTGTTAAAGACAGTTTTTCTTTGCAGTAACGTGATGCTTTAATTGTGCACTATTTTATCACGACATTGATAAAGTATAAATCAATAACAATAATATCCGACATAATTACGTAGTTGAACGTGTAGTTACGCATCACTGCATTCAAGTTATGTTTAGAAGAATTCTTGACATAGAATCTTAACCTTTTTTTAAAAGTCATAACAATGATTAAAATTCAAAGTATGCTGTGATATGAAGGAAACTGATGGTCACTTGAAATCATTTTCAATGACAAGATGTCGTGTATTTTTTTGACAGTTGACCGTTCTGTGAAATTATGAAATAAACATTTGTTTCAATAAGATAAAAGCTATTGCAGGTAAGAAGTATGGGGGGATAAAGTTTGTAAGCTCAAAAATTACTAAGTACTCCAAGCGATGACCGCCACAACCAAATATTTTCCCTGCACTAGCACGACATGCTTGTTCAAACCCTGTGCACCAGCTACTTCCACTTACAGTGTACGGTTGCCACTGCAACCATAAAGACGCGCGTTCGTATCCTGCGTTCTGCCTTGTAATGAATTTTATCAATATCTGATTGAAGTGCGAAAAAACTTGAATTGAATGTATGTTAGTTTTTGGTACTTTGTGCTCATTAAAAAATTTAAATGTAGTTGTTTAAGCTTTACAAAAGTGAATGCCAGTCAGACCACTGTTAGATGTTTGAAACCTTTTCCATATATGCTACCTACCTATTAGTGTCGTTAAGAGTGAGAAGTATAATTACCTGACGCATGACCTGACCGTATATCTGTTTATCGTGTCCGGATCACTGTCGTTTAAGACGTTCACTTTCAAACGCAAACTTCTGTCCTCAAGATCCATAAATATGTTGTAGAACAAAGAAACCTGTGATAGATACGATACGATACGATACGATACGTTACGATCAGGTCCTCAATAAGTGAATGGTGTGAGCTTTATATTTCATAACAGGCAATAAAAAAAATATTCTAGGAGTTGGCGGACATAACAAATTATTTAGTATCCCAACTGAACTTATTTTTCGGCGTAGCTAAATAAGCTTTGCTTTGACCTAATTTTATGACGAGTAGAAGCGCAGTAAATGAATTGGAAGAGCCGACCGAAGAATACTCAGTGCTGGTTTGGATCTATTAATGAATAACTTTCAAAAGTGGTTTCTTCCAAAAGTTCAAATCAAACATGATGGTCCATGTGTTTATCGACCATATTCGATGTGTATATTCATTACACTATACTATTTTAAACTGTTACGTTATTCAGTCCTTATGATAAAATTCTACTAATAAATACATTTACATAAACACTACACTCATTTTATAATTTGGATCCGAAAAGTAAAATCGTTCGTGTTCAAACAAAAACGTCCGTCTTGATCAAGTGATTGCTTCACTGATAAACGTTGTAAATGGCGATCTAAAAAAGACAGCATATTCAACCGTCTTCATTAATAACTCAATTTCCTGGGAATTATGTTAAGCCGCCTCTATTGACAACTTTCTTAAGAACAATGTTTAGGCATATACTTAAAACGGCGCCTGTAAACGAATTCCAGGGATCTGGCACCCCTGTAAATGACGTCATAATAGAACCACTTCATGAAAGAATGTGTGAATTCATGCGCTACTATTTATTACCTTAAGAGTACGTACAAATGACTGCCTGTGGTTGTCTGTACATGTAGGTGGGGATCTCGGGTAAATGAGTTTGGTGGAAACTTGGCTCAATGTTATTTATTATTTTAAAAGATGTTTTGTATGATTTTAGATACATATAGCATTTGATAAACACTTAAACTGAATAACAAGCATATTCAGTTAATTTAAATCCTCCACCAAATTAAGCAAATAGCTGAAAAAAACAACTCAAAAGTGTATTGGTCTGTCTCTTTCAGAAAAAAAAGCATCTTTAAAATATCTCACCCCAATGGGACCTCATCTTCGAGGTAATATTTTATTTTTCAAGTTACAGTCTTGAAGAACACTTAATAAGTACTATTAATTTCAAACAAGAATTCTTATGTTTCTATATTAGAGTAATTATAAATGAAAAGCACTACATCCCCATAAGGCCCTCATTTCTGTAAAAATAAAATCCAGTTTCTAAATTGCTGTTGTAAGAGAATACAAAGTTGATGATTTATGCCAAATAAAATAATATTCCTACAAGACTTTTCTGAGGGGTAATTCTTTTTTCAGCATATCACAGTGGTACATAACTCAATTCTTATCAGTTTAATTAAATCAGTACTATTAGTTTCTTTTCAGAAAACAAAAACTTCTAAGTTTCTAAATATAGTGTTTCAGATAGCACTTAAGGGGCCTAATTTCTAACAAAATCAGAAAGTGAAGGGGATGAAAATTAGATAGAGTGATCATTAAATTATTTGAGCCAATTACAATTAAATTTTGATAAACGGTTTCAGAGAAATATAATAGAAGAAAATAACAATAAATGGCAATACCTTTGGAGATACTAATCCAATCGTGACAAAAGATGTGTGTGCGTCGCGCCATTATGCTATTGTACACTTGTTTTAAAGTTTCATGAAATTGTATTCATTGGTGGTTTGGGGGGGGGGGGGGGGGGGGGGGGGGGGGGGGGGGGGGGGGGGAAAACAAAAACAATTTCCTTTTTTTTTAAAAAAAAAAAAAAACGGGGGTGTTTGGTTGGGTTTTTTTTTTTTTTTGTTTTTTAAAAACTTTGTTGTTTTTTTTTTTTTTTTTTTTTTTTTTTTTTTTTTTTGGGGGGGGGGAAAAAATTTACAACAAATATTATTCGCTTTCGGGATTCACTCAAGATTGAACGAACCACGAATAGAGAAAAATATATCTATTTCATGTGATCGAGGACACCAGCAAATAGTATACACTTGCAAATATCATGTTAAAACCTAGATACCTACTGTAAGTATAGCCTCTGATCCCGTTGATCCCCTGGCGTGGACACTGATCTTGTTCGTATCTGTTGATATCTATACCAAAATTTGCACTTAAACATCATATAAATGTTGCTGTCATTCACGAATTCAACACTCCGCTTATTCAAAAGTTTCGTGTAAAAAATTCCATCAACATATAATTAATTGAAATATTCTTTCAAAAATTTTAATATTCGCGAACAATTTATCCAATTTACAGTATTAAGGAGAGCTTATAGAAGTTTAAAAGAAACATTGCTCACAGACAAATGTAAGTCAAACACCAAAGGGTACAGTCAAGTTAAGCCCAGATGAGCTCAATACTTTGATAAAATGTAGTTTAGCACTTTATTTGTACGATGAATTTAAACAGCGTCAGACTAGCAGAGATCTGTATGTTATTTAATAATACCTAAACATAATAGCAAAACTGACAAGTAAGGAATCTAAAACCTTTTCGAAAATATCTCTCGTGTTTTATGTTTGGTACAATTGGTATTATTACTGTTTTGGTACGGGGGCTGTAAATCCCAAGGCCATAGTTAGCATGCTACATTTCAAAAACAATAATCAATTTAGCTGTGAAATGTGCTAATAGCAACTGTAAATCTACATTTTGGGAAAGTAATGCATGGTATTCTAAATCAAACTGCTGTTTGAACTTTGCATACGATAAGACAATATTATAAAAATCAGTCCAGACAGCTTATAACGAATGAAAATAGTTCATATCTTGCGTGCCTAATTACACAGTTTTTCACGGACTCCTGTTTTAGAAATTACAACGCTGTTTAGGTAGAGTAACTGCTTGGAATACTTTAGATTTAATAGTTGTGTGTTATGTCTCGGAACAAATACATACATTTCCGATAGGGATGTCAAGAAATAAAGACATTGACTTACAACTAATTCAAAAGATGATATTAATGAGCTAATGTCCACCAAGTTATCTATAGCCCACATGCCTTCATCGCAAACAGCGCTTTGATTTATCTTTGCATTTGGTTAGAGTATTGGCAACCTTTTACAATTTCAACCAGATTTGAAAGTAGTTTAAACAATGATTCGTATGACATAAAAGCCAAAAGTCGGCAATACTTTACATAATGTGTTAGATATGCATACTTACATCTGTTATCTGCATGTTCATTGCATTTCTATTGTTGATGATAAATTCTTTTTTAATCAGCCTTGGATCTGTGTAGGAAACCATTAGCGTCAAATCCCTCTTATTAGCACCTTTTTTACTTCCAATTTCTGCTAGAGCTTGCAATGCTATCACCGTGTCCTAGAGAATAAATAAAAACAAAAACACGTATCGTCTTTCAAAAGCTTTCTTTAAAGTTTTCAGATTTCTCTGGAGCTTTGAAGATATTTTGATCGTATCTTTGAATCTTACTTTTCTCAAACATAGTTCTACACTGATATAAATTGTAGATTTATGTGTTTCGTCGAAAGAAAAAAAGGAAATATAAATAGTCTATACAAGACTGCTGGCATTTTAAAAGATATACAATATTTGAAGGTCCCCTAGAAATCGATGTTTTACGGGGCACAGACAATTTAAAGGAATATCACGTAATTGAATGACGTCATTGTAAGAACCGATCTATTTGTTTTGAATAAGCTAGATCTTTGAACTTGACAGAAGTGATTTGACAGTGAGATATAATGGGAATTTAATCAATTATTATTCATTTACCTGTGTAGAAACAAAACCACCGTAAGCATTTCTTTGAGCTATTAACCATTTTTCTATTTTTAATGATGTTGCGAGGTCTTCAGCATACGTAAAGGCCAGTAACGCATACGCTGTCATTTCAATAGACGCAGCTTGTGTTGACCGACCGTAATGGTATTTTGAAACCGGTGGTTGAGAAGGTTCTTCCCAGTACTTTTGACCTGCAATTTTGTGAACGTTCTAATAACCATTCAATATATCTGGCGTGCAATAAATACACACGACATGTATTTTTCTGGAATTTTATCTTAAAAAATCAATATCTGTGAGTATGCCGTTCAATGCTTGTGAACTTTCAACAACTATTGAATATGTATGACTTACATTTCAATTCAGTGTAAGTGACCTAGATCACATTGCGTTTTAGTCCTAAGAAAATTGAAAACCATTTCAAACAGGATTTTACAAATGCTGCAGCCAGATTTGTAAGTAAACTACAAAATCCAATTAGATCATTTGATCTTAATTCTCAGATGTTGTATTATTTTGAAAAAAAGAAAGGAAATCTGGAATGTAACACTTTTCTATTGAGGCATGTTTCAGAATCTTTTGTATAAAATGAACTAAGAAATTTGAAATTTTGTAAAGTACTGGTTAAGATGAAATCCCAACAAAATGTTTTAAAGATGGGGCAGCAAATGATCTGAAGTTGCAAATAGCAATAAAAAGCAATTGTTAATAAGTCAAGCATTTGGCACTGTAGATGATGATAGTTTATGTGGTAAGCTTAAAATCATTGTTATTAAATCTACAGATTGGTTCATATCATATTAAATGGGTAGAAAGCAAATTATTTGTGTTAATAATGTTTATTATTAAAAACTATTTTTCTTACGGAAAGAAGCTTATGTGATTTTTGTGGGGGCACAGACAGATTAACGGAATCGCGGAAAACATAACTGCTTACATTCATTATTTCATTTAAAACACACTAAATAGATAAAACTTGATCATCTGTCAGTAATTTACCTGTGCCGCCTTTTGAGAGATTATCTAGTGCATTCATTGAACGCAATGCTGATTTGTGTCCTGCTATGGTCAAGGCATAAGTAGATATTGCTACAGTATAAACAGATGTCTGATTTAGGAATCTGTTAGAAAGGAAACTTGATGCCCTAACGATAGCCGTATCAAGTTTTCTCAGGCAGTCAGTGCAAAACTGAAATATAATTAAAGTTAAGCCTCTTAATTTAAGTATGAAAATATTAAAGTTTTTTAACAAATTGTTCGTTTACATTTTATCAAAATATAAATAGCTGTATGTTTACCTCCACATTTGCTTCTTTTCCCTCCAGTAATGCTATAAGTACATAAGCTGTCATTCTTTCAGCAGTACCGCTTGAACTACCCTGAAAAATATATGTTGCAGATTATGAAATAGATTTCATACGTGTCTGTACTAGACGATTTAAACTAATTAATAGTAATATCAACCAAATTTAATATTCATCATCATATTCAAATTCTCGAACGCATAAAATATAAGCTTATTACGTTTGAATAAATGCATAAAAAATACCTGTAAATATCTGTTGCTAACAGTACCAATCTCTGGGAAACTTCCGTCGGCCTTCTGAGTGTTGATCAGCCAAGCTGCCGACCGTGTCACAATCTGATCATCAATCTCCACGTAGCTTGATGCCATCGCAAAAACTTTCAACACAAAGGCTGTCAACCTAAAATTAAAGGTACAGACTCAATAAGGGTGTTTTTTTAATAAAATATAGAATGCGCTGATGAAATCATATTTTGAAAGGCAGAAGACGATACATGTCACGGATACTCGTGAGTTCTCATTTAGGGAGAAGAGAGTGAGGATGATACCTGTAAATACACGCAGGCACTAAAACAATGGCAATTTCTCAGAGAGAAAAGAAAAACATGGCTCTCGCCTTTAGAATCTCTATTATCAGTGCGCATCAAAATAATGCAAAACCAATCCACACGAAGTGTATAATACGACATAGACATGAATGCAATGAATATAAATGAGTTACTGACAACTATATTTTACCTGTAAATACACGCAGGCACTAAAACAATGGCAATTTCTCAGAGAAAAAGAAAACACGGCTCTCGCCTTTAGAATCTCTATTATCAGTGCGCATCAAAATAATGCAAAACCAATCCACACGAAGTGTGTATATAGACATGAATGCAATGAATATAAATGAGTTACTGACAACTATATTTTACCTGTAAATACACGCAGGCACTAAAACAATGGCAATTTCTCAGAGAGAAAAGAAAAACACGGCTCTCGCCTTTAGAATCTCTATTATCAGTGCGCATCAAAATAATGCAAAAACAATCCACACGAAGTGTATAATACGACATAGACATGAATGCAATGAATATAAATGAGTTACTGACAACCATATTTTACCTGTAAATACACGCAGGCACTAAAACAATGGCAATTTCTCAGAGAGAGAAAAGAAAAACACGGCTCTCGCCTTTAAAATCTCTATTATCAGTGCGCAGGCGCATAGGTGCACGTGATTATCGTCAGATGAAAGTGAGTGAGGCCCGTCACCTTAGTTATGAGATGGAAAATGATATGACTAATGATATGAATAATGAGAAGAAAAAGAGGACACGAACATATACATACACATTAGAGACACAAACAACAACACTACACATAGACAATAACACACACTCTGGCACAGACATATTGTCCCTGTGACATACAATTGCAATTGATTCTGTGCAATACTCGCACTCTAGTACTAAACGTAGAAAAAATGTCACCTCAAGTAGCGTTTGATTCAAAATGTTTAAATTCTGCAGGCGGGTTCATGCAGCCTATTTAAAACATAACATAGACAGAAAGAAAGAGACACTGGGTGTGGTTTTAATCTACTTTTCAACATAAAGTGCAGCTCATAATAAGTTCTTCTAAATTACTGAATTTCTTATGAAACAGATTGATATCAAACACAAAATAAGATTATATAATATACACGCAGGTATCTAATTCAAATGTTTCTTAAACAAAGCCAAATAATAACATCTCCCGTAAAATAAAATAAAATATTATTATAATGAAAACGGGCATATTATTATTATAATTCGGTCCTTCGATTCTGCTGAAGTGTAATTTGAAGTTAATTGGATAAAATATTAGGACAATGTAATGTTGGCCAGCCAATACCGGAAGATAGCCTGTATCAAAAGGAAAATGCCTCGGAAAGATAAGCATAGGACTTTGACTGTAAACACATTGATTAGGTCATGAGAGTTGATTGGTTAACGCTCTAGACTGTTGACATTTCAGAAAGGGTTTTCAGTGTTTTCCATCGACTAGAGATGTACTGATTAGAAACTCTGAGGTAGTTCGGGTGTATTAGTGCTATACACTGGACATGATAAAGAACCAAGGGAGGGCAAGGGGTTCCCTTGTCTTGTGTCTGCACTCAGCTCAACAACCTTTCTCTTCAACCTGCGCCTGTCAGGAGACTTGGCAAGTTCAGAAACAATCTAAAGAAGAAGATATGGCCACGATGTCGATGTAATAGTTGTTTCGGCTCGCCTCTTGCGCATAAATTGTTTTTGTAAAGCATGTATTTTAAATACAATATATAAACTTATTCATAATTTGTTATTTAAGTCAGCCTAAAAGACAATGATTGCATCAAAAGAATGATTCAATTTCGTCTGAATGGTATGCGTTTTCGACACATTAACAAATGATATATCAGATAGAACTGAAAACATGACTTATTATCTAACACTTACTTGTTTTATTTTACGTTTTAATTACTACATGTCGTATATTCCATGTGTTAATCTTTGATGTAGCAAAGTTGTCACGTTAAATAACAAATCATGTAATTCAATAGAACAAACGAAGTAAGGCCTTATCCCTTACCATGTGCTCCCTGTGTCACTATCACGCCATCCACTAAAGGACCAATCAAAATTCTTATACCCTAATTGTCGCTGCATACCTATACAAAATGTGAATAACAGAGTTAGTTTTGATGTACCGCACATGCAATATCTTACATTCACCAAAAACAAAATTGTATAAGAAAAATAAATGCAAATATTTTTTCGGGGATGTTTTCAACAAGACGATCCATGTCTTATTCTTTAAGGTAGTAGGGGTCTAATGGACACTATTCCAAAACACATTAAACTTAATATCCTTATAATCTACATCTGTCAACAGACTAGTGTGCACAATTTAAAGACATTTCACCGTTAGATTAAAAATTAATTTAGTTTGTTGTTGCCCTATCCCCACTTAAGAAATACTGACAATATTTAACAGTAACCTAAAAGTTACAAGTTTGCAAGTATTTATTTACATTTATTTTGTTCTAGGTTAAAAAATGTACTAATGCAATGTAGAATTACAAAAGATGTATTATAATTCCACAAGTATGCAATAATGCCAAAAACTAGGGTATACAATTTGCCTTATTTTACCCCTAGACATATCACATAAAACAAAATATGTAAATATACACAACTGAAGCAAAAGATTCGGAGTAGGGGCATCACTATTGATTATAAAACTTTTATTAGTAGTATATAAACTGATATATAAGGAACATTAACATGTTTTACCGTCTACTTTTCGAGATTTTGAACCTTTAAAATTGAGCATAGTCGATTTTTACATTTTCAAGTAACTGTACAGCTTGATAGGATTAAGGAAAATTAAGATACAGTTCTCAAACCTTGTAAAATGGCATAATTTGTCATGTTATCCAATTTGATAACAAAGAAAAAATATATAACGAAAAGTTGTTTGGCTCCTTCGGGGATTAAACTCAGGACCACTTGATCTCGAAGCAGACGCTCTACCACTGCGCCACAGTACAAAATAGTTACAACTATAAAATCCAAAGTATTCCAACTGGTCATTAAACAGGAAGATTACACATCCACTACCTTAAAAATAGTTAAATATTTTTAAAGTAAATATTTAATACAATGAAAAATGTAAGCGTTGATACAGCGGTTCTCTTTCCATAGGCAGCGGTTATTTTCTTTTAAACGCTACGGCAATAGTTTTGAAGATATTTCACGTTAATCTTTGTTCCTAATAAATCTATCTCCTCTTGTCTAAATGGGGGCATGGTTCGACTTTAGTATCTATAATAGTTTCTGTAAGGATTATTAGTTTTAATATACACATAAGTACAAGTCTAATAGCAGAATGAATTAAAACTGCCTGTCACTCAAACGTCATAATTTCAAGTTGATATTTTTTTATGATTAGTATACGTTTACCCTGAAAAGTGAGATACAAAATGAATAAAAAAAATGCCTGTACACCCGTTCTGACACTTACTGTATTTCGTTGCTCTCATTTAATTACTTTCAAATCAGAACTTCAAAGGAAAACACTTGATAGACGTGAATCCTTTTTTTTTTTCGAACATTGTGAAACTTCTCTGTTTTTAAATGTGTCGTCTACATGGAAGGAAACACTACCTTGATAAGAGTAGACGCATTTGATCCATTCATTTGGTTTTCTTTAAAGAAATTCGTTTCGACAATACATTTTCAAATTATCTAAATGCATTTAGGCCATAGGGTTTACAAATTAAGGAAAAACACTTACGGCTTATGTTTTCATTTATAAAATTGCTTCGTTTTTAAAAAATTTTATACCAACACTGCAATAGTAATTAAGACGACGAATTTTTTTTTTTTTTTTTTTTTTTTATCTTAAAACGAAACGAATTTACTAAAGCTTATGAAGAAAAACGTTTATGATATTTTTTTGAAATTTGAAAGTACATTTATATAAATGTCTGTAATAATCTATTGACATTCGTGAAATTGTAGACTATGCCTTCTTCGAGGATTCTTTCCTCAGTATTATAATTTCATGTTTTCTGCAATTAAAGTTATTTATTTCATATATATTATGAAGTAAATATGTAAATAAGTAAGCAAAAAAATCAAACGATAATTATAGATTTATAAATTCATGATACATAAACATATTATACGCTGTCGTAAGCTACCGATATTGCCCCTTCGTCACTGCCTGTTCTCTTTAACGCTGAAGCGTACGCAAGAATATAGCAAATTGTTATTGACGGGGGGGGGTCCATCCAATGACAATACAGCCCTCACAAGGATTTTTCATCACTTTCGAGAAAGCGAGTAGGGATAATTGACAATAAGCGCAGGGAAAAGGAAAGTAAATGAAAACAGAAAAGCTGGTGAAAAGTGAAAATCACAGTAGAAAAAGAATATACAGCAATGTTCGGCGAAGAGAACGTGACTAGCCGATGACTAGGCCGGGCGGAAGTTGCATAGAAGGGAAGGGAAAGTTAGAGGGCGGAGAAAGGAGATGAGGCAGACAAAAACAGAAAGGTAATTCCGCGCAAAACACGTATTCTTTATCACCAGCAAATTGTGCAGTATATCATAAACAACGTTTCTAACAAATGCGGAAAATATGTTACAATTCTATACTTAAGACATGTAAAATATGCCATATATTCGTAAATAGTTTTAAATTTTACACATACAAGTTAAATTCAACCCTTTACAATGCTTATTTATTTGACTTTTAACATACGATGCAATATTTCAAACACATTAATTGAAGCGATGTGATTGAACAATATTATTTGTGATAGCTCATAAATATTTTTATTATGTTGGACCGCAATCTATTCATTAAACCATCCCTTATACATTTATACCTATTCTCATAAACCTTTCGGCCTTTTTCTTAAGATCGTCTGTGAGTTTTCCTACTGCTTTTAAATACTTGTACACAAGTATAGAAGGCGCTGTGGAGATCATGTTCTGCTCCCCACATCCAGAGGGCAGCTTCACAAGTTTCTCCAATCCATCTATCGTAGGTCCCATTATATCACCTGCAAGATTGATTATTTTGTATTGATATTTTTTAATCCATTTTATTATCTCAAAATGTCAATTCTCCAACGAAATTTAGTCTTCATCAAAATTTGATGTAAAATATTTAATATTTTCAATTTACATCACATTAAATTACAAAATGTACATGTCCATTTGCGTAGCCTTTAAAATAGCCAATATCCAAAACTTATCTCTAAAGTTGTTGTCATTCCCTGGCGTTTTTTGTGTTCATGTATTTTTACAACAAGAAAGTCTAAAAGATTCTTCATCAAACTGTTTCCCACCTATATCAAGAAGTAGTATTAACAGTTATATACGCACGCGTTGTTATGCATTTTAAGACATTCGAAGATGATGTTGAAACAAATAGAATCAAATATGAAATTATACGCTATTATAAACGTCATTTTGACTTTATCTAAGGTAGCAAAACGACAAAGAATGAATGAATATTACCTATCACTGATAGTCTCATTCTCTGTGAACCTTCGACAGTATTTGGTGGGTAGTTCAAATCCATTACCGATTCAAATGTCTTTTCTTCAGTTAAATCTATGAAAATTGGATAGGCAACAGCCCTAGGAGCTCCTTCGGACTAAATGGAATTATTTTGATCAATATTAAATTGCAAATTAATAGCTTTCTATCAAAGAAACTTAATGTTTGTTTCTTTTTATTTTAGGTGAACGTTTTCATATAAAATATTCTATTTATAAAAGAACAGATGAAAAACAGTAACATACATGAAAAAACGCAAGTGGTGTACAGTTATGTTACATTCCTATGTTTATTGCATCTATCTAAATACATCTACGCATTTTCATTGTTACATAGTACGATATGAGGTATGTGTATTGTTCGCAAATACAGTTTTTCTTTAAATACTAGAAACTATAGTATTGGTTCCATTGTCATTTGAAATATAATACATTTTGGCAGTTTATAGTAAAGTTGAATCTACAAACCAAATACATGATGGTAGATGTATGAATGCTAAGAAATATCATATATATGTAGTAGGTCGGATATATAATAAGTAGTCACTACCTCTACTCGAAGAAACTTGATTACAGTGTCCTTGAATAACGATGAATCGGCAGTGATCGTAATTTTTATTTTTCCGATTGTAGTTGGTATAATTGGGAAAAATGCGGCTGTTCCTCGTCCAGCTTTTGTCTGTTTTAAAAAGGGAAAACAGATTCGTTATACGTCAATCAGCAAGTGAACTCTTGGGTTTGCCCTTAAATGTATGAATATACTGCTACAAAAGACAGTAGACAAAGTCATTTTAATATAATTGACTGATAATATATTGTACATGTATAACAAGAGGGCTGTTATGGCCCTATACCACTCGCCTGAGATAAACGAAATGAGAAAGCAGATTGTAAGAAATACACCGACACATGTCCCCTCTTCGTCTTAAGTCTTACGTTTATTAAATGCTTGGAACTATTGCAACTATTCTAAGAACAATATGTAAATATTGAACTATAATGTACTTACTTTTCAATCAGGGTCTACATTGGAATGACTATACTGTATACTAAATAATTCATTGTTTAAATGTTCATGTGTTAACATATATATATCATATAGTTGCAGACTATTAATTTCTTCTCAACTCTTAAACAGCGAATTTTACACTAGCATGTTTGTTCACTTTGTATATTTAAGTTATAAACTGTTAAACATCCGTGTCATAGGAAACCTTCATAATCCATTACATGTCATAATTATACTTTGGCAGGCACTTCCGTATTACTTTGATAATAGCGTTCCAAAGCTAATTGTGATTTTGACAGATTCTGTTATACGGAGTAAAGTTATGATTTTCAATTGTTTGAATTTGCTCGTATCACTTCAAATCACCAAAATTTCTTTAATAACTAGAAAGATCTTATTTGCATATTTTCATGTCATACATGTTTTATGATATCGCTAATTATCTTTGAAAACTGTATTTTAGCCATTGCAACCACAAAACAGTTTTTTAAGATAATTTTTTCCTGGCTAGTTTTAGAAATTCCTAAACAATTATTATTGGCTGTGGAAGAAAATCCTAAAATCCTACCTGAATGGTATAAATATAGTGTCAACAGCCATTTTGCAATTATTGAGGCACCAGGTAGCCTCAATCAGCTTAACACCCAACTTAGTTCCAGCACTTTATTTGATACACGATAAACATCTAGTGTAATAGGTATCTGTTCTCTTTATGAATTCAACTTATTATTAACATTATTTATGGTGCTCAAATTGATGTTAACTTGATGAATAAAACATCTATCTCATTTATGCAGAGCTGATTATTGTACTGTGTCCCTGTGTACTACATGTACACCATAACATTTGTAGACTTACATTATCAGATCAGCATTATTTACCATAAATGACAATGATTATCTCTGGTGGCAAAGATGAACAATTTGAGCAATGTGAGTAGAGGACCACCAAATGAACCATCCTGAAGAGCTAAGTTGAAATTAGCCAGTTAGTTAAGGAGAAGATGTAGCTGGATTTTATTTTTAATTTTTAGCTCTAGTAGCCATTTTTGGCAACAGTGCGTTTTGGTAGAAGGCTATTGAAGAAAACAGTCCGGCGTGAAGTTACGTTGAAATTGGTTCAGTGATTACGTAGCTGTCGTTTCAAGCTTTTTATATTTTCATTTCTGTGACCACCGGAATCGCCTGAGCAATTTTGATGGAGACCACCCAAGGAGAAAATCCTGTAAGGTTTTGTTGAAATTGGCAAACAGGTTACGGTAGAAATGCTGTTTAAATGTCTTTATTTTCTATTTTAAGCTATGATAACCATTTACAGCAGAACACCAGAACGGTTTGTATACTATTGGTAGAGGAAATCTAATGCTCATTCCTGTGACGTTTGGTTTGAATTAGCTAGGTGGTTCCAGAGATGATGCCGCTTGAAACAATAGTTGACGACAAACGATATCAATCTGTCACAAAACCAAAGTGTTCAGGTGAGATTATAAAAGTGTGAAACATGATTTCCTTTTCGGTTAATATTGCATAAAATGTTTGCCCCGAAATGCATTCCTACTTTTCCTGTTATACAAAAATGAAATAAAAAAATACAAAGACATTTTATATAATCTTCAAACCTTTCATGTAGCAAGTATGCATAATATATTTATGTATACTTATGTTTTTGGTATGATTTATTATAGTTAAGAACAAAATAACTTACAAAAATACAGTGTACAACATTTCCACATCTTTCTTCAAGGACCCTGCGCCTACCACGTTTAACGACTGCCAGACCTCGGAACTTAGAACTTTTCCTTAACGTCACTAATACCTGAAAACATATCATTTATAAACCAGACGTATGAATCTGAACGTATTTGTTTGGTATTCCTACGCCTGCATAATAATTCTCATAAATTTATCATAATAATTATAGTTTGACAACCTTGTGACTTAACATTAGCATTTTGTAGAATTAATTTTTCAAAATAAGTTTGCCATCTTGAGCATACGGATTTCTAATTTAATGACATTTGTTCTTTTTTGAAATTGATGTCAAAACACATTTTTGAATACAATAAAACAATACAATTTATGCATCACTTAAAACTTTGGAAGTAGAACGATGCAGCTCTTTGTGGGTTGGTGAGTTAATTAACCTACAACCTACATTGACGCACAATGCTAACACAACTGTTTTTTGTGTTTTCAGAATTAAAGCACAAACTCAATCACCTGGACATAGCAACGATGATTGAGATCAACAGTTTTACAAAACAAATTATGTCGCGACTTTCCAAGTGATTTTATGCCCCCGAAGGTTGGCATATTAAAAGCGCACCGTCTGTCTTTCCGTCCGTTTGTCCGTCTGTGCGTCCGCCCTTACACTTTTTCGTGTGCGGGCTGCAACCTTGTCATATATTAAAGGATTTTTAAAATACTATAGTAACTTGGCACAAATGTTCAGCACATCAAGACGATGTACTGCATGCAAAATCCACGTCCCTACCTCAAAAGTAAAGGTCACACTTAGAGTTTGAAGGTAATGGAATAATCCATATAACATGCACACATTCATGTCCGTTATGTAACTTTGTCATGCAAAGGACTTTATAATATCTTTGCACAAATGTTCAGTACATCAAGCCGACGTGCCGCGTGCAAAACTAACTGTAACTTTGTCATGCATTGATTGATTTTAAAATAATTTGGCACAAATGTTCAGCAAATGTTCAAGACAATGTGGCGCGTGCAAGAACAATGTCCCTACCTTAAAGTTCAAGGTCAGACATACAGTTTAAAAGTAATGGAATACTGTATGCATGGTAACTCTGTCATGCATGGAAGGATTATCAAATTACATGACACAATTGTTGAGCACATGGAGAGGGCAAAGACTGTGAGACACCTCTTTCGTAGGCATTTGTTACTTGTGAGGGACAGCTCTTGTTTGGTTCTCGTTCAGAAAAAAAGCAAAATATATTGTTTATATATATTTGAGAAATTTATATTGAGTTAATTTAACTAAAAAAAGTTTTCAATCTGTATTGACTAGTGGTAATGGTAAACTTACGTAGAGATCTTCTGAATGGTAGTTGAAAATGTTTGCCTGTAACACTAACTGCTCGTTTCTGAGGACAGAAAATGGCAACTGCAAACTGATGAAAAATGGCACGAATACCTCAAGCTGCAATCGGAGACAAAAAGTATAGTTAGCAAATTGTCTCTTTTGTCAAGTAAGTCCAAGGTGAATAAAATGTACAACCTGGTCTGATGAGTTGGAATCCTTTGACTTTATTGTGTGTTTCTTTTTCAGTCCTTTAAGGTAATTGTCAGTAATTTTTTATTTCTCTGTTGATGTAAGGACTATCAAAGTGTTATCAGAACAGGCAGTCGAACTCACTTATTTACCTCATTACTATGTTTGCAATGATATACTACAAAGAAAAAACAGAGATAAATGCACATACTCGTAGTTATCCAAATGAGAGGACAATCTTGCTTTCAAAGAGAATACATTGGAGATAAGTCACTTAAATATCTTACTGGTATTACAAATTATAAACTGAATCATGCAAACTTATAATCAGAATTCTAATATATAGACAAAATGTCTATTATAATTTTCTTATTACTAGTATGTTACAGTTTATATTCCATTAAAACAGTAAATATAAAAGCCCGTGATTAAAGGCAGTCTTACACAAGCGTTTCGGTATAGTGTGGTCTGATATGAAAATGATAAACCCTTCTTTGACCCTTCTTTGTTCCTTGAACGAATCGCACACGCTCTACTAAACAAAGTATATTCGTTTGATAAACTTGCGATAAGAGATATTGATTTAAGGAAGACATTTCGCTAGTCAATTGGATACTCACTTCAGCTTTAGTTTTTGCATATGACATCTTGGCTTGTGCGCTAACAGCAAAACAGCTGGCAATCCATGTTGTTACTGTATCTGGAGCTTTCCTTGTAATAATAGCTCTTCCTGTTGAGCTTTTTATGATAGAAATAAAAATACAGTTATTGAAGGAAATATCAAGAAAGCCTACTATAGTTTCAAGATTTAAAAAAAATTTAAACAAGTAACAAACACGTGAAATTATTTAAAAGAAATAAGAAGGCAATAGTATTTATCACGTTTTATATTAAAATATTGTATGTAATATAAAATTTATTGTAAAATTTGACATTGTGTAAATAGATTTGACCTGTAAATTATAAATATCATACCCTGCTGTTACATTCATAAACAACCAGGTATCTGGAAATTTCTTTCTGATGGTTTCCTGTTTAGGCTGATTCGTTTGATCGCGTTTCGGCTGTACGCTGTGTTCAGAAGTCGTTGATGGGAGGCTTGTAGTGATACGTCTTGTTTCAGTAGACTGAGCTGAGGATGAGGAAACCGGCGACCCGTAGATTGACGAGTAGGAGTTCCAGTCGGCGACATACGAATATTGATCAACTGTAGTAGTCGTAATAAAAGTCATTAACTTTAACGAAAATAAACAGAAGTATGAGAAATACTGTATGAGCAGAAATGTCGGTGGACATTCGTTGTGACTTATTTGCTCAATCGTGGTAAGAGCGAATATTTCTTCTCACATATCTGTACACATAATTCTTTTTGTGCCACAATGGCTTCGTTTCGATATCCCACGGAATTGGACCGTTCCTAGAACTTTGACATTGCTAATTTAACGCCACATACAGACTATGTTAGAAACAGTCTGTTTTTCAAGCTACCAAACCGTTAAGGTCAGTTACAAAAAAGATCATAATTCATGCAAAAAGAATTACTTAAACGCAAAACTTAACCAAAAAGGAACATCGACACCGGCACTTGTGTATAAACAATTGCTGATTGTTTCTTTTAAATCAGATGAGTTATAAAGTACTACGCTTTTTTAAAGACATTCAAATTCTTGGCAATTTAAGTGCTACGAGTAATCAAATAATATTTCAAAGCTTTCACAAAAGAAAGCTAAATACTTACAAGAAGTTTGAGAAGAAAAGGTGTCGGAGTAGGGATCTCTCAGTCGGAAGTATGCGAATTCCATGCCAGCGCTCTGTAAATATATTATATTCCAAGTAGTCTATGTCGCTGTTGACGACTTGTTATTGTGAACGCAGTTATTGGAATAAATAGATTCCATTGCACAAAATTAGCCTCTGGTTCATTAGTAATATCAAGTAATACAATAATATTGTATTTGAATCTTATCCTCTACTTCCCTAACTTCTGTTAAAAAGATAATATCAACGAATCCAGATAATAGTTCTGTCTGATTTATCTCCCCCGTCTACATCCCAACCTTATCTATTAAGGTGCGGTTCATATGTGTTTTGATTCCGCTGTAATAACTAGTCACTATAAAGCATGATGCATATTTCTATACTTTTCCATACTGTTAACCAAAGAAAATGTGCTTCAAATTGGATTAAAATATGGGTTTTACAGAAATTGTATGTTAAATAAAGAGTGCGAATGGACATAATATTCGGTCATTATAAAAGCAATTCATTGGGTAATTGAATTAATGAATTTATACAAAATGATAATGCCAGATAATTTTATGTTGAGGCCTTAAAATTATTGGATGCAGTATTCAAAACCTAGTTTTGACTTACATCAATCATCCCTGAAGAGCTACTGCCCCTCCTTGGTGATGACACTGGATCTTCATTCATTTTCGGTAACATAGACTTTGAAAAAAGAAAAAGTTGAGAAAAGTTTTTATTTTCCATATTTTGCATATGTATATTCTATCAAATTAAACAATCTTATTTGTTTTTCTATTTTTCTAAAGAATAGACTGGCCTATGTCTTTAAGCCCTTAAGGGATGTCTTGCAATTAAAAAAATCACGAATAAATCTAACAGACATAAGTTGCGAACTAAAATATCTCCTCAATAAACAGGCTTTTACAAAACATTAGAAATATGAATACAATCTTTTTGAGATCGTATGTATATAACTTTTTTCAGTTGCTGTTTTTTCCGTTTTGTAACTGACCAACAAGTGCACAAATATTGCTATCTTAAGTAAAACATCACTGACGGTAATGTTTACCAATTGAAATTCAATTTCAGAATACCTCAGTTATATCGTTTCCTTTGTTCAAAAGCAGCACACTTTTGTCTACTGCAAGAACGTAGAATGAAGATCTTGGACTCGATTGTAGATTTAGACGGGCATTACTCCCTGGCTTCACCGAATCCTCTTCAAACGCAATACTTGTATCCTAGAATGAGCTTCAAACTTAAAACATTGCTCAACAGAAAACAAACAACTGCATGTTACAAGCATATCATGTGTTGCCTATCGGTTAATGTCTTGTCACAAGGGGGCTAATTTTCACCAGCAATTACAGCAATTTGTGTAAATACAGGAGCCAGTAAGTGTTTCTAAACAATTAAAGTTGCCGAATTGCAATCATTTTGTCCAAAGAAAGAATTATAGCATACAGCATCTGTATGGACTTTGTTCTACACAAAAACTACACGGCGCAGAAAAACTATTTTAGGGTCCGGTTAAATTGATTTAATTAATCCAATTTTTAGCAACTGACTTGAACAGATCTTTATGGTACAAATAGATTTAAAAACATCAGAACTTGCTAGGCATTCTTATTTAGATAAAAAAAGGACCTGTCTGAAAACATAAAAAATAAAAACACAGAAAAGGAAGGAAAGTTAACCAACAATCATAGAATATATAAGAGCGAATATGGTGCATGAGACAGTGTCACAAAATAAATAAAAACAACCAATGGCATACTCTTATAAAAATTAAAATTATATGTGCATGATTCGAACTCATGGAACATTGCATACAACTTAGTCATCTTACAACTACGCCACTGTCTCTGCGATGTGAACTTCAGTCGGTGAAATATATTTTTTTCGATATGACAATCAATTGAAACAACGAAAACACACTGTATATATTGGCGAAGATTAATGAGTGACAGGTAAATATTGTCGCACAATACGTGATCTAATGAAAATAGGGTTCACGTCCATATAAATTGTTTGTTAATGTAAGAATATAATAAATATCCCATTTAATCAAGTGCAATTATTAATTATCTGAAAGTGTCATTTAGAGCTTTTTTTAACGAAATGTGCATCTGAGTTTAGTGCATTTAGTATATTCCCTGTCCGTTTTATTTGGCAGTCTTAGGATCTTGTAGGACATTTACTTTTGAAGAATTTTAAATAAGTAGGCAAGCTGCCGAGGCAAAATTTTATATTTATTTGTCAGAAGAATAAATTAGATCAGAGATTGAAAAATCATGCATTAAATAAGCATTCGCAGTGTTAGATTCTGTGATTTAACTGATTTAGATGGACCGAGTTGAAAATAAAAACTTGGTATTGGCGTCAATCTACCTAATGGTTATTAAAGAAAAATTGCATTTGAATTTTAACTTAATGTCAGTATCACGTTATTTCGTAGTTGTCTTCATAGTGTCACGAATGTGTGACATAAGTCTTTGATATTGTATCTTGTTACGACATATTCACTTATTTTAAGTATTGTTTCTTAAATAGATGCATATATAATTTACAGTCTTCTGCATTAAAGGGACATACCCTACATCTAGCAGATTATATTCCCGAAACATAGATAATGTGTTCAATGAACTTTAAATGATGATTAAATAAATGTTTAAAGAACAACATATGACGAAAAATACCACATTTTACCATAACTAATCAATATCGAAGCCTTCTGTAATAAATCGCATCCACACATTGATTGTACAACAACTAAACATAGATTATTGAATGGTTTACGGTACTGCAACATATCTTAAAACGCTGATTTTATCAATAATAACTGAAATACTTCCGAATATTCTATTATCTATGTTTTTGAGGTTATTTAGTTTGACATCAGTTATAAGGCATGTCCCTTTAAATATATTTTTTTAAAGCAGAATCGCAAATTCTAACATATTGGTTAAATGTAATGATTACTTATTAATTCACAATTGTCCAAACAGCATTCAGTTGAGTATGGACAGGCGGTTTCCAGACATAAACAAGTGGGACCGTAAACTTTTCCCCCGTAACTTAAAGTTGTCTATCTGGCCAAAGTTTTAGGGTCATATATATGCATAATTTCAGACTTTTAAGGTAACTGAAAGTTTTAATGATAAAAATATTTAATAATATTAAATACTACATGTATAAATAGAGTAGCATGTAATTTTCTCTAAATCATGGGTTGATTGGATCTCCAGTAAATCTTAACCTGAAAGGAAAATAAATAGAAAATTATGTTTTATCTGTTAATGAACAGCTGAAAAGCCGTTTTTGAAAAAGCCGTTTTTCCAAGGACGACGTGCCTTAAGACGTAACGACGGACGTGTAAACAAACGCGTCCAATCGTATCTCGCGTTTTAAGGTACAATAGTACTACTACGCGTTAAAAAAGTCGGGTGTTTTCAAAGAAAAAAGTTTGAATCGAAATATGTCCTTTTTTGTGAAAAAATACGTCAGTGGAAATCACACCGGCTCGCCCTTACACGCTCAAATTCCTGACTATATTTTCAACAAAATACAGGACATTATTATTTCTTAAGTAACAAAATTGTGTTACATATAAATACTTAGACCTATTCTTAATATCAAAACGTTAACATTGATGTATTTTGATCTTATCTTTCAAAACGTTGCAACGAATGTGGAATAAACGAAGGAAACTTACCTTTAACATATCGACCTGTTGCAATAAATCGACAAATTCAGAATGCGGGAGAAATTTAACAATTATAATCGTCCCAACTTTTCCCCTCTCTTGGGGACCGGAACGTTTTCGGGCATAAAATCACTATCAGTGCAAAATGTATTATCAATGCTGTATCTATTGACACTTTTATATCCGTCATCACAATCATAAGTATCATCGTTCTCACTAAGCCTCTCCTCAGCACCACCAATTAGACACTACTAAAGTGAATGCCATCTTCATTACAATCCCTGTTGTTATATGTCTCCAAACCAATACCATCGTCATCGATTTTACCAACTGAACAATCTCCACCAATATTCCTATCATCATTTTTCATTCCTACTACAGCATCTTTAATACCACGTTTTCCGTCCCAAGCGTTGTCTTTTTTCGATTCATTGCTCTTTTTCTCTTTAGAGCCGTGTGTACAAAGCAAAGGTAGATTTCAGTCTTCAAACAATCATTGTTATAATCATTACATCCGGATTTGCTCTCTACCTTTATACCACAATTACGTCCACAGCTGCAATCATCTTCATCTTCAATATCACCATTCCTCTTCCAGCTTTTCCCGTTGCCATCACAACTATAATCTGCTTAGTTTTCCCTGCTGGCATATGTCTTTACACCATCACAAAGACTACCTATACGACTCTTTCTGTTACATTTACTTTAAACATGTGTCTTCACGCTTTGGCTTTGTTCAAAGTGGATATTTGAGTCTTAAATGAGTGTTTGACTGAAGCAAAGTAGAACGTCTCTTTTATGTACTGGATGGTGGATCTTTGAAACAAGCACCCTAACTTTGTAGTCAAAGCACCCACCCTAAACGCTTTCGCGGCAAAACTAAATGAAAATGAGGGACCCTTAACATGTTTCTTGCGCACTTCTATAAGTGCAATTTGTACACGTTTTAACTAGCTTTCGTTATGAAATGATCAGAACTGAAGTGGATAACTAGTCAGTGTACAGAAAAGTGTTTAAATAGTGACATTACAATGTATATGTACTGTGAAAAACAAGTGCGTATATAAAAACATTGAAATTACCTAAACAACGAAAATATTATCATTAAAGGCCAAAGAAACCGCTATAATAATGTGCTTTTTACATAGTACATCAACACCTACTTCATTATAAATAGAAATATTGATAAGTTATGTCTCTAGAGAATGGGCATTCATAAACGCAATTGTAAGTTCATGATAACCGAGGAGATGACAATAACAATCTGTCTTTGTAAAGAAGACTCAACGTACAAATCAGTAATCAAACTGTTACTAATCTAAAAGGTGTATGTTTCTTGTCGAGTCCAGTACTGGTCTTTCTTAGAAACAATGATTTTGTAAACTGTCCTCCTATAAATACCTTAAATACGGCTAAAATGGGCGTCAAACCAAAAGACAAACGTGTAACTTCATTTACATGCAAAACATATTGACCTATATACCATAAAAGTGCCAAAAACACGGGTAGTGAGAGATACCAGAACCGGATTTTTGTTTTGACTTAAAATGCATACAGTTCTTAGTGTAAACTTAAAAAATATATATATGTAGATAAATTTATCTCACCTGGGAAGGGGGTCCCTTAACAGATATATAAAGGAGGCTTGCTGCGACATAATCCCAAGTTCCTTCGCCGCCTCTATCATTACGTAGAATGAACCATGTTAATATTGTAAATGATGGCATCATCTCCCCTGTTGCCTGAATTTCAAAATCGTAGGGGTCGTCCTCCGTGAGAGAAAACCAAGGTCCTCGTCTAATTACAACACCTTTTGAAATAATCTAAGAAACAACAGGTTAGAAACAGCTGTACAAGTTTAAAAACGTTTGTCATTAAATTCAAACTAACATTTTATGTCATCATCACAAATATAGTAGGATTTTTCATCTTTCGCTTAGTACTGAGTACATAAAGTTAGTTCTTATCTATTGGCTTTCTATAATTAAACTATATCTATCTTTAGTATATACTTCTGTCAAAAATACAGTCTTAATCCAACCATCAAATACGGACTGACAGAAGAAAAAAATCCGAACTGTATGTACATGCAATCTGAATAGTGCTATTTTTCGTAAGAGTTCATCTAATTTGTTCATAGATGATTCATTTATACACATGACGTTAATAGCGTCGCTTTTATTTGGGTTGTTGCTACATTTTTTGCGACGTCGCATGCAGCGCCTATTTTGCCTCTTCAATCTTTGCTAAAAAAAGTCATTTTAAATTGAGTATAATCGTGCAAAGTATATTATAAAAGGGTCGCTGTCGGATCATACGATAGCTGCTCCGACGCGCGACCCGAGCAAAACCGGCATTCCGGATCACATTACTATACTAATAACTCTATATAATCTCCATCTGTATTTGTGTTTGCCGGATGATAATAATAATAATCTATCAAAAACGTTAAATGAAATGTTTGCTGAATTGAAAACACATATACGCCCGACAAACACTCACAAATTAAGACATAAACTAAGTCTAGTAAACATTTATTTATTCAGTTCTGAATTTGTGTTTTTTAGTAAATAGTGTTTGTTTTTCTTTTTATACGAGAATAGTGATTTTGCTGATTCATAGGTATGCCTTTCATATGTATACACTGGGGTATAAAAAACTAGCACTATATTATTGATAATTACAGAGCGTAAGCTATAGGTGATGTTACTTGAAAGTGCTATTCAATTATATAATATAGTTAGAAGCAATATTAGGCATTGCTTTATATACGAACACACCCTTATGATAAACATACCTACATCCCAAATAGTTGTTGCATTAATGGTAAAAGTTGGTCTATCTGTAACCAGTTTTAAAGCTTACAATTGTAGTTTATTCATGTTAAGTGAACAACCATTTCTCTTACGCATTAGTTTCAAACACTACTTTGGCAAAATGGAGGCATTATAAAACATCAGTCTCAAATCAACAGTTAAGTTATATGATATTCTTTTCAGGAGTGCAATTATATGATTTATCTACGTATATGTTTTGGATAGGGAGACAATTGTCAAGTAAATACCTTGTACCTCTGGACAGGACTATTTTTATAATGAGGGATTCCCCAATATTTTATGTCCATGCTTTTAATAAATTGTGTATGCGTATACTTTGCTATTTGTTTTAGACTGGTTCAATTCCACATTGTTTAAGCTACACAACGTATTAAAAGAATTTAAGTCCCTTTGAAGATTAGTTTGATTTGATTTTTCAATATCAACTCCTGATTCATAGAGCGTTGACTTGTTAGGAAATAGTTTTAAGCATCCTGTGTTAGTTTTAAAGGATATGTCATTTATTTACAGTTATATTACCCTTCAAAATGGTCACATTTGTTTATAGTCAAGAATGATACACAAAACACAGTAGATGCTTTAAAAACATATAAAAAATAAGTTTTACCAAGTTATTTCTATTATTGATAAATACAAATAAAGATATACATAAGCGAAAGGGTACATTTTTTTATTTTTGACTAGGATAGTCAAAAAAGATTTTTACAGATTTTCTCTATATTCAATGTGAATGAAAACTGTTATACAGATCGTTATTTTTGGGTTATAACTATGGCAATGTTTATTATTCTAGGAGTATAAATCACTGATTAATGTTTCATTTAATATTATGATGGTCACTTTGAATGGTAATATCACTTTAAAGAATAATGCATGTATATATGTATATTTAAAATAGAAGCGGCCCTAGAATTGAACCCTAGGGAACACCCGATGTCTAAACGTTTTGTGTGTCATTTCCAGATTTTATGACTTTGATTATATATGTTTGTTAGATAAGACAATTTCTTTATCACATTTAGCATAATTAGTTTGAAGATTTTTTGTTTTTTATTACTTAGGAAGAGGAATTATTTTGATTGTCTTCGTATCATTGATGAATGTTTATTACTCGGTATTTTATATTCGTCTATTTGTTAACGTTTAGTTAATTTATTACGATGCCGCAATACATCTGTATTAATAACTTTTCACCATTCTGGCTGGGTGTCACGTTTAATTCCGTCAACTTTGATTGGGACATGCTTTGATAGGAAATCATTTGAAATATTGCAAAGAATATTCAAAGATACATTCTGATTGTCAGTCATTTCTATCATAATTGAAAATTGTGTTCGTCAAAATTCAGAATTTTTTGTATTTAAATATACTGTCAATAAAACAATGTAGGTGTATAACCGACTTATTTTCACAGGCATATCAGAGATAAAGAAATCAAATTAACGATATAAAAAACAAATTTCTGAAGGTTTCATTTCACGGAGGACTTACGTTATAGGTCGCTGTCATAGTTCCTCTGCCAATCATGTATATCCTATATGATGCAGTCGCTCCAATATTCTGGAACTGACAAAAATATTCATTTGCCAATCCAGCAAATCTATTAAATATAATCGTAGAAAGTACAAAATCAATAGTGAGTCCCATTAGCACTTAAGATACTTATGGCTTAAAAGATAATAGACTTGCAAATATAATAATGATATAACATAGTTCTGCTAGTCTAAAACAATGTTGACACATTTCTTCCAGAACTTCTTCTGGACAATGACCCGTTTTCAGTCAGCATTTCTTATTTATTGCAACATCATTGAATAAGTACTATTCCATATGTGTAACAAGTGCTTGCCATTTATAGAGCAACATTAGGAATGTTTTTTCGAACAATCAACGGTCAATTTGTCAGAGAGATGATTTATTACATGTGTCTTTCTTAGTTATATTAGTTAGAGCTATAAGTGATTTTACATCCATATAGCCTCGATATGGAACAGCGGGTTAGTAAAGATGCTTATCGGTCAATTGCTCGATCTTTCGGCTAAGAGTCTTTCGGTCAAAACTGCACTGTATTTCACAGATCCAATACTCAGCATGAAATTATGTTCAGCCTGTCTCCATACATCTTGTATATACAAATTTGTACAGCAAAGTTCTTTGCAATACTGACGAAGATCAGATTAACATGCATGTTCCCCGAAAAGTATTATTGTACAAGATACAGTTTAACTTATTGTGCGCTTTTGTCAAGACTTGGGGAAAGGCTCTTAGTTTTTTCAAACGTCGAAAATGTTTCTTAACCCTTGGAAACATTCATAAAACCGCATTGTAGAGTTACAAAAAGCAAAAATAGCGCGCTATCATTTGATAGTGGTGTGTGCTATTTATGTTAATCGAAATTTCTTTTCACGTTTCGGCTGTTCTAATTTTAAGTCTCATTTTAAATAAACATTGCATTGTATACTTACTAGCACGTCAGGGCTAGACCGTTTTTCCAGTCCAAGAAAATTCCCGTCTGTACTTTCTATTTGGTAAAAATTCGTTGTTTCTTGACTGACGATTTTACCCGTTCTTTTTTCGACAAGCTCGACCTGAAAAATTATTAGGTAACAACTGTTTTTATTTTGCAAACCTACATTAAATTGCTTTATCGAAAAACATGAGCCTTTTAATAAAATAACTTTTCCTATGTAAGAACACGTTCAAAGTAACTCCCAGTACACCACATCGTCAAAACAAGGTTTGGGGTACGGGTGAAATTCCGTGAAATTGTTAAAAGTACGCGGATGACCCCTCTGTTTTATCAATCAAATGAACGTGAAATGATGATATAGCATATCAAACGTATGATTTTTTTTTCAAAGAGCTGATTTCTAATAGCAATTTTAAGGCAAAATTGCTAAGGCAAAATTTTAAACAAAACTCTAATAGAATTTTCCTGTTTGACGTCACATGATCGCAACTGACGTCCCAAGCATCAATTTTTTGTATTACATGTATAAAGGACGTTTTAAATGCAAGGTGCATGTTATTTTAAATTAAAAGCACGGGGAAGGAAAACTCGATTAATAACATGAAATAGCGTGCTGTGCAAAATGTGACGTCACTTGTAATGTTTGAAGCACAACAACATAGAAACCGTAAGAGATATCAAAACAATGAAATCGGATTTCCATCAAAAATATCATGCACAGTGTAAATTTCAAGACAATATTCGAACAAACATTTGTAATCAACTCTAGGTGACAAAGTCCGAAAGTAGGAATGCTGGTAAACGGAAATGCTAAAAGCATAAATTGGCGTGTCCGGAGTATACCGTGGCATAGTAGCTAAGTAATAGCCCAGTAGTAGCTAAGTAAATTGTGAGAGTACCGTAGAGTACCATGGGAAAAATCTATCTCATGACAATAACCGCACAAAGGAAAAACAGAGAAAGAAATAATTGAAATGCAGGTGAAAAGCAGGTGAAAAGTGAAAATCACGGTAGAAAAAGAATATACAGCGATGTTCGGTACGTGAAAACGATAGCTGATGACTAGGGCTGATGGAGGTTGCAGAGAGGGGAAGGGAAAAGTGAGAGGTCGGAAAAAGGAGACTAGGCAGACCAACATAATAATTTTAATTGTTTCATGCTAGTGTGCACACAATCTAAAATACAAAACAAAGATTTACAACACATCCTTAATTTATATTCAATGTACTTTGCGCTTAACTTATATATTACTGATCTCGAAACAGAGCAATTTTTCTTACTTTGCTAGGTATATATTTCTTCGTTTAACGACCCTTTAATTTATTATTTACAAGAGCCCAACCAAAGTTTCAGTGAAACAATGATTTTTCATTGCTGTTTCCCATTTACAGCTTGCTGGACTGAGGCATATAAGTTAACAAGCGTCTTGCCTATGGAGATATCTCAAGTAGCCCGACAACGGCTCGAACATAGGTCCACTTACCTCTGCCTTAAGCGACTCCATTTCCTGCGTTATCGTATAGCCATCTATACTGTACAAAAACTGGTTTTTGTTGTTAATGGTAAACCTTCTTTTAGAAATCAATGTTTTATCTTGATGTTGGTCTTCCTGCCGATATGTGACAACAATCGATACCTCGTAGTCGTCCGATGCCAGACCTTTATATGGTGACCCTGTTATACGTGTCACTTGGGCCTGTATACGAAAAGTCAAGCAAAGATTAAAAGCCAATGTCATTAAACTGAGGCATATTTGGCGTAAACGTGCATTACACATAATGTACTCCTAATTTCTGACCAAAACCATTGTGCATGATACGGTTATTAGTATCTGTAAGTAACTGATATTACCAAAGTAATCTCGTGTTGTAATGCATCAAAATTATTTAAATAGAACTGTATTTTTTGTAAAGCCAAATTTCAATCATAAAGAGTGTTTTTCTTTCATATTTCACACACTTCCGTAAGCGCAGCTACATGTGTATTTTCGTAGTTATTTTCTTGGCTTACGTTTAAAATTTGTGTCGTCTTTGGTATTTGCTTATTGCTTATAAAGTATGCTCTTTTTTGTGTTTTGTTTTGCATAATGTGTGCTGTATTTTTTGTCTTGCCTGTTTGTGTATTTGAGACTAAATATTTTATCATATTTGTTGTACACTCGTATACATGATGGAAAAGTCAAACAAATTAAACATGGTAAGTTAAAAAAAACATGCATGTTAAATAAGAAGAGCTACCAAAAATGTTACTTTATATTTTAGTTATTCAGTTACCTTAATTTCAAGAGTTTCCCCCGGCAGAAAGTAAAACCTCTCATTTGGAAGTACTAGCTTAAGTTGTACGTCATACTGAACGAATTTCACGTACATGGCGTCATTTTTGGTAATACCTGTAATCTCCTCTGTAACTGTTGCAGACACTTTAACTGTGTATTGCCTGCAATGAATGTTTATATACATATATATCATATAAATTTTCCATATTTCTATAATTCAATTTATTTCAAGGTGTTTCATACTTTGCCTTGGAAGTATACATTTTGCATATATCATGTAATTGTACTTATTTGCTCGTTGCTTAAACTTTTAAGTCGCAATAACTGTGTGTCATTTTTGTAGCCGTTAATCAAAATGACTGTAGACAATGTCGTTGTTTTTGCGTATTATATTGTTAACAGTTGACCAAATTTTGACAGGAAAGACCAAGGACCTTGACCTTGAAGTTGACAGAGTTAAAACATGGGTTACGCACATTGTTACGACTAGAAAAAAATGTTTAACCCAAGTGTCATGACAATCCTACAAGTGAACTCGAAAAACCTATCTATCTATAAGCATGATTTTAACCTTGAGCCAGCAGGGTTATAACGTTGCAGCACATTGTCTTGATGATATTAACATTTGACACAAGTTTAAAGAAATATACTTCAAGGGGTTCAGGCACCAAAAACAATAACCAATAAAATGTGTCCTTTATCTGTTTCTGGAGGAGTTAAACACAGTCATGTTCTGCACGTTGCCTTGGCAAGATGAACATTCAACCCAAGTTTTATGACAGTTCTTGAAAGGGTTCAGTAGATATGGGGGAACAAGCAACAAAACAAAGACATATCAGTGTTACAATGACCTTGAGCTTGCGGGATTGGAACTTGAGTTCTGCTATCGCTCTGATGTGGGGAGCATTTTACTTAAGATTCATGAAATTCTTCACGGGGTTATTGCGATAAAAGTTGACATAATAACCAACACCGACTATACGACTCACGAATGACTTATATAACTGCATCAAACTTTGTTTGAGGGATATAATCAGGTCCGTATCGTAACATACACTTATGCAAATATAATTTCATGATTCAAGCACTCGGGACAAAAAAATCATTTACCAGCGTCGTTAGTTAGACATGAAGCAAGTCCATCCAACATTGGAATACTAAATTTCACGGGGTAAGGAAAATGTACAGCTTGACCGTATTCAACTTCTACGTACATAATTGATAGATATCGCTTCAAAATTCATATAAGAATCAGGCTGACAACCCGTGATATCTTACCTGCTATTCTGAGGCGAGTATAATGTTGAAGTGGTAAATGACGACATTGAAGAGCTACTACTATATCGTGTCATCTCCTGTCTATATTTTCTTTTAAATAGAGCCTCAATGTCGAGAAGTTCAATCTTAATTGCTGCCTCACCATCTGTAAGCTTCAAATATGAACAAATGATACTATTCTACGCGTTTCTGAAACATGTTGGAGACATAGTCTACATTACACAACTGTTGTATTTAAAATTTAGAAAAGTTTCGATTTATTGTTACCCACAACCAATAGGTCACATCGGGATGACGAGAAGCCGGTGTTTAAGCAATTAGGTGGTTGTTGTTGTTTTTTCAATTATCTACAATACTATTTAGGGATGAGAGAATGTTAAAACTTCGAAAATGCTACAGAGAATGTTTCACTCCTTCTTTCATATAGGCTAACGTTTTCAATTATTGATCTTCTTGTGTTACCACGCAATGCCGGGTGTCCTTAAATGCTATCTCAATGTTCAATGCCTGGCATATCTCAAATATACCATTATCGCTACGACAGAACTTTGATTTCTTCACCAAAAAAGACAAACGTACAAAATTTAAATGCACTTTCTGTGAAGTGGAATTACCTTGTACGTTTCCCTGAGTTCTCGGTTCCCGTATGATATGACTAATTCAACTGAACCAGTAACACCTTTTCCAAACGTGTACCTATAAACAAATATAAACAACTTGACCATTGGAATCAATAAGAAAATACACATATTAATTTCTTATTTGTTGCCTTCAATGCAAACACATTTAAATGTTGACCATTACTATTTTCAACTCCATTGATAAAAAATTTCATTTTAAATTATTTTGTCATTTAAAGAAGGGTCTACGAAGTTATAAGATTTAACATTTAAAAAGTCACACGGTAATACTTAAGCATATTATTACATCGAAACTATACTTCCTTCCAAATAATCCTCACGGAGTGAAACAACATCCGGTAAATCCAGTGCTATGTCGAATTTTGGCAATTCTGGAAAATAAGATATAGAGGTATTTTCTTTTTTTGAGTAGACACGGACTATATCTCGACGAAAAGTGCTACAATTTAAATGAATTTACGAGCGCGAAGCGTTTTATCATATATAAACTGTAAAAAATATACTTGTACCACTGAAACTAGTAGATTTATATCACCTAATTTGACTGATATGAGATAGATCTCATCACACTCTGACTGATATATAAACATAATAAATTTCATTGTTAAAGTGATATTACCCTTCAAAATGGTCACATAAGTTTATAGACAAGAATGATGCTCAAAACACAGTAGATGCTCCAAAACATAGAAGAAATAAGTATTTTTCAAGTTATTTCTGTGAATGACAAATACAATTTAAGACATACACAAGCGAAAGGGTGGATTTTTTATTTTTGACTGGGATAGTCAAATTTTTTTTTTACATATTTCCTCTATATTCAATGTGAATGAAACTTATACAGATTGTTATTTTTGTGTTATAACTATGGCAATGTTTATTATTCTAGGAGTAAAAATCACTGATTAAAGTTTTATTTAAAAATTTCGATGGTCCCTTTAAACAGTAAACTTTAAAAAGTTTAGCATAAAACAAATAAGTTTCTCTACATGTCTGTGTTAGAAGTATTTTTATTTCTTTTCGAAAAGTTTAATTAATTCTTTTTGACAGTTTTAATTTATAAAGTCCCAGGATCACTTTGATTTCACGAATATTGAAAAATAAGTTTACTGATAGAATAATGATAGAGCCATGTTCTATTCATTCTGAGACAATGTTGACATGTGCTTTTATTTGGTATAAGTTATTTATTCTCGAAAAAAAGAGTTAATAGAAAGCCAACTTTTTGCAATATTATTGACAAAATACTGTGCTATATTTCAAACATGTACTTATGGGTTCGAAAAGCAAACTTAGGAATGTTTTTGGTACAAGTTAAAGTAATTTCCGTCGGTAAGACAGCTTTCTTGGCCATATTATAGCTACTTGTTATTTTTGCTCCTAGAAGTTTCATTACTAAATATCAAATGTACTTAGGGATGGCCAATGGAAATGACAGCCAGCGCGTAGGCAAATACAATAATGAAGAGAGGCGGTATGGGTATGTAAGATTTCAACAAAATTATACGATTTGCTTTTCTGTTTTCTGTTTATGTATCAACTATTAGTATATTAAGTGTGACTAAAATCTTACCAAACTCCTTTACTTCAAAAGTTTGACTTTCAACCATTATTTCCTGGAAAAACAAAACTGTTTGAATATGGGAGAAACATAATAAGTGAATAATTAATTTGTTTCGAGTAAATTCGAAACAAGTTCTTACACCATAGATTAATTACACTCGAAACACAATCTAGATGGAATCAACCTCAACGGAGAGAGATAGGCAATGTGGAATTATTGTGTTTCTTGCTTAAAGACAGACGCTGGCGTAGACCGAACCCGTGTCTCTGAGATCCGAACGAGCTACCACTAGGGTTAGCCGTCTCCGATTTGTTATTTGGTGTTTCTCTATAACTGCAACATTTAAATAAAATTTCTTTTTCTATCTATCCGTGTTTGCATCAGCACACTTTAAAAAATCATTATTTTTGACTGCTCGCGATTCTACCATGCAACGGCTCATTGCAACGTAACCGATCAGATGCTTGTCACAGACCAGATACTCACGTCAGCCTTAGCCTGGATAGACCAAGTTCCTAGAACCGGATACTCAGACATCTCCATTTTACCGACGAATACACCACTGTTGTCAGAGACATTCGCCCATCGTCTCACTCTATTTTGCTCACCATCCTTGTGATATGAAAAATGCATACATGAACATAACATTCTACTTTTGTTGAAAAATATATTCAGTCTATAGTTTCTGTACTGTTCTTTTGAAACAGAAAGACCGACGGAAGCGTAGCCTCACACATAATGCTGATAAATGAAGTGGTCACTTACAAAGATATGGAATCGCTTTTTAAACAGAATAGGAATCAAGACTATTTATGAAAATGTGGTACATTGAGCTACTACAATGTACTTACAAATATCGGGTACATAAATTTACTACTTACAACAATAGAAGTGACAACTGAGACTACTTACAAATATTTCAATCGTCATTGGTCTGACTTCGACTATCCTTTTGGCATTTACAATCATCACCCTGAACTGTACTGAAAGCAGGAAATGTTGACATTTTTAAGGATAGATATAAAGGGTTGGGATTTAGGGCGCAGTGACATACAACTTATTATGTTTCATTCTACCATAGTTTGCCGTTGTAATACAAGAACATGGCTGTGAGAGACAGTTTATACCGATACATGTACAACTGTAAACAACGTTTAATTAACGTTTTCAATATCAATATCGATTGCCGGTGTTTTTTTAATATAACGATGGATTATATGATATTTTAACCGCAGACGTTTGGCAACAGGTGAACCCTGTATATATACAGTTTTCACTATATGTCTGGTTTATAATAGACATATATTGAAAACAATATTTCAGGCATGTTTCCTTTGAGTGGCAAACTCTGTTCAGTGTGTATACTGGCTCCTTATGGTGTGTCATGCCGAACAATGATTACACTGTTTGGTCAGAATCGCTCCACTGAACTGTGCTTAAAAGATCACATTTTGTGCCGACGTGTTGAAATTAATGTAGATTATTACGTGATATAAAACTGAAACCAACAAGTATCCTCTATATATGTAAATAACACCGGCGTGTTTTACCAGTTTGTCCAGCTTTATACAATCCCTTGTCCGTCTGTATGAGAACTGAGGGCCTCTCAAAGTGGGTAAAGACGTCAATCATCGTGTATCCGTATTGTATACCATCTGAAGACACATTCACGTAAACCCTATAGAGACTATCCGGGTAAAGGTTATACGGTACCTATTTCATGGATAAAGCAAGAAACTTTCAAAAGAATTAACAGCAAATGAGTGTTGTTTTACAATGTTTCTGTTTTGGCCGACTAGTGTAGATACATGTATGTGTTTAGCTTCTACCCCTGAGGGCATTACCCGGTATCGTGGCGAGTTTCTTTTATGAACATAGTCAATCATCAAAGTTTCTATCCACTGAGTGCTTAACTGCATTTATCAAAGCTTCTAACTTCTGATCGCTTAATTATATCTATTTTAGAACTTGGCAATTACTTACTTCGATAAGGCGAATTCGATTTGAATAACTCACGTTGCACAATACTAGTTCATGTATTCGCTATTTTGCGGCAACTACGGTAAACGTTATTAGAAATGACTTTTTTTACGTAAATTAAATAAAGTGTTATACAAAACATATTAGTAGGTACACTACTTACCTTCAAGGTTATGTCTCCCCTTGGATTACCTGAAAAAGAAATTAGAAACCAACTAGAATTGTATCCATAAGACATATAACGAATTTAACACCTTTGACACACAAAAAAGATCAGATTTCAATAACTTTGGCAAACGTTTGATTTCTAACCAAGAGGTCGCGGGTTCGAATTCAGTCTGCGGAATTAGACATGAATCCCGTCAGAATCCGAGGAAGTAGTAATTTATCAGTTGCCTAATTTATTTAAGACTACACACTCGATTTAAATCATTGGCTACAGTGTCTATAAGAAAATTCACAGAATATAAAAGTAAAATGATAAAAGAATGAAAGTTAAGGCAAAAATATAGACAGAGTAAAATAAATTGTATGAAATCAGTCGCATGTGAAAACCGCCATAAGCACATGCTTGATATATTTAGTTATTTGTGTGTAAAGGTCATCGAAATTAGTTATTTTTTCATGGTCATATATTGTCAAAAACAGTCACAAAACATCGCTTAAATCTATCTTAGGTTGAGCCATATGAAGTCCTACCGGTCGCATACAGGCTGAACACAACATCGCAAACATAGATCACTTTTAAAAGGCGTACGTGACAATGTAATAATTACCGGCAGAAAATTGTTCCGTTTCTGCTACAATACCAATAAGGCTGTGGCGTGTCATCAAATCTGCTGTCACCTCGTATGCACCACTTTTTATTTCTATGAAATTTTTCAGGTCCACTGTTATTACAAAATCCGTGTCAGGAATGACGAAACGGGGTGCCAGGACATACCCGTACCTGCACGAAAAAAACACGCAAGTTTGTTCGTTTCACTCTTACCATGCTAAGCTGGTAATTGACTTGTAAATCTTTCAAACTTAACGGTTCCATTAATTACTCAAAGTGAACATAGCAGACCATGATCAAATTCGAATGCGCGAGCTCATACCGCACTGATCGAAAGGGTAGAATATGCCACAGCAGGGTAAACTTTAAAGATCTTCATTTTTCATGTACGCATAAATGCTTTAAAATGTATAACTACGAAGTACGTTTTGTCGCTGTAATTATTTTCCCTTTTCTCTGCATTGATGAGGTACAGAAGGATCACTGTTACCCGTAAATTTTAGAGGACTTATCACCAAATGTATTATTACCCGTAAATTTTAGAAGACTTATCACCAAATTTATTGTTACCCGTAAATTTTAGAAGACTTATCACCAAATGTATTGTTACCCGTAAATTTTAGAAGACTTATCACCAAATGTATTGTTACCCGTAAATTTTAGAGGACTTATCACCAAATGTATTGTTACCCGTAAAATTTAGAAGACTTATCACCAAATTTATTGTTACCCGTAAATTTTAGAGGACTTAGCACCAAATGTATTGTTACCCGTAAATTTTAGAAGACTTATCACCAAATTTATTGTTACCCGTAAATTTTAGAAGATTAAAGGTTCCATGACAACACATTAAAACTTACTTCTCCTCAGCATCCACTGACTGGTGAGATATCCATACAATCCCAAACAACAGGAAGAAAATACTATGACCTTAAATGAAACAAACTACAGTAAGTAGATAATTTGACAGTGACAGTGACAGTGACGTAGCGGAATGCCTTTGTAAATACAGTGGCTCAAGGTTTAAAAATTTCTTGCAAGTATGCTATCCTTTTTTAATGGTTATGTAGTTTCGTCTGCACCGAGACATAGGCCTATCTGTTACGTCACTGTAAGATTATCCTAATTTGTTTGTAATGTAGAACTGACAAACATAGATTAAACTGAACACTTGCTATAAAGAAAATGTGAAAATACTCTGTCATTATTTTTCTGTCCTAATTTTGTCACTATAATTTTAAATGATTTGTTATGCTGAGATAATAATTTACTGCAAGAATAAAAAATGCCATAATCACGAAAAACACGAACGCTGTCAAACGTTTGTATTTGTGCTTTTTGGGTCCACAATCCTCGTTCGAGGTGTATGACCGGTACGACCCGGCGCAGTCAAAAGAATAATAACGCACTCTTTTATAAGTAATATTTTATGCGGAACGAAACACGAACGCCACCAAGAGAATCATAACGCTCTCTTTTATATAAGCAAATCTTTCATTGGGAAACATGAACGCAGTCAAAAGAATCATAACGCACCTTTTTAATAGCATTTTATTTTGCAAAAGAACACAGGAACGCAGCCAAAAGAATCATAACGCTTTCTTTTATAAGCAAATCTTTCACGAGGGAACATGAACGCAGTCAAAACAAATCATAATGTACTGTTTTATAAGCAAATAATCGAACTGTAATAGAGTCCGTTTTTCTTACTGAACCAGATAGATGTGTCTCTTATAACTAACACGCGTCAATGAAGAATGAGCGATAAAATATTTGTAAATCTAAAATCAAACCTAGCATAGATATGCTGATAAAACCACACAAGGCATGTATAGAATAATAAAAGTATCCAACATACTGGTCATTTCACAAGCTTTTCACTCGTTCACATCTAAACTCCTTTTGAGTTACTCAACAAGAAAGAAGGCACGTCTACAAATGTGGCAATCGATTCAGCAAAACAGTGTGCTGTCGGTTAGTTAACTCTTCAGGCTTTCTGAAAATAAAAGGATGTGCATTCGAAGACTTCAAATGTTAACAAATTCTCTGCAATTGTCAGATTAATCCAAGGTAGACAAAATGTGGTTGGAATCCTTTAACTTTATCGTTGTTTCTCATAGAGATTTGCAACACATTACTCGTGTCTCCCTATTAATCAAAATGTCAGAACTGTCAATACTCAAATCGCGAATTGCAACCAGCTTTATCGATAACTTAAATTCGCAATACAAATCTAATTAAATTACGATTAAAACAGAGAAATCCAAATTCGATGTAGTTTAATACAGTGAACTCCGCATATAACGATGCCATATACAGCGATTTCCGGATAGAAGAAACAAACTTTCTGTGTCCGATTTTCCCCTCTTCTTTCCTTAAAATGAAAATGATGTTTAGATATTACGTACTCCAAATATTAGAAACAACTTAAATGGTCAAAAGCAGTTCGTTATATGCGGATTTTATTTAATCATTATTTTTTACTTACAAATCTTAACATTTTATTATCGTTCTTTCGCAGAAAATATGAAAAGAAACACGAATTTTGTTTATATCGCAATAATTTCTATGTAATCCTCTTAATAGATTAAGTGTGCAGTCAGGATGTTACTTATTGACGCCGCGCCAGTGCACCAATGCCGCGTCTATATCGAATGCTCATAGCTGATTTGATGTGGAGGGAGCGAGCTGTTTCTCAGATGTCTTAACAGTTGAACTCTTACTTGAAAAAAGTTCTGCTTTTATAAAACCATAATCATCAATGGCGCAGACATGGGGCCGATTACTTACTATTAATTGATTATAAAGACATTTTTTAATAATCGATTATTAATGGATAAACAGACCAATTTCTATTAATCGATTAAATGTGTTTGTTGCATTTGATCATCATTCAACGTTCAAATGTCTTATCACTCAGCCTGCAGTGTTCAGGCTGAAAAAAATTCAAGCGATACTGAACAGCTGTTCAACAGGGGCAGAGGTTGCAGGTACTATAAGGAATTTTCTTGCTAGACATGCAAGTGTTGGATATTTCTCAGCATTGTCCTTCCTGTATTTGAAGGGGTCAATGTCAACACATTCCGACATCAGGTATCCCGTAATTTCCTGCTTAATGGGGTCACAACTACCAGACATATGCCTGCACTTCTTGATTAGTGTCATAACAAGAGCTGTCAGTAGGACAGCGTGCTCGACTTTTTTAGTGCTTGCCAATAAAACAAAACTTTGACAGTTAAGGGCACACAAGACTTTAACTAGGAATTTCAAGTACAAATAAGAAATTTTTTCACAGAGTTATCTTCTTTTGCTTACAGATAGGTCTTACGATGGTAAAAAGACTCCAACTTTCAAAGAAATCTCAAAGGTTAAGTAACAAGTGGACAAGAAGAAAATTTTAACTGAGTTTCTAAGCAAAAAGGGCCATAATCAAATAAAACCTTGACAGAATACCTTCTCCTGCCCAGTTTGGGAATCAGATGGTAAACAAGTATTCCAACTTTCAAATTAATATCTCAAACAGTTTAGTCAAAAAGTGGACTGGTACGAAAAACTTAACCAAGATTCTAAGTCGATAAAAGGGCCTTAATTTTAAAACAAATCCCTGACAGAGTTACCTTCTCTTGCCTACAGATGGGGGTAATGATGTGAACAAGCATTCAAAGTTTCAAAGCAATATGTCAAAGGGTTAAGCTGTAAGTGGATTTTACTCATATTCAAGTATTTTCTAAGTAAAAAAGGGGCATAATTCTGTCAAAAACCTTGACAAAGTTATGTCCTCTTGTCTGTTGATGAAGGTCGGATGGTTAACAAGTATGGTTAGTTTCAAAGCAAACCTCCAAGGTTTTGAAATAAAGTGAGGTGGTACGAAAAACTTAACCAAGCTCAATACACTTTCTAAGAAAAAAGGGCCATAATTCTGTCAAAAACCTTGACAGAGTTATGACTCTTGTCTGTAGATGGAGGTTATGATGGTAAACAAGTATGGTAAGTTTCAAAGCCATACCTCTAATACTTTTGAAATAAAGTGGGGTGGTACGAAAAACTTAACCAAGGTGTGACGCCAACGCCGACGCCGACGCCGACGCCGAGGCGAGTAGGATAGCTCCCCTTTTCATAGAAAAGTCGAGCTAAAAATGAATAGTCCATCATCATCAGCCTTGATTTCGGCAGGTATATTATCCGGAAATTGGAAATGCTTCCTAGCAGCCATACTAACAAGTCTGAACAATTCTGGGTGCAAATCATTTTATAAATGGCACAAATACATTTTCAGGCTAAAAAATAACAAAGGACTAAACCATGTTGACATCTGAGGAAGATTAGTATAACACCTTGAATAGTGTTAACTAAACTTATCAAATCATGGTCCCAAGCTAAGGGCCATTATGAAATTCAGTCTAACAAAGAACAGATTTATTTATATTTCTTGAACAATAGGGTATCTTTTTCCCCATATCAACTTTACTAACTTTCAAAATCACCATACAAATTATTGTGTGGTGATTTAAAACTTTGCCCTGAGGCAAAGTCCAGGCAGATTTGAACATGAAATTTGGTACACCTGAATTAGGTGGTAATTGTCAATCAATATCATGAAAGTGTAATCTTCTGACCATACTTGTTAATTGACACATTTATGACATGTACAATGTATGACCACAATGAGGTACATTATAAGGTAACGATCAGCCTCATATATAAACAAAGTAATCATATATTAATTGTAAAATAATCATGATTACAGTCTGTTTTTCTTCATTAATCGATTAAATTATTAATCATTAATCAGAAAAAAGTATGATTAATGATTAATAATGATTTAGGCAAAATATTAATCGATTAATAATCATTACGATTACTTTAATCGATAACCCCATGTCTGCTACCGAGATTTTTGAAATCTTGACCACCGAGTAAAAATTGAATTCGCCTGAGAGGTCATTGAGTTCGCATTGTTTCCTATATAGAAAACAAAATAATTTTCTCTGAAACCATATGGCCTAGACCTTAGATACTTAGCATGAAAGCATTGTCTAGCAGACCTCCACCGAGATAGTTCCAATCATGAACCCTGAGTAAGTTGACTTGATTTTCATAGATCTACTTCTCTGAATCAACAATACCTAGAACTTAGATATTTGGCATAGAGCTTGGCCACTACCAAAATTGCTCAAGTCATGACCCCAGGTCAGACGGGCGTTATTTCGTTTCACTTAGGCTTGGCTAAAACCACAAGACACAGAGCTTACTAGATATTTGGAATGTAGCATTGAGTAGTGTATATCTACGAAGATTGTTCAGCTCAGGACTGATTTCGGGAATAAACTCTAAACGAAACTACAAAGAAGCCATATGTTCCATCAACATATTTATTTGACTAATCGCATTACTTTATGACTACAAAATTGCGGATATTTGATTTACTTTTCCAAGAAGTTCTCCAGGTGACATATGTTTATTATAATCTTAAAGATAAAGAAGCCTTATTTAACGCTATATATAGTACAATAAACGCCATAAGCTATAAGCTACAAAGCTCTTTATGGTAATTAGTAACAACGCCTTACCTTGTCCCAGTAGCAGGAAGCTTCTCTTAATATGTTTGATATTATAATACTGAATGCAAAAAAGTAAGCTGTCAAAACTATTATAACTTTTCTTGAACTGAAAAAAGTCGTTCCCATCTCCCTATCTCCTCACAATCTTTATTCAGCTTTTGTGTCATTTAGACGTCTTCATATTTTTCAAACTCTTTCACAAAATAAGAAATGGTGTTACCAGGGCTGCATTGATACAACAGGACACAAAGCTAAGTTCATGTTAGATAAGATAGGGAGCAGTGTAAGAAGTATTGTATTGATATCAGTGAACACGGGACTGAGTCCGTGAGGCGGGGATGATACTGATAGAAATGGTGTTTCCAGGGCTGTATTGATACTACAGGACACGAAGCTAAATTCATGTTATTCCTGGAACACAAGGGAGAGGTCTGAAAGATAGGGAATAGTGTTAGAAGTAGTGAGAGCAGTTGACAAGGGGCCACCTCACTTACTGCCCCTTGTCACCTGCTCTCAATACAGTACTTCTTGCAAAGCTCTCTATCTTTCAGACCACCCCTTTGTGTTCTCGCATTCACATGAACTCAGCCTTCTAGTATGATTACAGCCCTGCCAACCCCGTTTCTTTAAGTATCATCCCCGCCTCACGGACTCAGCTATCATTATGGTACTTCTAACACTACTCCCTATCTTTCAGACCTCTCCCTGTGTTCCAGCAATAACATGAATATTAGCTTCGTGTCCTGTAGTATCAATGCAGCCCTGGAAACACCATTTCTATCAGTATCATCCCCGCCTCGCGGACTCAGTCCTGTGTGCACTGATATCAATACAGTACTTCAAACACTGCTCCCTATCTTTAAGACTACCCCTTTGTGTTCCAACATTCACATGAACTCAGCCCCGTGTCTTCTTTTATTAATACAGCCCCGGTAACACCGTTTCTAAAAGTAGCATCCCCACCTCACGGACTGAGCCCCGTTCCCTTTGCTATCAAACAAGAGGGTGGCCTTAAGGTTATAGAGCAGTGTAACAAGTACTGGACACAGGGCTGAGTCCGTTAGGCGGGGATAATACTTATAAAACAGATGTTACAAGATCTGTATTGCTTCGTAAGGTCACGGGCCTCAGTTCTTGTTAATATCAGGGGATATGGGGCTGAGTCACTGAAGCGGGGATGATACTTATTGAAACGGTGTGTGCAGGGTGGTATGAAAGCCAGGGAGCAGTTGAACTAGTATATTTTGAACTATACTAATTGCAGTCTACACAGGGCTGAGTCCTTGAGGTGGAGATGATACATATAAAAACGGTGTTACCAGATCTGCATTGCTACTGGAAGATATGGGGCTTAGTAAATATGTATGTTGGAACACAAAGGGGCGGATCACTATGAGAAGTACTGTATTGATATCAGGGGACATGGGGGAAAGTCTTTGAGGCGGGGATGATACGTACGGAAATGGTGTTATCAGGGCTACATTGATACTGGAGGACTTGTGAATGTGGGGGCACATGTAGGTGGTGTCAAAGTAAAGGAGCAGTGTAACAAGTACTGTGTTAATATCAGGGGACACGGGGTTGAGCCCGTGAGAACAAGGATAGCTGTGCATGGTCCAACAATTAAAGCATCAAATCTTACATAAAAATAAACTGTGTCAGTGTGGTCTTCGGTGGGTATTCATCACTTTCAGTGATAGTTCTAGTATGTTATGCCTAATCCTATGCCCATAATTGTACTGCAATAGATGGATATCCTTTATAATACAAAAATGTTTGAAACGGGAAAATTTAACAAATATTTTGTGTTACAAGTATTTAGTCTTTCATGGTATCCTTGTAAATTGGCAATTAAACATTAGGCCTATAATGCAATAAATGTTTCAGCATTTGGGGTTATCACTTCGTATATAAGCTTTGTTTAAAACTTTATGACGGTTAAGATATTTTATAACCTTCACTGACTTATTTCTTTTTGTAGCCAGTTATGGATATCATCATCATTTGTTTTCTTTTATTTGTGTAAAAACTTGAAACAACTTTTCAAAAATGTATAGATTTACATAATAGATATATACTGTAGTAAACAGTTATTTGACAGGTTTAGAAAATAAATATGAATTATTGCTTAAACTGAGTGCCATGAAACTATAAACCTATTATTTGATAACGTTGAACAACAGCTGGTATAAAAGGGATTCAAATAACTCATTCATACAAAAAAGTTTAAAAAGTACTCTCCATTTACGGTCACTGACCCGAGACATATTTTTCTTATGCCTACTTCATGTTTATGTCTTTCCCGTTTGTAAAAATATGGAGACTTAAAATTCAACGCCCCGATTCACCTTTTAATTTTGAATACACCACACATGTCAAGATTTCATTGTTTTATTGTATTATTCTCATTCTTTCTTTTTGTCAAATATTAATCAACATTGGTTATTAGCATAACAATAATCATGATACATAACACGATACAAAAAATAAAAACAATTGAAATTGTTTGTTATTTTTATAAACAGTATTTACTTCATTTTAATTGTGTTAGCTATGGTTTAATTCTTTAAGATTAAAAGGCTACAGGGATTAATGTTTAACAGAAGATTTAAGCAAAATGCAAAAGGTTAGTATGTCATACTATGTAATTAGTGACTTAACCGTCGTCGACTGGACTGGTGTATAGAGGACAGTTTGGCAGCAGTATGTCTGTCTACATGAACTGTAACATCTTCTTTTAAAGAGGAATACCCTAAATCTGAAATAATTTTATTAACCTCGAAACAATTATTATTCAGATAATTGAAGGGATTGTTTTGACTCTGTAAGGTGTTTATCCCTGGGTTGGTGGGGCGGGACTACATGGCCAATTATTTGTCGTATACTTATCATGTCAATTTCTAGTCTCCTTATAATTTGATATTGTTATATATATTGTATCTATGCACATTGTCATTGCCATGTCATGTACACTTTTACCGAATAAAACTACTACTACTATATAACAAGCCTGAAAGTTTCAACTTGAACTCCCAGCAAACACCCGTAACATTAGCATAAGCATACGTTTTGTGCTTCCGTAAAACCTATATAAACACTTATATCATGATTTTTGGGTAGATAGCGATTTATTATCAAACGTCGCTATTTTGGCACACCATGCGTAAACGAGACATACATCTTGTAACACTTATTTGCTTATTATTTTTACATACATTAAGCTCTTTGTTCGCGTTTTGAGAAATAATCCTTTCCTTTTTGTAAGGAATGCCCTTTTAAACTCCGTTGATAACGAAGTAATTGAGACCATTTATATATGTTCCTTATATTCGGAGTTTGTTATATACATATTACTTTTCATATAAAATACAGAGACAGAGAAAATCTGTTCCTTTTAGCCAGAATTTCGCTATATCTGCATTCGTTATATAGGGAGTCTGCTGTATAATTGTATATAGAATAAAACGTCTTCATAGAGTTTTATTGAGAAATAATCTACTCGTTGTAGGGAATGCCCTTTTAAACTCCGTTTATCACGAACTCATCGAGATCATTTAAATTTGTTTCTTATATCCGGATTTGTTATATCCATATTCATTTTTATATTAAATATAGAAGAAGTAAAAAAACTCTGACAGAGAAAATCTGTTCCTTATAGTCAAAATTTCGGTATATCTGGAGTCGATATTTACGTTTGCTGTATATAGAATAAACCGTTTTCATAGGGTTTCATTTTTCGATTTGTTAAGCTCATTGTTAACGTTTTGAGAAAATAATCTACTTTTAAAATTCACACTGCTTTCTGAGACCAGCTGTTTTAAATGACCATTTTTGTCAAGCCCGCTACTAAATAGTCACTTAACACAGGTTTAGACTGCAGACAATAAGGAATAATGATTGATTAACTTTCAAGAAGTTATTCGAGTTTATAGGCCATGATAGATATACTTCTCACGCGAGTATTAATAAAAGCACCGGGTAAACTTTTTATCTGTACATATGTCATCGATATATAGTACTATAATATTGACGTTTCACTTTTTTTTACAAACTAATGAAAGATCAGTTTTAAGTTCAATTTCATTAGTTTATTAGCACCTCTATTATACTATTAATGTCGTTTGACTTTCATGTTGTAATGTATTTCAATAAAATGTTAAAAGATTGTAATGGAGTTAAATCCTCTTGATCTCTCTAAATGATTAGTGTGTGTATCTAAAAGTATTATAATAAATATTTATTAATCCAAATAAATCCACCACTCTCGTTAGGATTTTCAGCTGTGCTTGGATAATTGTGTTTGTTTTTTTTTTTTTTGATAAAGAAAAACTGAAAATTCGTTGAAATTTGAATAGTTTTAATTTGTTTTATTTTTCATAAAAATAAGAAATATTGAACGGCAGTTTATGTTTACTTCGAAAGACTTTGATAACAATGTGCTTTTATAATCAGCGAGTCGATCAAGCCTTAGACTTTATATTAGTCGAATGGATAAGATGAAAATATAATCGTTCTAGCCTTAAAACACAGTGCCATGGATTTTTATTTTTTTGTTGCAAACATTTTTCTTCCCTTTATTTGAAAAAAGTGAAATACTCAATGTAATATAAAGATGGAACATTTAATTTAGTTATTTACGCGTACCTTGATCGTCATTTATTTGTGCTAACTGTGAAAAAGGGAACTATGACAACCTTTGCTGTACACATCCAGTCTACAAAGTTATCAACTTCGAACCCGAACCTACAGGCTGTAGGTCACAAAGGGGTGAGTATAACTTATGTCAGGACTTTCAAATGTGTATTCGGTATACAGTTGAATCTGTGTAGGTGGTCACCCCTATTAAGTGTCTGCATGCCTTAAGCAGCCCAAAATGTCTCTCAAATCGTCATTTCTATATAAAATGCATGTATATACAGCAGTCACCAGTCCTATTTAAATGCATTCCTTGGCTGGTAGCTTAATTTGGGCTGGTGTTACTGTATACAGTGAAGACGATGGAATCAGTAGTTTTTATTAAATGCTTCCTATTTCAGTATGCTTGTTCCAGACTCAGATAACTTAATTTAGTTGAAATTTAATCATATTTTAGTGTTTCTGAATCATGCAGACATTTAAAGATAAACAATGCACTTCAGCATAATGCGACAATACTAAATTATTAGGAAACAGGTTCAGAAATGATAACTGAAGGTTTTTAACTGATGAAAAATTACTAAGTTATCACATAACATAAAAAAATCTAAACATCGTTTTGTACAAACTAAAGATTGTGTTACGAACATTCAAAAGCACAGTAGATGAAAACAAAAACAACTTTCTTGGTTTTATACGGGCGTATCTTCATTTTTTTGTGCTGGAAGTATAAATTGTTTTGATACGTTTTATTTTAAATCATGCAATTATTGAAAAGAATGATGCTTTTCCGTCCACGTAACACACACAAAGAAAGGATTAATACCGCGATGTGTCATTCCAATCAAAATTTGCACACCACTCTTATTTCATCTCTGATTTTAAGTGACAAATGTTGTTATCCAGTGGTACACTTTCTGCCTCGGGTTCTAAAATACAACACCGTACCTGTGTAATTGACCATTAACGAACAAACGCGCAATAAATTAGCGCGCGCTTATCGATTGCGCAAATAAAACTAACCACAACTGGAAACACATCTTCTGCCCATTACAGTCTCTTGATATCTGCAATTAATTTAGAAAATATCAATAATTTGCCGTGGAATCGATGTATTTGAGCAGTTCTCCAGTGTCTGTCTATCCATTGCTTAACGTATCTCATCCGATACTAGGGCTATCAATTTCCAGGCCTACTTCAAATAGATAATGTGTCTATTTCTTAAATGGATGATTCTGAGGATGCGGAATTTTGCGTGGTGAGAATTCTTAGAAATAAGATTTATAACTGCTTATTTTTTAGATTTATAATCGCTTATTATTAATTGCATATTTTTCATATTATCCAGCATATTTCACTGTTAATAAATTTCTACATTTGGGTTTGTTAAGTCCAGTTTGAACAGAAGAGAAAAATTCGACTTAAAGGGAATACGACTTGAACAAGCAAACTGTTTTTATTTGAAATCCACTGGAAGTCACATCAGATGACTTCGAACTTAACAGGACTTAAACTTAACAGAGATTTCGAGATAACGAAAGTCCACAGTATTTGTATTTTAAGACAACTTTTCTAGTATAAGATAAGAAGGGTAAAGATACGTATATAAGAAATGAGTGAGTGGTCATTTATTTAGATCAATGGGTGTTTTTTTATTATTTTCTTTCACAGTTCAGATCAGCACAGTCCAGCAGAGTTGATCATCGGTCGACAGATGGACGCTCACGCGCTCATCTCACTGCAACGCCACATAGTGCAAAACAAACTCAGCATCAACCACTAACTGAGGAGGACTTGGAAACAGTCTTGGATTTCTCAGGTAAAACACTTACTAATCATTTCAATATGCAAAGAACACAAACCGGCTCCGAAACGTGAATTGATTGTGTACTTTGTTGTGATTATTTTCTATTTACTTTGACAAAATCAAAATTTTCAAGTTTTCTTTTGTATTTTCGTGAAAAATGACTCTGCTGTTGCAACAGAACAAGATAAAGATATAAAAAAGTAAAAAATGATGAGTTATACTTTAAAATGAAATTACCGAACATTTTGAAAAGAGAGTTTAAATATGCACTGATTTTGTTAAGCTTAAAACCAAACACTGACTGATTAATAGAAAAGAGTGATGATGTCAAATGAGAGAAAATGCATCTTACATTTTCAGTGATTGAAAATTTTCATATCATCAGACTTTTGTACTTGCGTTGACTGACAAATACCTTATCGTATGCACCTATGTTTAAGTAGAACTATAACATCCTAACCTGATTTATAGTGGTGTTGTATTTGTTGTCACTGTCGTTTGTCCGCTTAAAGGCGGTAATCAACCGATGGCTATATCCGTAATAAAATCCTATACAAATAAACGCGTATTGATTACCACCTTCATTTTAGTATGGCCAAGCGTTCTTAACCGTTTAAAATGGATTTGTCCATCTTTCAAATTGGAAGGCGCCATTTAATAGTTCAAAGGGATATCAACCGAAAATTGTGTGACGCCATCTTGTATTTTATTTAAATCCTTAGTGAATATGCTTATTCATTTTTCTGGAATAGCTGTTTGTCTCGCATCCCCATCTTACATAAAATAGAACAGTTATATCGGTACCTTAAAATATCCCTGTAGAACCATACAGACCTATTTGTGTTTAACATAAACCTAACACGTGTAAAACATAATGTCTAATTTTGTTACATCTGTGCAGAACAAGAAGTGACTTACGATGAAACTGGGAAGAGATGCTATGCCAGAGCATGTCAGAAACTGGACGTCGTTCCATCGTCATACGTTTTAACAAAACTGTCCAACTCGAAAACTATAGACTGTAAACATTATGGCCTTGGACCAAAAGGAACAATGGCTTTATCTATCGCGCTTGTGGTAAGTAGCCCCAGATCTTTTTATCCCGAAAGAAATGCTTTATATTATAGAATTTAGCACAAGTCTAAATTTTAGAATGCAGGAATTGCATGAAATTTCAAAATTTTTCACGACATGCAAAACCACAACAGAGATGTTTATGTGTGTGCACTTACAAGTGCTAACTTAATTTATCTTTTTCGATCTTTTTCGATCTTTTTCATTAAAATTCATCAGATATTTATGTCTTACGGTTGAGAATGCAAGCGTAGTACATTATAGACCGCAGTGACACCAATGTACGAATGTGCAGATCTGGTCATAGTTTTTGAGGTAGCAAATGTGTAGCTCATGCAGGGAAAGACTTCATCGTAGATTTAAATGATCGCAAAACCAGCAATCTGTGGCTAATTCAGAGATAGTGTTTATCATTCCACTTTTTGTTTTACACACAACATCACTTACATGTACATTCTTAAAGTTGATTGGTCAAGAATTAAAAACTAACAAAATGTTTGGTATGTTTTGGATAAAATAAATACCTGCAGACGCCAGATCGACGTGAGACGTCACTGTGTTGATATGTGAACTAATTATCATAAATTGTGTAACGTTTAAGGTAAACTCCAGAGTTTCGTCATTAAATCTACAAGGAAATGACATTGGACAAAAAGGAATCTCATACATCCAGAAAATGATCAGTGAAAGTCACACTCTTACTGAACTGGTACGTACATGAATCTAGACTTGAAAGTTTACATCTTGATTTCCATTTCAATAATGCTATATCAAAAGATGAAACATTTTCCTGCTTACAATGACAGCCGTTGTCAAATAAAATCAGTCAGACACTTTCATCAGGGAAAGAATTTAGTTTTATTTTGATTCTGAAGAAAATTTTATATTTGAACTAAAAATTACTCACACGTATCTTATATTTAATTAAACTACGTACTAAACCGAAAGTATGGCACACCTCCAATCTCAATCCTTTAAATCTCCTTGCTTTGCAGAATATTTCTGACAATAAAATTGGCACATTTGGGGCTATTGCAATACACAAAATGTTGGCAGATAATCGTAGTCTACGTAAACTCGAAATGTCAGGTGAGTAAATCCACACCCCTTTATACCGGTATCATAAGTAACGTGATAAAAGGGTAATTTCTTATTATTAATAAAAAAGTAATTGTTATATTTGCATAATGAATAGTACGCGTCTTACTGAGCTTAAATCTCGTAGCACGTTGTTTCTTGAATTCGTTTCATGTAATCGGTGATCATTCGCAAAAACAGTTATTTTAGCCGAAACTCGTTTGTTTTCGGAAGTTAAAAAATTTCATATGAATTCCAGAAAAAATTAAGATGAAAATTTAAGCCCAGACAGGCATAGTGAGTTAAATTTGGTAAAAGACTTCGCATAATATTAGCTTGGCTCGGGTAGTGGTCGAGTGGTTAACGCTCTGGTCTCCCAGTAGGAAGGTCCCCGGTTCGATCCCAGCCGGACACTGGAAATATTAGATTCGCTTTTTTCAGTGTTTCCCACCACATGAACTTGTTAGAAACCCAGCGAACAGATACATAATTGTATTAAGGTCTGTGTCATAATGATATTATATGTACTGATTAAAATTGAACTGTACATAATATATGTTTTCATCAGATTTTGATGTACAATATTAAATCAGATATCAACTCTAAAATAATCTGTGGGGCCCCTGAGATAGATTAACGTGTATCGGTGCTATACATCGGGCATTTAAAATAACCAAGGGGTCTATTTGTAAAAGAGCTAGGGTCTGGTACCCGAACCCTTTTGTATCTGTCTTTATTCATCCTGCGCCTGTCAGTAGTCTTTGGAAGTTCACCCAGGGAGAAGTCCCAGAGTCGACCGGGAATTATTAACAATCAAAGAAAAAACCCAATTAAAACCAAGTAAGAACCACAAAATAGAACTGTATTTCTATCCACGTACACCATAGATCCTTTAAAGTCACAGGGAAAATTAGGACAGTTTTTCAATGGCAAGTACCTTGCCTTATCAAGACACTAAATAATGAAGATTGTCTGGTTAAAATTAAAAGTTTGGAACACGAAGAAAAGAGTGTATTAGTTGAAAATGACCACCAGGTCTTTTACCTTTCTTCATAACACAAAAAATAATGTACATGTGACGTGGTTTATGTAGAATTTCTACTCTATCAACTTCAAATAACATGGTGTTTTTAAAGTATATAATTGCTTTGTTAGTAATGGTGTAACTTCATTCTTTCCATGAATTGAATTGTTGACAATTACCAAAAGGAGTACCAGTTATAAAACGTATATACATATGGAACGTATATGTTCACTACAACATGGTGTTCATATAATTGTTGAAGTGTAATTCATTTTATAGTACCAAGGATACTTGTATCGTTATCGAAAGTTTTTCAAACAATTCATTGTAGATACATGTATTGTAAAGCACAATATCAATTCAAACCAAGCTTACTGTTCCAGAACAAAAATGGCATATACATTTATACGTATACGAATCGCATTTTAACTAGTTGGATGTATATTTCAAGAAAACGAGATCACTTTTCTCTTTTCAGTTCTTTCAAAGATAGTGTCACTCTTCAATGCAACCTCATGTATAAAATATATCAAAGCTACATGAATGTAAAATTAATAAATTCTTTATTATCTGTACTGACAGGTGAAGAGTTTTCGGATTCAGACGCTGTTCATTTAGCGAAATCAATACAGGTAATACCACTCATCTCATAACTAAGCTTTGTTTAAAAAAATCTGTATTAAAACTTTACTATAATTTTGAATTATGCAGCTCAGGAGCCATGTTTGATTTAAGGTGTATGAAATTGACTGAGAAATAATGTAAAGATACTTTCTACCGCAATACTGATGTTACCTCGATTCCGGCTAACTGTTTTGTGATTTTGACACTTGCGACAGTATTTAGGGTTCTTGATGGTGGTAAACAGTTTTAACGGCTCCGCCTAACGCCGTCGCCATAAAAACATCATCATCATCATCTCCAGTAATTGCATCACTCCGCAAGGAGTATACTCGCAATTGGCATTTGCGATCATCAAAAACCTTATCGCAAATACCAAGCTTACAAAACAGAATATAGTATAATAAAAGTTGTATAAGAACAGAGGTCCCATAATTGTAAATGGAAACGATGTAGTTCTTCCAGACATGGCAGCACTACTGCTTAAATCTCTAAAAATAAACCAGAATGTTTGTAACATTACTCATAAAGCACCGAAAGAAAGACATGTATCCTAACGATATTATTCTCGCTTCAGGAGCATCCAGAGTTAGAGCATGTAGATCTAAGCCACAACAACTTCGGTGACTCGTGTACTCCTTTGTTTGAAGAAATGATTTGTAAGAAACAAGACTCCTACTCTAAATAATACTACTAATAACAAAAATCATATTTGACAAATAGTTCTTATAACATAGTCTTCTACATATTATATAAAATGATAAAATATATTACAGATATAAAGTAATAGATTTCTTCATAAGACAACTTCTACGCGAATTTTTTTTAATTAAATATAGACTTTTATTATATTAGTTATTAAGCTTAACCTGCTCTGTATAGGCCTACATAAAGATTTTCTAGCGTTGGGTCATTAAATTTAGGTGCACATATATTTTAGCTGAAAATTGTGCCCTACACACACTGGATCTCAGCTGGAACCAGTTCAGACAAGAGGGTGCTCAAAGAATTGCAAAAGGTCTAAAGGTAAATAAGTTAAAACGGACTTATTGCATGAAATTACTATTTCTAGCTCTCAATATTGATTAAAATTAGTATAAAATAGGAATCTATATTCGAGAAAACACTCAAACAAAGGAGTTTCGTCTGTACAGTACTTATTGCTTTCGTCGTCAGATACCGGCATACGAGTAACATGTAGAGCAATAACACTAACTAGCAATGTTCATGATACACAGTAAAAGTACAGCATACAAAAATATATAAGGTTCAATATTACCACACTGTATCGGCAAAACGCACTGGCTCCAATTTAACGATACTGCTCCGACTAACGTAATGACAAGGCTCCAATAAAAATGGCTGATTTAGTAAACAAAACCCAAGTCAGTATAACAGGTTCGTGTATTTTACATGGTAAATCGCATCTTCTGAAGAAACGAATACTCTTACGGAAGCCACCGTCGTGCATGACCGTAGCTAGTCCTTTTCAGACTCATGGTTGAAGTATTTCAAGTTGAATGCAGATTCAACGGTAAAATGCAAAACATACCAAAAGCATGGATTTTGCTAAAATTATCGAAGTTAAGGTGTTTAGCATAAAAGATATGCATTGGCATGTAACTTTGGGTCAAATGTCGTAAGCATATACCAACAATTTGCCGATCTGCTATTTTTATAGGCAAAACTTGCCCATTTTGACGAAAATGTCGCAATTTGTGGTGCAGTCAGACTTTTTCGCGAATTATAAAGTCGCGATAGGGGAATTCTCTGACAGTAATTCTATGTTATGCAATATTTGTCTAGATCTAAAATTAGCGAAGTGGACAATTCGTTAAAATAGCGAAAATTAAATTATCGCGAATATTACTAAATTTACAGTATCAATATTTCTCTTTATCAGGAAAATGCCTATCTAAAGGATTTCAATTTTTCGTGGAACGGAATAGGAGACGATGGTGCCATTGAGTTTTCCAAAGCGTTAAAGGTCAACAATGTGTTGACGTCACTAAACCTTACGTGCTGCAGAATTGGCCATAATGGATTCATGAAACTCATTACAGCATTTAGTCTGAACGAATCACTGCTTCATTTAAGGGTAATGTATCTTGGCTTAATCTTAATTTAAACAATTGTCAGCAATTTAAGAAATTTACATCTACAGAGTTTATGCGATTTCTTACGCAAAGTTCAACACCATAAAATCTATTTGTCAGCTTTAGTCGACATTTTAAAGATACTCAAGCAAAAGTAAAAACAAAACCGTAGACAGAGTCATTTCAACGATGTACGTATTACTGTAAACTGGTCAAAACAAAACTGAAACATTCACAGATAATATTGATGTTATTCTTTCACTACATTAATAAGACATGTATTCCAGTGAATTTGAAAGAAATACTACAGATATTATGGCTTATTATGATTTGCAGCCTTACTGTGCAGCAACAAAATGGAAAAGCATGCTTGATTTTCATTGATTCTGTGAACAGTGTTGTCGTCCTTATATTACATGTAACAGGCATGAAATCAATGAAGTTATATATAACCTTCATTATGAAATACGAGATAAATATGTTTTGCGGTTTGTAACCATTTTGCTACGCAATAGCAAATTTCACTAAATAAGTTTTACTGATTGTCTAACTATAAAGACTATAACAGAGAGTGATATGCGGCCTAGCTTTTAAAAATAACTTAACCGTGTTTGTCATGGCCTGTTTTTTTAAACAGGTTGGTAAGAACAATATACCTGAGGAGTTTGCGGAAGCAGCACTTGCCATTCTCAGAAACTGTCCAGTGTTGAAACTGGAAACACTCGATCTGACGGTAATCCATGATGCTTCTTTTCTATTTCAACTATGGTAAAAATATACGTACAAACACACCAAACATGTGATTTTGTCTGAAGCTGTCTTAAGCTAGGGACTACAGTATAGTGTAAAACATTGCAAGAAAGTATTTATATTTCACATAACGGATGTCAAAATATCATGTAGATATTTTAAAACTGGTTCAAAGGTAATATTTTACTATGCATATTAACTGCTAGTCCTGTCATAGTCGAGTCTGTCACTTAATATTTTTCTGTTTGGTGATATTTCAATGACTGTTTGCTTGTATTCAACTACTCGTTATCATCAAGTACTGAAGTAAGAATAAATGATTTAATTGATTCCATTGCACTGATTACTTTCATTTATCATTACTTTTACATTTATTCTATCTCAACGTTTCCAGGACTGCACATTCAGTCCAAAATTTCAAGATCACATAAGTAACCTCAACGACATGCATCGCCATATAAACGTTCTGCACGGGTATGCCCTGAACTACGGGAAGAATAAAACCGACTCTGTTGGAGATATTCTGAAAGAAGGTCTTGAGTGTCTCAGAGACTTTTGTAAGGAAACTAATGTTTCGCTCGTTGAACTATTTGAAAGATTCGATGCTGACAATTCAATGAGTGTCAGCTTGCAGGAATTTCAAGAAGGGTTAAAGGTGAGTACTGTTTATCATTAATGTCAATAAATAGCATAGCTCCCCTCGGTTAAATTCCAAATTCATTGCTCTTACAAAAAGATCTTAGTTATTACAAAGCCTTCAGAATTGTAAGCATTTGTCCACACGTCTTGACTTGAATCACACAAAACAAAGAAACTTTGCATCTTTAAGAATTTGTACTAAATGTAATAATATACCTATAGTAATTTTACGTAGGATTGAATTCAGATTAATTTCGCATTAATTGATAAATTAAGTGAAATAATTCATACCAAATAAAGATTTTTTCTCCTTTCTGCAGGAAGCCGGAGTACCACTGTCACTTTATAAGATTGAAATGTTTGCCAATGCCCTTGATAAAGATGGTGACGGAGAAGTTGATTACAGGTACAACATTTCCATGTGTCTCTTCTTGAAATAGAATTTGTAACACTATTTCTCAAATATATTACCTCCAAACATTATATTGCTAATTTTGACAGATAATTTTTATCATGCGCAAAATTATATATATGCACTGCCTTACGTTTTGCTGCTACAAAAAGTAAAGAAATTTTATAACGATTTGATTCTTTTTCATTTACATTAAATTGTGTACATTAACGTTACAATATAATTTTTTTCTATGATTTTAATATGTTCTACTTCGTTTGTAAGTATGAAAGATTCACCGTCCAAACTCATATTTACATATACAATTTTATTGATAAATAGTGAAGTCTATCAGGGAATGGCCTCATTAAAGGTACATGTTTTCGCAGAAAAGGGTTTGCACGGTTAGCGGTCTCTAATCTGCTTTGTTGCTTCTGTTGTTGCCGAAAGAGTGGCTTTTACATTCATTAAGGTTTCCATATCAAATTGTCAGTAAAGATACAACAATTTTATAAGAGAATTGTGTAGCATTTCATTGAGAAAATGCTAATGCACTTTGAACAAATGTGGCAGAAGTGAGTTTCAAGCTGAAGATGTAGTTTTCAAATCTAGCGCACGAAAAAGACCAAATCTGCTGTATACATGTTAGAATACAAGAATAAGAGTTTCTGATCCCTATTAGATGTTGCATCAGTCGATCTTCGGATTAACAAACTTATTACTAGTGTTACGCAATATTTCAAATTTCACTTCGGTGCAATTGTACTTTTATACTATGAAAGATGTCTTACCGGCGAAAATGATCTTTCTTTTACCAAAATTATTCATAATTTTACCAGCTTCTATTAGTATGGTATTTCGTTGGCTTTGGTAACGGATCGCTGTTCACCTATGCACCGTCTCTCAAAGATCGTAGTGGAGTCAGCTTATTTTTTTTTTTAAATGTCATGTTTAGAAAAGACAGTATTACGCAAGCAATGACGTTTCATTTGCATCTAAAGAGTCATAATTATGTAGTCCATTTGTCATCGAATATCAAAGAATTAAATCAAAACTAAAATAGTCCTATATTTTAACACTAAAATAAGGACTTACAATATCTATAAATATCTATTACAGAAAAGCATATTTAATTGTACGGTGAATAAGTTAGGCACGTCTAATTACAATGATAAATTGGTCGATTTTTGCAAACCTTTACGGTAAAAGTCACCAAAATATAAGACAATTGTATAACAGTGAATATATATATAATTATTTCTCGCACTGTTCTGTTCTTTCTGCATGTATGCCATCGCTTCTCAAGTTGACGTTTTTGTCTTGTGTCTTGTTTTGTGAAGTACTCGTGTCCCTTTGTAATCTCCAATGCTTGCTCTTTTTAGTTTAGTTAAACTTAAGTAATTTGATTTGCTTTGTGAAGTACGTTCATTTTGCATTATGTATACATTTCATTTTTACTGTGTAGTCATTTCATTTCCATTGTCAATGTGTAGTCCTTTCATTTTCATTGTTTATTATTTTACATTAACTTTACAATACATGTTAGTAACCCTTTTGGTTATTTCCATTCCTTATAACGTCAATTTGAACAAGATTTCACCTTATTTGTCTGCTTATGAAATTCAAAGTTATACGCTATTATATTCTTTTTTATTCAGTGAAATGGTTCTTCAGATGAAAAGTGCAGAGCAAGGTTGATCTGACACAATACAGACTGTCCAGATGCTCACCTTGCCGGCTATAGCGTTCATTTTGAATGCACATTACTGATTCTGTATAATCTTGTGATAGGCCATCGATACAAAAATGATGTAAAATATTCCAGATCAAATGTTTAAGATGGCATCATTTTCATGGTTAGATTACGTAACAACTTATGGATGTTTCTTGACTGTCATAAACATTGTTTTTATCAACGATGCAGTGACTGGTCCGCTCATTGAGTTAATTCAGGAGGTTATGAATTGCATAAAACCTATGCTAACTTGAACTCGGAAAGGACGAATTGTAGCATATGCTTATATAACACAAGGCTTTCGATATTAATATTTAAACAGCCTGTTTGCTTTTGTATATTTAATCAATTGTATAATAAATGTGGAGTTAATAATTACGAATGTAATTCATTACTTATATAATTACCGTTTTTGTGTACAAACCGAGTCCTTCGGTTGGCGTTATTGTGAGGAAAACGACCAATGAAAATACGACCAATGCTTCTCTCGTAAGAGCATATATGTAGATAGAGTACTCTTCATTTATAAAGGAGGAGCTGTAGACAGTATTTCACTTTGATATGTTGATTATTGTTTTTGCGTTTATCGGTATGCAACTAACTTAAATAATCATGATTTAATTAATTACATCATTTATTTATTTATATATATGTTACTCATAGTAACAGAAAGTACAACAATGTACAAATGCTGGCTTAACAACTAATTTTTTATGAAATATTTTGAATACACGGTATTAAATGTCATTTATTATTTGATAATTGCACCATTTGTGGACAGAATAACATCATTATTTAAATGCTCTTTTTTGAGCACAAAACATTCGAAATGTAAGATTTTTTTTGCCATCCGAGTTAGCACATACCTGAAACTGAAACATTAGATGCAGTTCGTACCTGATAATAAGTCATCTACACCATTGTACTACAATAAAACTTCAGTTATCACGCTTAGAATTCGTTTTGAATGCATTTGAAAAGAAAACAGGATACTTGTAGTTTATATCCTTAAAAACTCTACATATTTTTTTAATACGTTTAATACTTTATGGCCACTATGGCATTTAAAACCCGATTTTCATACCCGTCCAAAATGAAACACATTTTTGGCGATTCGTCGAGCACGGGAGTGTTGTTGTCATTCCATCAATTTGGGGGTTTTCAGCTGGTCGGCAGTGCTTGAAATGTCATTACGGTCGAATGGCAATATTTCATTTATGATAAATTTGTTGTAAGATTTAATGTTTATTCAAAATAGCGAAAAGACGAAGCTTTTCCCTTACACTTAATAGGCGAATATATTTTGCAATAAATGGGTACTTTAAATGGTTTTCATTTATATATATATTTTGAAGTGACATAAAACTGTTATTTTCAAGATTTGAAAAAAAGAAATTATATCCAATTTCTAAGTAGGTGCGATTACCGTCAGTTGTTTTGTGCATTCTTTCTCATCAAAACACTTCAACACATTGTCTACTACGATACATAATGAGTATACTAAACTGTTTTCCGTTGTGTTATTTCATCAAATAATTTACAAAACGTGACTGTGAAAAAGAGAAGTCAGAGAAGAGTGAGAGACAAAGAGAGTGGAAGATATAGGTTGAAACAGAGGACGAGGAGAAAATAAATACAAATAAGCGAGATCACGGCTGGGAAGTTGAGGGTTTACTCATTATGTATCGTAGTAGCCAAAAGTACTTGAATATGCCACAATGGACGTCATTTGCAAGCAATTGCGATGGAATTCAACTGTCTTTGACGTTGCATCCGTGTGGTCTCGCCGTTTGTAGCCGTTTCATCCATATGCTTTCTCGTATAATACGTTCTTGATATTCGGCTCTGTTAAAGTGACATTATGCACATTTTTTAAAGTAAAATTCCAGCTGAAATAGGCGTGTGTGAATAGGGTAGAGGAAATAAAACTTGACCCAATACAACAAACTTTTCCTGCTACCAGTACAAAATAATAACTTTCCAAAATTACTTTTCCTATTTTGACTGGGAGAGTCAATTTAAGAAATAAACAAATGCATGTCGGAGTTGCTTCCCTTCCATGCCGAGCAACACTAATAACACAAGGGAGATCACTACCAAGGAAGGAATTATTATTTTATTAGTCCATTTCTTTAATTTCTAAAGCACCAACTTCAAAAATATTATGCGGCATTATCATTAGTTTAACACATTTAAATGCACAGCTACTGAAAATTGCTTTTATAAAACTGTCACCAAAAATACACTATGTGCAGTGAGATGAGCATAATGTCACTTTAAGTTTTTCAAGAATTGAAAACTGAAGGTTACCATCAGCATGACTTAAATCAAAATGTGCCGTAATTGGTTTTTCTTTCGTAACCGCACATCACGTAAATGTTCTGTCATTCTGTCACGGATCTGTCGCTCAGTTTCTCCTACGTAAACTACCACGTCACATTTGTTACAGAGTATGCAATACACTACATTACATACACGGCAATTGACATCATGGACAATTCGGTGTTTTTCCGTTTTTACTTGTATCTAAGACATCCGTTGTAATTATTTTGTCACAGTATGAACATGTATCTTCACATGTTGTTGGTTTTGTAAGTGTAGCTTTGTTCGTCTTACTATGAACTAAAGTGTCACAAAGATTTCTGTCTCTGCGATATGCGACTAGTGGAGGCTCAAGGAACACTTCGCACATTCTATTTGATCTACACAGTACATGTAGGTGCTTATGTACGATGTAATGTATATTTGGGAGTACGTTGAAGAAAGGTAATACTGTCTTTCGATTGCTTTTTCTTGACTTTTGTGAGTAAGTCTGTCCTGTCCATTTCGTCTACCTTTTGTAGTTGGCTCTCTATAAATCTACCACGGTATCAGCGTTTTCTAAGCTGGAGTTTCAGGTATTGTCTGTGTTTATTATAGTCATCATCCTTTTCACATAATTATTAGACGTAGTCGTAGACCAAGGCCATAAACCAGTGATCGTTTGGTAATAGGGGTATACTGAGCATTTTCGAAGATACAATTGTTTGTCTGTAGGTTTGTAGTATAAGTCTGTGTAAATATGTCCGTCTTGTAAGCGAACGGTTGTATTCAGAAACTCTACGCTGTGTTTATTGTACCTGAGGTCTACCTGAATATTTTTGTGTATTGATTTTGCGTGGTTATTAAAAGACTATAATTAATTTGCATTGCCGATCCATGTACCACATCCGTCATCAATGAATATCTTGTAGAAAGCTGGTACTTTGTTTGTTTTCATTAGCTCTTCGTCCTATTTACGCATGTAGCAACATGCAAAGTTTTTTTCCTAGCCGTGATCCGATAGCTATGCCGTCTGTCTGCGTGTAATGACTTTCCCCCAGACTGAAGTTGTTGTTTTCTAGCACAGTTGTGATTACATCTACCATATCTTTTGTTGAATCGACAATCTTGCTAGAACAAAAGATATGGTAGATGTAATCACAACTGTGCTAGAAAACAACAACCTTAGCCTGGGGGAAAGTCATTACACTCAGAAATGAGAAATGAGTCTAGTGTATGTTTGATGTTTTTACTGCGTGGACGTAAACGATCACTTTACTTAGTCATACCTATTCCTAAAAGCGCCATCACCTTTTCACGTTATAGTGGCATTATTCAAGAGCGCATACTGAAAAATCTAAGTCGAACACATCCCATTTTTATTCAACTATTTTGTTTCAGATGTCAAAAATAGTAAATTGTCATAATTTGAAAAAACCGTCTAGTTTTTTTGTTATTTCTGAAATGCCAAAATTAATGTAGCAGAAAAATTACGTTTTTCTGTAAGTTTTCGACGGAAATGAAATATTTTTATAATGTAATAGTATGCACACCGATTGATAGAAAATTTTCAAGTATTATCGCAAACATTGAAAAATAAGAGTCAGTCCACAAATGACAAAATAACATAACAATAACCACATGACGGTATGCTTCCGGTACGTACGCTGTCGCTAGATGTCGTTGTAAAATGACGTCATGTGACGTCAGATGAAAAAAAACGTTACTATGCACTATAGAGGGGCACAATATACGCATGTACCAAATTTTAAAAAAAATGTGACAACTTTTAGTTTTACAGACGAAAAGGTTCTGACCTACCATAACTTTATACTACCTGCACTACTCTAACATGTTTATACTGTTAACATGTTCTACAATTTGTCACGTTAGAGCTTTGAAGTTTTGTATAAGGTTAAAACGTCGATATTTTTCGCATTTCCTCAAAAGACAGCCCACTTACAATAGTCTTATCTTATCTATTTCAAAACAATAAATGAATGTTCTCTGTTATTATTATTCCACGTAATTTTACACTAATATAATAATAACGACATCAAAAACTTGTTCAATAAGTGCAAAATACCTTTGAAAGAGAAAATGATCAATAGTTTGTGTAAAATGTACGATATATACACTGTATTAATACCAATTGCTTTAAAACTAACTAAAACAATACAATTTAATTCAATTGTATTTTTGCTCAGTGTCATTTTTTAACAGTATGAATGTTCTACATTGTATCAATGTCATGTCTTTATGCCATGATGTCATCACTAAACTACCTTTTGATTTTTGTCTCCTCATTGGAAAGTAAACTTTATTTTTCTTTGCAAGAATGTTCGATACCACAAAATGCCGTACCAGGCACAACAGGGCTTCAAAGAACATGTTGTCATGAACAAAGTGTTGCCAAATTAAGATTTAGTTCTGTTCAAATGATGCCTTGTCTGGTTAAGAATGAATGTTGTTCTATAAAATAGGTATGGTGTCGTAAAAGCAACGTTGGCATGTAACAACACCCTTAAGGAGAACATAACAATTTGACAAAACAATATCCTCTACAAAAAAGACAACATTAAACTTTAACAACTGATACCTTCGCTGTGCATAATGACAAAATGACAGAATAATACCTTCTGTAAACATGATGACATTTCGTTTTCACAGAACACCACCTCAGAGTACAAATCAATACAACACTTTCACATAGCAACACCTTTTATGTGCAGAAAAACAGGACAGTTTGACAGAAAATTAAACATCTTCTGTTAACCAGATGTAATTTCGTCAAATTACACTTTACCTTTTGTAGAACGACATAACGCTTTGACAGAGCAAAACTTCATCTAAACAGGACGACGTGACGGATTCGAAGAACAATATAATCTCTTAACAAACCAGCATATTACTTTAATAAAATAAAATCCTTTATGAACAAAACAATTTTGCGACTTTTAGGTATATTATTTTCATGCTAAAAGATGCAGACTTGAAACATAAAATCTTTGTCAGAATTATTATAAAACTTTAGAGTATAAGGTAAATCGTATGTTTTAAGAACGTTTAATATAAGGTATCTTTCTCCTGTATTTTGATACAGTATCCTTTCCCCGGATCATATCAGCCGCTTTCTCTGCAACCATAATTGCTGGTGCGTTTGTATTTCCTGATGTTACATTGTAGAAGACTGAAGTGTCAACAACTCTTAAACCCTTGATTCCTTTAACACGGAGCTGCGGATCAACGACTGCTAGAGGGTCGTTTTTTCCACCCATCTTACACGTGCATGAATGATGAAACTCCGTTGACGCAACATGGCGAATATAACATTCCCAGTATTCATCCGAACGGAAATCAAACTTCGAGCAAAATGAAACCTTATTTTGATTGATGTCAACACCGAGTTCTTTAAATGTTTCTGTTTCCGTGAGTTTTTCCCATATACGAATACCTCCAATCAAGTTTTCAACGTCTATCTTTTCTGTAAAATACTTGGGATCTATAACGGGTTGGTCAAAAGGATCAACGCTTCGAAGCTTCAGGGTACCAGTGCTCATTGGATGTGTAAGACATATAAACGTGCTAAACCCTCTTTGCGATGCATTATTTACATAAACATCTGCCGCGATCTCAGCTTTTATATTAAAGATATTGCCTACAAAAGTATTAGTTATTATGAATTGAATATCTGGATATGTGCTGCCACGTTTGGTTTTATCTAAATGTAAGAATGAGCTCGCTTCTAAGCCAGTCCGTGATAACATTCCACTATTAAACCAGTAATATTCCAACTTATTCCACCACCTGCTTATTTCGTCTGCAGTTGCGCCAAACGGCTTGCTGATATTGCTAGATAGACTAACACATTGGTGGTCTTTCAAATACTGGCCTACAGGCAAATCCTTTATGACTTTTATGCCCAAACTTTGTAAGTGGTTTTTAGGACCTATTCCGGACATCATCAATAACTGCGGAGAATTTATAGCACCTGCAGATAGCAAAACCTCTCCTTTCGCCTTTACGTAAAACTTCTTATTGTCTCTGATATACGAAACCCCAACAGCTCTTTCGTTCTTAATGTCAATTTTAATTACAATGCTTTTCACTGCTGTGTGCAGATTCTCTCTTTTCCCTACTTTTTCAAGAAATTCAAGACTTGTACTACTACGAACTCCCTTTCGTACTGTACTTTGCAAAATACTGAAACCCTCTTGGTATTCTCCGTTGTAATCAGTGATGTCATACCCAAGTTCCTCTCCAGCTTTCATAAACAGGTTTGTGAGATCTGTTTGCGGGCTGTATGAAACGGCAAGTGGTCCGCCGCTGCTATGATATGGAGATGACTTTAGAGATTCAATTTGAATATCTTCTGATTTTAAGAAGTAGGGAAGAACATCTTTGTAGCTCCATCCATCACATCCTTCAGCTGCCCATTCATCATAGTCAAACCTACTGCCACGTGTATATTGCATACCATTTAGAATACTCGTTCCGCCAAGTACACGTCCACGTGCCCAATACTCTTTGTTGCCATTCTTGCCTTTGCAACAGTGTGTTTGTTTTTCAGTGTAATACTCCCAGTCATATTGTGAATGTTGTAACTGACTCCATCCAAGTGGCAAATGAGTCAGCAGTCTTTCATCATCAAAATGTAACCCTGCCTCCAGTAACAAAACCGTCCTATCTGTATCTTCGGATAATCTCGACGCTAGTACGGAACCCGCCGAACCTCCCCCAATTACAACGTAATCGTATTCGTCATTGATTTGATCGGTAATAAAAGAATAGCCCCTGCCACCTGGGTACCATTTATACAGCAATGCAGCAAGGATAGACATTAAACCAACTACTGCTTGTATTCTGGAAGGCATCATTCTGTAATTAGATAATATTCATACTAAAAATACTTGGTCTTGATGAAGGTGAAATTGGAAATAATACCGAATAAAATGTTGAAAACTACTTTAATACCTAGATTATATAATAAATTATAGGAACTAAATTATCGCATATTAACATTGGGTGATATATTTTTAGTGTATTTGAAAGCTGTCCAAATGATAAGTTCATCTGTTGGTTTTCTAATGACGTTTTCTGAGACACTGGTCAATCACGTGAAATATGAAAAGTGATCACAGCCAACTTTTTGAGAAACTTCCAGATTCCAAATGAAATTATAAGTTATAATTTATAACCTATTTTCTCTGCAGCTATTAAAGTACAGAAGTGTTTTCGATATGTTTTAATAAATTAAAAACTTTAAAAAAGTTATTTTCCCGAAGAAAGAAGTCATAACGTTTATTTAAAAGAGTGTCTTTGTCATAAAAGTTGGCCTCAGTTCAATTTTGATAAAATGAATAAAATATAATGAAGTACTAAGCGAAGTTGTGCGAATCGGCCACTGTCCTTTCATACTGTTAACTTAATAACGTTCAATGTTACAATATTTTCATCCGTTTCATGTACTCTATGTTGAGATCATTAAAACTGTGTTTGTATTTTCAAACTTGATATTAATGGTAAAAACTAAGATACTATCCACAACATTTACGGTGAAATACGATCATCCAAAACGTCCGTACCGTTTTGATATTCATAAACTTTGTTTGAAAATAGAACAAAGCGTCAGCAAATTGAAATTGATTGCATTTCTAAGCTTGTCTTAAAGATGGTCAACATGTAAATATTAAAAGTGCAGACACATGTCTTGAAAGAGGCAGTATTGCCGAAAATTTGAATTAAAGAGTTGTTTTGACAGAAGAACAGTTGTAAAGAATTGAGTGGAAATAAGAATAGATCCATATGTAAAAACAGTATCTGAAAAATCAGTGAACTGATTATTCTGATTAGTTAAGAAGGATACATCCTACTGTTTTTCATCTTCAAACTGTACGTTTCTTATAATTATGAGCACGAGGTTCAGATGGAAATATCCGTCACTTCGGGTAACTGATTTGGCGGGAACGAGGCTCTGCCGAGTTCCCGCGAAACAGTTACCCGAAGTGACGGATATTTCCATCTGAACCAAGTATCTCATGGAAGAAACTTTTTCTTGCATACCGTCTTGCACTTTGAAATAGATATTTAAAAACAAACTTACCGAAATGATGCATTTTAATATCAAAACAAACGTTCTTTAGATGCTATGTTTTGGAAAGTGACGTCACATTGTTTATAACGTTACGTCACAAGTAATTCACGTAAGTCGTCTTACACGGGGCGGGGGGTAAGATGAGATTTTCCAACACTGGTTAAAACTGCAGATATCCCCATCTGGTATGCAAGACTACTATAACTATAAAGATATATCTAGATAACGTTGCAATTTCTCCAAATGAATTATCAAAGATAATCATCAATTTCCTTTGGTGATTTATTTCATTGATTAAATAGCAAATCATATGTGCTAAAATGCAGAGGGTTGTGTACATTTCTAAAGATACAATAACTAGGTACAGTTTATAAGGTTTTTGAATCGTTATAAATCGTGCACACTACATTGTTTTTGTAAATGTTGATCATGTGACTGTCGTTATTTAATTCACGGATTACACTAATGACCATATCCGTGTCATGTACAATATTTATATGACAATAAAAGAAATTTATAAACAATTATAATTGTATACCTGGTCTAAAGTCCTTGTTTATATCAAATGTAATCCGTTACTGCTATCTTTTCTTTCTATTTTATTGCAAGCATCACCAAGTTTGTTCTGATGTAAAGTAAAATATTTCATGGGTGGTTTGATAAAGAATATCAACGTAATTTTCACATCGACGCGGTTATTCAAGATATATAACTGGGTTGTATGCTTCAGTCGTTAGATAACTGAAATTAATAATTTGATCAACCAAAACGTTATAATTCTATTGACTACGTGAATGCGACATAGTAATGATGTTCAGTCAGATTTGGAAAAACCTTATACATCTATTGATAAGTAAAACAAACACTATAGTGCTCATACATGCAAAATACTGTGGTATTGTAATTTAATATATCTTATAAAAACATGCTAATTTTTTTTCTTTTTTACGGGGCACTGTCATTACAACTGTGAACATTGCACATTGCTTTCCTGGCCCCGTTCTTATAAGCTATTTTTAAACTGAGTTTAAGTACAAAATGTTTTTTTAACTTCTAGCATCACATATTATAGGAAACAGAAGAGCTATGGTTTAAAAGGCATTTCAAATATTTATAGAAAGTAGAATTGCCACACTTTCGGTTGAGCAGAATTTTTTTAATAAACACGGGCCCAGGAAGCATTGTCGGCAACACAATTCGCTCTATGTTAGAAATATTATTTTTGCATACCAGATGGGGATATCTGCAGTTTTTACCAGTGCTGGAAAATCTCATCTTACCCCCCTTGTAAGACGACTTACGTGCTTACTTGTGACGTAACGTTATAAACAATGTGACGTCATTATCCCATACATAACATCTAAAGAACGTTTGTTTGTTGCATCATTTCGATAAGTCTGTTTGTAGATATCTATTTCAAAGTGCAAGACGGTATGCAAGAAAAAGTTTCTTCCATGAGATACTTGGTTCAGATGGAAATATCCGTCACTTCGGGTAACTGTTTCGCGGGAACTTGGCAGAGCCTCGTTCCCGCTAATACAGTTACCCTCAGTGACGGATATTTCGATCTGAACCTCGTGCTCATATAAGAAACTAATAAGTTTATCTGCAGCCAGGACAACCAGAATAAATCTAATGTAAAGTCACCCTCACAAGTAGCAATTCAAAAGTCGGAAATTCTGTAGATATGTAGCTCTGACCATATAATGTAAATATCTTTATTCCGGAAGAGCTATTAGAACAGGTTGTTTGTCTTCTCTCAATCCACGTGTCTGTTAAATGTCTTTCAAAACGCAGGAATTAGTTTTGGTCAACATCATACAAGGGCAACCCTCACTCAATATATACTCTTGTCTCTTGTCATGAACCAGTGGACATGTCACTAAATTTGTTCTTTACAATGTAGTATGCTTGCATTACCCACTTTCATGAAAACAGAGTATTACTATGGGTCTTTCGACATAGGGTCTATTGTCACTAAAAATAGAAAGAATCTTTCAATGGCATCAAACTTGCACTTTAACATGTTTGCATTGCCCCTTTTAAAGAATAGTAAATAATTCCTGTCCGTTACACAAAGGGCCATAATTTCTAAGACTAGAAAAATCTTTTCAAGCCTAATGTAAAAAGGGGAATTCCGCGGCCATTTTGAACCACCTCCACAACCAAATCGGCGACAAAGGCTTCCGCAGCCATTTTGAACCATGTGCACCACCAATATGGCGACTGGAGAGGGTTTCCACGTGGTGCTGGTGGTGCAGGGCGCCAAAGTTTTAGCGAGCAAAAGTGTTGATGCCTTTAAATTGGCGGGCAATCTTTAAGCGTCAGTTTTAAAATTTGAAAATTCGTATGACAACCATTTTAAACTTAGGCGAGCTATGTATTAGTTAAACCGCTTACTGTTGCTTTGAAAGTTGAAAGTTGAAAATCTGTTTGAAAATCTACAAAGGACGGACTAAATAAGCTATTGTCCACCTTTTTTATATGGGTTCTTTTACCCTTTTATAGCTTGAAATGTCATACAGGGGACCCGGTATAATAATGTGCATTGTCCACATTTAAGAGAAGATTATTTCATTGTAAAAACTGAAAAAGTGAATATTTAAACTTTATATAACCGTAGAGGCTAAATTTTATTCTATTCTTAAACATGATTATTTTAACCTTGATGATATAATATTTTAATTATTTTGTATTTTGTTTTATGATATCATGATTTATTTCCTAATCCATACTGGATATGGTTTACAAAATGCTAGCAAACTGTTGGCGTGAACAATGAATGTTTTTAATTAAAACATTTAAATACATAGAGGCTTTAATGGTTTGATATCTACCTATAACTTATAAAATAGATGTAAAGATAGAGCCTTGGATTCCTGACCTAGAGGTTAAATAAACTCAGTGCCTTAAAGCACAGTTTTGCTTGACCAATAGAGCTTTGCTAAGCCAATAGAGCTACCCAATCTTGTAGGAAATAGTCATTCCGAGTAGTTCAATAAAGTATGAGTTAAATGTACAATATTCTAGAGTCAGTTACCACGGCAACACTTTAGTCGAATAAGTTTACATAAATATTATGGTTTGATCATAAAAATAGCCTCTTCAGCGCTTTACTTCCAAATACAGGTAAACCGTTAGCTGATATACATATTGCCTTTATCATATTGCATAATATAAGGCATAATATGGAATATATAAATAAATAATGAATACTTGTTTTAAGCTGAACATTTTCGTATATTTTAATCATTGTCGTAATACAAAGCATAAACTAAATGTTAGTTTTTGGAAATTAGGCATACAAACGGGTTTCCACCCTTCATTATGGAATGGAAAACCATTATGTTGTATATTAATGCAGCTACAAAAAGTTTTACTGGAAAAGACATGCTGAAAGAAGTACTGGAAAAGGAACCGAACCTTGCGATAATTACTTTTCTTTTTAATCACCATCATGCAGCATTATGTTTCAAGTTCGCGAGCGAGCGAAGACAGTAAAACAACAGTTTTATTTGAAACGACTACATAAATGTTTTAACGATAAGTACAGGGTTTTATATAACTGATACATACGCGTGTAAACAATAAATAGAGAGTACATTGTTTGCCAACATTCATGAACCGTGTTCAGTATATTTGCATACATGTAGTACTGAGCGGGTTTGATATATGATCATCTATGGTAAACAGAAAAGGCTATGTGGTCAATTGCATGGAAAAATGTGCTAAAATGCTTGGAATATCACCTTTTCACCTTATTTTCGCGAATATTTAAGATGTGTATGCTTTGAACAGTTTTCAGCCAGTTTCGAACACCAGGCTACTGGGGTCAAGAAGTAGCAACACACTCAATATGTAGCAGAACTTTGCAAGCGCTAGAGACAGCTTTTGACCAAAACTTATGAAAGCGTGCTGATTTCTTTAAAAATTAACATAGATTCCGTGTGGGGGAGTGAAGTGTGGGTGGAGCAGGTGATCGTATTTTACACAATCGGGACACTGTCAGAATGACGAAAAGCATTGGAATTGACCAGGAAAGCAATACAAGAATGTAGGACACAGCTATCGCTGTAGGTTAAAAAACATTTGTGAAATATGGGATCTGAAACCAAAGAAGCAAACATTTAGGTCAAGGAGAACTAAAACTGCCAGTTTTTAGATACATATGCGCATTGATTTTGTATGCTTCTTCACACAAACAGAAATTAAGGTCAATAAAAAAATAACATTGTGGTTATAGTAGACATTTGCGAGGTAAGTCGGAAGGCGACAGTAAATGGCAGAGTGTGAACATTTTATGGGGAACATCTCAAAATTATACATATTAAATTAGTGATTAGTTGTCGTATAAAACATCATTTTTGCAAAGAATATCATTTCGGAGACTCGCGATTGCAAATATATCTTATAATTATGTAAATAGAATTTAAATGATTAAACCGATTTCTTTTTGCCTGCAAACAAGAGATGCACATACTCTAACCGTCTGGGGAAGTACAATGTAATAGTCTTGGGTGCGCCAAAACAAATTAATGCTCCTGCAATACTTCATGTCACAATATTGCATGTTCACCCTGATGTCTATAACGGTTATATATTTATTTTACATATATGATTAATTTTTCATCAAACTGACTGAATATCAAGATTCTTTCACCAGACATAAAATTTGTGTAATATCGTACATGTATTGTGAATTTTATTTGCTGTTTACAGTATAACGTTTTAGATTGTCAAAACAATCCGCACGATATTTGCGTGCAAAACATAGGCGTGACATAAATGAATTCATTAAAGTAAAATATAGATAACACTGGCAGAATTTGGTATCTAGAATCGCAGATACTCGGGGTTTCGACAGAAAAAATAATTGAAACTCTTATTTCAAATTCTCGTTTTCACCCTGTAAGATATGCAACACACCAGAGCGCATTTATACTTATTAGCTTTATACTTTATGACTAATCATTTAAATTCGCAATCATAAAATAAATATACAAGTATCACTCACGTGATTTTATCTGTAGCGCTTTCACTTTATACCTCAACTAAAGGCACGGGGAGCCAGAACGTGTTGTACACAGTCAAATCGCCAAAAATGCGTCCCCGTATTTAAACCGTGCAAATTATAAACACGTGCTGATTCCCCACGCCTTTAATTGAAGTAGAAAAATTCATGTAAACTAGTCAATGAGATGAGGCAAGACCACATTTGCAGGTTTTTGTAGAATTTTGATACGAAGATATTCGATGTGTATCCTAACTTACTCTTGCAGACAACAATTTTCCCTTTCAGATGAGACCGATAAGTTAATACACTGTAGTAATTTTGCAGAGAAATCGACTTCTGAGTGTAAATGAATTTTAATTATTTTTTCTGTCCAAACCCCGAATATCTGTGTCTAAAATGTGGCTTCCTTGGATAACAAAATGATGCCCAGCAGTTTGGATTTATGCGTCAAATTGCCAATGATTTACTGTTTCTACAAGATCTGTCCAAATCGAAATCCTGTTATGACTTCTTATACTGCGGCACAGTTGCGACGAAAACCTGGCCAAGAAAGAATGATGTGCTACCGTTTGAATTGGTATATAGCCCGTTATAGACATCAGGACGAACATGCCATATTGTGACATGAAGTATTGCAGGAGCATCAATTGTATATTATTAATTGTAATAGCACCCAATATATGTGCAATGATTTGTCTCCGAAATGATGCTCTTTGCAAAAATAACCTTTATACGACAACTAATCACTAATTTGAAATGTGTATGATTTTGAGATGTTCCTCATAAAATAATCACAATCTGCCATTCGCTATCGCCTTCCGACTTACCTCGCAAATGTCTTAGTTACATGTTGTCAGAATTCCTGACCATTTAAACAGTAATACAGGTTAATTTAAACTCTGTCAAGAGCATTATATGAAGGCATGGGCTTCACTGGAAGTGTATCCGGACAATGAGGTCAATATTACTGATGTATATGTTGCCCCAAATTTGCTGGTAAAAGAAAAACAAATGGTGAAGAGAAACACATTTATCGATATTAAGATATATTTCGGTCAAATTATGATAAAAAAACCCAGAAAAATCTACATCATAGGAGATGGAGGAACGGGCAAAACTTAATTTTGTAAAATGATGATGCACACATGGTGCAAAGCTGTTACTGGTGTGTTGGAGAACGGACAGTCAGACGATATGGACAAGAAAAATGGAGAACCTGAAAATGTTGACAATACAAAGGAAATTGGTAATTTTAAGTTTTTGTTTTACGTACCCTTACAAAATATGTCAAGACGTATCGAGAGAGTAGTAGAAATGATAAAGATACAATTAAAATATTATAGGGCACGTCTTCACAATATACTGTCCTATGGTTCCGAATGTTGCCTCATTTTAGCAGACGAATTGGACGAATGGAAACCCCGTAAAAAGTGTTGACGGCGCGTTTCTCCAGTAACATACGGATTACCGACCTTAACTCTTATACATGATGTCACATTAATAACAATGTATTGGCCATCAATCTGCGGGCACCTTCATATGAAATCTAAAATGCGATTTGAAAGTATATATCTTGGGCGTACGTAAATTATAATCTACGATTGAAAATACATGTCACTTTTGGTTCAACCGCCACCTCCTGTTCATGATTTTATAAGGATACTATTCGAATTAACTAGCGATGGCAACGAATACCAAAATGGATATTCGAGTACTCGGTCCTTCTTCCGATCGAGTACTCGAGTACTCGTAAAAAGATCATCCACGTGATCGACATATAGCAGTACATATTAGATCAATGGACTATCTTTAATTCTTTTTTATCTAGGTATTCATTCTTGTTTACCTTGCAACCATGTATGAATCCCGGCGTATGTGCTAAGTACTAGTTTTACTAATTTCAATAATTATCTTTTCTCCGCGCACATGTTTAAATATCGGCATAATTAGTCATTTAGACTTCTAATTATAAGACCCGCATTTACAGTTTCTGGAACAAACGCAAAGGCGATATAGTGTAATTGCTCTTATACACTATATTTAAACAAACTGCGAAAACCACAACCCAATATATCATCTTTGAATAATATTACGTCTATATTGTTTTGTTAAGATCATAAACGGCATAGAACCATAACAATACATGCATGCCAAACTGTCACCTCGTATATTGCAATTAGGGGCCTACCTAGCGGATTAAACAATAGAATTTTCGCACATCACCTGGCGTGTTTTGATAACGATTGAGAATAAGAATAATGACAAGGTATACCAATACCAATATATTTATTGCACAAAACATTATTACAATGTTTATATACTGAGACAAGACATAGAAAAAAGGAACACTATTTCTGAAGAGGTCAAAGGGAAATACAGAAATAGTAGGTTACCTAAGTCATTTGTATTTTACGTCATGTAGATATTCCAAAAAGAATAAATCTAAAAATCAAAGTTTTAAGAGATTCTTTCCTTATTTGCAAAATAAATATATTTTGAAACATTACTTATTACTGTTTTTGAGTTGGAATTCAACAAAGGTTTGAACTTGTTTATAGTTGGCCAGTTACAAAAATATTTTTTAAAGTATTTTTTTCTAAGTTCTCTAAATTTTGGACATACTAATAAAAAATGATACTCCGTTTCGATTTGATTGAAACTGCACGATTTACAAAGACGTTGTTCTCGCGGTACATTATTATACCTTCCAGTTTCTATAAAAAGTTGATGAGAAGATACTCTAAATCTAGCCATAGAGATCATGAATTTTCTTTCGTGTACGCAATCTAAATATTTTTCGCGTTCTAAATTATGTTTTATGAGACTATAACTTTGTAATCTTGAGGAATTATTTATCTCCGCAAAACATGACTGATGGTAGTTATCGTAAATTCTTTGTTTTATATATGCAAGCGTACATGTATCCAGAGTCTGTTCTTGCCAGACATTTCCAAATCCGTGCTCTTCTAGTACTTGTTTTACAACTGAAGCCCAGTTTGTACTCTTATAAGTTAAATGATTGTCTGCATCATTTTTTAAAGATGTATATATTTTGAAAGTTAATGATGAGTCATCTTGAGACAATAGTTTTCGTCAGTATTTTAATATTGTTACTTTTCGAATTATCCTTAGAGGTACTCTGCCCATTTCTCCGTAAAGGGCGGAAATATGTGTTGATTTCTTCACGCCCGGTTTTGTATTTCTCTCTTGGTTAATCATTAGCTATTAATACTAGCTATTGTTTTACACCACTCTGTTGTTTAATCTTGAAGTATTCACAGATATATCCGTATTTATATTGAAGAAAATGTCCGAGCAAATTTTCCATGCCCGCTCAGTTTGAGTGACCTTGACCTTAAGTTAAGTCTGTTAGCTGGAGGACACAAATAGGGATAATTTATGATTTTATGATTGATGCGATTTTTCCAACAAAAACTTTTTTCCGAGTATTCGAATACTGTTCTGTTAATCGAATACTCGGACGTTCGATCGAGTACTTGAGTACTCGTTGCCATCCCTAATTGAAACACTTTTACTGTGTTACATCAAGTGTACGCTGGTAAAATATGATGGTCATTTCATCGATCTCTCCCATCATGAACAGCTACAAAGTTTTATGCTCTATAGCTGTCATCAAATCACTGTCTTTGACTCATCTCCAGTCATGTGAGATAAGGGACTGCAAGTATTCACACCAGTTCTGCACATCATTATCAGCTTTCTTATCGCAGGCAATATCGTTAGAAACACTTGAACTATGTAAATTTGATTGCGATGGTCATAGTATTGATATCTCTCATCACGGGAAGCTTCTATGACTAAGGTTATATAGCTGTCATGAAATCACTGTGTCTAGCGTAAATTCTTTCACTCATCTCAAGTCATGTTGGATAAGTCGCTGCAAAGTATCAATCCTTATCTGTTTTCTTCACACAGGCAGTGTCATTAGAAACACTTGAACTATGTAGTATCAAATGTAAGCATACACACTGTGATGGTCATGGTATCGATCTGCCTTATCATGAACAGCTACAAAGTCTTCTATTACGTAACTGTGGCCGGCTATCTGTGTTTGCTGTTAATCCTCTTACTAATCTGGTATCATGTACTATATGGAACTGTAACTTATCGTACGAGTGGGGCACTGTACTGTTGTCATTAATGTCCTTATCCGTTTCATTACAGACACTTGTAATGTGTAGAATTGAATGCACACCGTCTCAAAGTGATACTCATAACATCGGTCCCTCTCACTATGAACAGCAACAAAACGAAATGTTACGTAAATGGTGCCAATTATCTGTAGCTGGTGATAAAAAAAAGGGAGAGGGGTTGTAATTTAACACAAGAGTTGTTAATAATTTTCTCGCGAGCAGTATCACTAGAAAACATATTTCTATGTAATATCAAATGCACGAAAAATGACTGCAATCGCCATTATATTGATATATCTGATCATGAACAGCTCCAGAGTATCATGACACGTAACTGTGGCAGGATATCTGTGTTTATTCTAAAACTAAGCTCGAATCCTGTTGGATCGGAAACTGCAATTTATCGAATGATTTATGCACATCATTATCAGCATTAATTGTGCGCGCAGTATCATTAAAATCACTTACACTGAGTAAAGTCAAATATACACAGGCTGTAAAGGATGTTTATGATATCGATCTCTCGCACAGTCAACAGCTCAAGAGAGCTTTTTTTAGAAATTGTGGCCAAATATTTTTTTCTAGTTTTAATCCCTTACTAAATCTCGAGTATTGCATTATCCAATATTGTAAGTTATCACACGCGCAATGGACATCCTTATCATCATTTTTAATGCAAGCATGTTCATTAAAAACGCTTGAACTATCTTTTATCAAATGTCCGCAACGCGGGTGTGATGGTCATAGCATTGACATATCTCATTATGGACAGCTACAGAATCTTGATTTACGCAAATGTGGCCAAAAATTTCTTTCCGGTGTAAATCTTCTTATTAGTCTCGAGTCGTTTAAAATTCGATCTTGAAAGTTATCGCACGAGCAATTGACATCTATAGCATCATATTTTTCGCGCGCAGTATCAAAAACACTTTAACTGAAATCAGTTAGTTGTGCGCAGACTGAGTGTGAAGGTCATAGTATTGATTTTTCTAATCTTGAACAGCTTCAAAGTCTTAACATACACAATTGTGACCAATTAATTGTTTCTCGAGTAAATTCTAATATTAATTTGTAGTCATTTAAGGTCAGCGACGAATTATATCCAAAGAGCGCTACACATCAGTATCACCATTTGGTTAATTTACAGTTTTATTTGAAACACTTGAAACTTTTGTGTATCAAAATGATATGATAGAAAATGCGTAATATTGCGTAAAAACTGATTTACCATGACTACCATAGATTGTTTTATACCACCCGGATTCAATATACTCCGTATATACGACTCCTGATATAACGACATTCAGGATATCTGAAACAATTTTTACTTGGTCCGTTTTCTTTCTTTATTAAATATTAAAATGTTTAAAAAATAAACCATACTTTGGATGAAAGGAACTAATGTTTATCGTCCAAACGGGGTTTACTGTACTTGTAACTCTGATGAATGGAATAAGACAATTTTGAACGGGAAGTGCAGCTGATTTCTATTGAACAAGGTTGGTGTAACAGGGAAATATTTGGTCTTTCGTATTTGTACATAGATATATGCTTATTGCTAATTGTTTTTTAAGATGACATATTGTTGCAACCTTGTATTATAAAAAAACAGATTCTGGGTTTCAACTTGGGTTCAAAAGTACAGATGACTCATTCCCAATGCAAAGTATCACTGCATTTTTAGATTTACGAAAAGGGAAGTAGCTGCAATTTCATGAGTAATGTGCATGTATAACAGCTTTGGATTTCGTTTTAAGAGTTCAATTTATGTCTTAAACAATTTTAAGATATAGAGTCTACTGTATATCCATAATTATGCTTTACAATGCCGACATCAATAAACGATGCAGCAGATTGATCCCATGTTTGTGCTGTAGGCGAAAGCTCTCCGTCATTGTATTTATATTTCGTTTGAAATATTTAATAAAAAGAAGTAAATGGTAAGAGATAAAAAGTTGATCAGGCAACTTGCTGTCAATTTTATCGGCATTATATCTTGGCCAAGTTCGACAACCATCCAAGTTGCCCGGGCCTATTGCCTTTAATTGTGAAATTGGAACAAATTACATTTTTACGCTGACGGGCGTATTTTGTTACAGTTTGGCACTCTTGTTTCATTTAATTTAACCGGTATCTACATGTATTTTAATTGTAATAGTCAGAAGGAAAATCTAATAATCCAGTATTACTTTTCTTCATTATTTTATTCTTTTTATCGAAAATAGTCTTAAGTCATGTCTGCCTTAAATACACCAATCTCTAACTAACTTGTGACCCACTCCTGGAATAAATCTATATTTTGACGAATGCAGAGGTTTATTGTGATAAGAAAATTGTATTGTCAAAACTTATTGATTTTGTAATTAATTTATTATATACAATGTATTAGAATTTTTTTGTTTAGTGTAACTTCATTTTTTCACTTTTTATTTTCTTAATATGTAGTAATATCTTTAAAAATTCAAAAAATTATTAACGTTAAACAAGAAGTCGGTCGTTTCATATCATTTAATATTGTTTCATTACCATATACGTGTACTTTGATTACCCTTTATTATATGATATACAACTTTATTATTTACCCTTAATCATATACAACCTAATTAATAGTCTCTTTAATTTGTAAATACCTGTGTATATTATAATATCTCGGTTACTAGTATTATGGGTAGGGCTATGAGTATCCGTCCTAACCAAAATGGATCCATTATGAATGAACTCTTTTGAAATAACGTTGACACATAATAAGCTGAGATAATGATTGATATCTTTGCCGACTGCAAGCAAACTGTGACATACTTATGACGCTCATAGGGGTCCCCATATCTCACAATATCATAATTTCTCAAGATAAGAGTAGTCTTAAGAGCATTAGGTCCTAACATCTTTGTACTGAGTAAGTTTGAGAAACAAAGCTTGAGTTTAGCAATACCTCTGTTTTTTATTAAACACAATGACGACCGACCAAGTTATTTGCCAAATAGTAAGGGATCATTAAGTACATCTATTCTGTATTTTGATACAGTGTCTTTGCCACGAATCATATCAGCTGCTTTCTCTGCTACCATTATTGCTGGGGCATTTATATTTCCTGACATAATGTTATGGAATACAGAGGCATCAACAACTCTCAATCCCTTGATTCCTTTAACACGAAGCTGTGGATCAACGACTGCTAGGGGGTCGTTTTCTCCGCCCATCTTACACGTGCATGAAGGATGATACTCCGTTGACCCAACATGACGAATGAAGCATTCCCAGTATTCATCTGAACGGAAATCGAATTTCGAACAGAATGAAACTTTAAGTTGATTGATATCAACACCAAGTTGTTTAAATGTTTCTGTTTCAATGAAGTCCTCCCATTTACGAATACCTCCAATTAACTTTTCCACATCTACTTTTTCTGTAAAATATTGAGGATCTATAATGGGATAGTCAAAAGGATCAACACTCCTTAGCTTGAGTGTTCCGGTGCTCATTGAATGTGTAAGACATACCACACTGGTAAACCCTGCTTGTGCTTCGTTCTTTGCAAGGTAACTATTAGATACCTCTTGTTTAAGACCATGCATATTGCTTTGAAGAAAATTAAGCAATACGAATTGAATGTCTGGACATTTGTTTTCACGTTTCGTTTTGTCTAGATGTAAAAACGCGGACCCATCTAGACCAGTACAAGACAATATTCCTGTATGAAACCAGTTGTATTGAAACCTACTCCACCAACTTTCTATCTGGTCACCAATTATGCCAAAAGGTTTGCTGATATTGCTCGGTAACACAACACATTGATGGTCTTTCAAATACTGTCCTACAGGCAAATCCTTTATGATTTTTATTCCCAACTTTTCTAAGTGGTTTTTTGGACCTATTCCGGACAGCATCAGTAATTGAGGAGAATTTATAGCACCGGCAGATAGTAAGACGTCCTTCTTCGCTTTGACGTAAAATTTCTTATTGTCCCTTATAAATAAAACTCCAACAGCCCGTTCGTTTCTTATGTCAATCTTGGTGACCATGCTTTTAACTGCTATGTGCAAATTCTCTCTTTTCCCTATTTTGTGAAGAAATTCAAGACTTGTACTGCTGCGAACTCCATTGCGCATAGTACTTTGAATGACACTAAAGCCTTCTTGGTCCTCACCATTATAATCAGTGATATTATACATAAGTTCCTCTCCAGCTTTCATGAAAAGGTTAGTCAACTCTGTCGGCGGACTGTAAGACACGGCAAGGGGCCCACCGCTGCTGTGATATGGAGAGGACTTGAGGTCTTCAATTTGAATATCTTCTGATTTCAAAAAGTAGGGTAGAACATCTTTGTAGCTCCACCCATCACAACCTTCAGCTGCCCATTCATCATAGTCAGACCTACAGCCGCGATTGTATTGCATAGCATTTAAAATACTTGTTCCGCCTAATACACGACCACGTGGCCAATATCCTTTGTTATCCTTCATACCTTTGAAACACTGCGTTTGTTTTTCTGTATAATACGCCCAATCATACTGGGAATGTTGTAGTTGTCCCCACACGAGTGGAATATGGGTCAGTGGGCTCTCATTGAAATGTGCACCCGCCTCCAGCAATAGTATCCTTCTCTCTGCATCTTCGGATAATCTCGACGCCAATACGGAACCTGCCGAACCACCTCCAATTACAACGTAATCGTACTCGTCATCGATTTCTTCAGTGACAATAGAAAAGCCCTTATCACTTTGATACCTTTGGTACAGCAATGCAGCAAGGAAAGACATTAAACATATCAGTACTTCTTTTCTGTGAAACAGCATTCTGCAATTAGATATTTTTGCACATGAAGCATCATTATTGAACATAATAAAAAAGTAATTGTTGCTGACAGTTGCATGACTCTCTTTCATGCTCAATCTATGAAAAATTGTAAAAATACAGTGCATCTGTGCTTAGTTACAAAAAAATGTAAGTTGTGAAATGACCAAAGACTTCCAAGTTCAGCAATTATTTTATTTTCGCAACTGAGCCCTATTTACTAATTATCAATGTTAAAAGAAGTTTAATTTAGTCTTTCTAAATTTTCTTAACATGTTTAACTGAACTTAACCAAAAATACAAATAAAAAATACACGTGTCATTCGTGGAAGTAAAAGATTATAAACAGCCATACAACGTCACAGAAATACTAACCTTTAGACACATACATGTAAGAACCATAAACTACTACTATGTGTAAAGTAAATATCCTGAAGTGTATCCAGTTAAAAGTACAACCTGAATATGATTATTAATTCGTAGCCTAGTTCAAGATATAATATTCATGTGTACAACATTTATCTGATGTCTTATATCGGTCATATGGATACCGCGCATACCCGGAAATAAATTTTGACTGTCGCTTAAGTCCCAGCAAATAAAGAAAAACAGTTAAGCCATAACTTCTTTAAAAATTCTATTGAATTATACATATAAGTATTAGACTTCTAAAATATTCGTTCAATGACATTTTTTGTTGTATACCATATAAGTAAAAGAAAGTATCAACTAGTAAGTTAAATGGAAAGAAATACTGCGGGGGGGGGGGGGGGGGGGGGGGGCGGGGGGGGCGGGGCCCCCTTTTGTTTGGTTTTTTTTTTTTTTTTTTTTTTCTTTTTTTTTGGGGGGGGGGGGGGGGGGGGGGGGGGGGGTTTTTTTTTTTGGGGGGGGGGTTTTTTTGGGTGTTGGGGTGGGGGTTGTGGGGGGGGGGGGGGGGGGGGGGGGGGGGGGGTTTGGGGGGGGGGGGGGTTTTTTGGGGGGTTTTTTTTTTTCGGGGGGTTTTTTTTTGTTGGGGTTTTTTTTTTTGGGGGGGGGGGGGGGGGGGGTTTTTTTGGGGGGGGTTGGGGGGGGGGGGGGGGGGGGGGGGGGGGGGGGGGGGGGGGGGGGGGGGGGGCCTTTTTTTGTGGGGGGAAAATTTTTTTTTTGGGGGGGGGGGGGGTAGAGGGATTGCCGCAATTTTGCGGGGAAAGAAGAATTGTTTGAATTAATACATTTCTTTGACCTAATTATTTCGAAAATACCCAGTTTGTGTAATATTTTGTATGTTTGCCACCTTGCCGATGGTAAGCCGGATTTCACCAATGCCTAGACCGCTTCCGGTGTAAACTGTAAAAGTTTTTCACGATCACTTTCATAAGGTTCAAATCCTACAAATGCTGTTTCTTCTATTTTCTAAAAAGTTTTAAAATAAAATCACTTAATCTACATTTTATCATAATTTCCAATATTTCACGTCGACCCTTATTTTGAAGATTTATCAATATTCAAACATTAAGATAGAGAAAAAAATATAATGTATGTCATAATGCAAGAAGATTCTGGTCACAGGATTGGAACATGTGGTGTCAACAACACATGTATATTAATTTGAGTAGAACTCGGAACAAAGTGAGTCAACATAATGCCTTTATAATCCCCAAAACTGATGGTCGTGACTTTTCCAGCTGACGGTGTTTTTTGAATGTCTTTGGGGGCGGGAAACCAGCTCTTACTCTCTGTTTGGACTGCACAATCAGAGATGTATCCATGGTTCATCCCTTGTCACAATAATAATGCCAGAAGGTCTTTACAAATGGTCTAACGGTATAATTTTTGTCTGTTTTGGCACCCATCTAGCACTAAACTTGCTTATATGACCTTAAATACGGATTCTTTTGGGATACTAACCTTCATGATATAGAATTTTATTACCATTTATGGCGTCACTATGGAAGTCCACCGTCACGTCTATTTCTAACATCGTTTCTACCTTTACGAAAACGAGCTACCCACAAATAACATGCACTACGTGACATACATGAAGCTTTAAACTTATTCTGATGTAAATTCAAAATAAAAACCGGCGTTTTCCCTTCTGCTAGAAGAAATCTTATCACGACACGCTGTTCTTCGATCATATGTTGAGTCCATACTTAACAGGTATACATACAATATTTAAGTCATACATATTAATACACCGCATTGTCCGATTTAAAAATATTATTGTGCATAAAGTCTGTCAAGGTATAGTCTACACATGCAAATCTAGTTTTTCATTCTGGCTTATACATAATACAATATTTGAACAAAAGTCCACCTAGATAATGACCGTCATGTGCACGCAGCTGTTATGACATACACGGTGAATCAAAAGACTTAGTAATCATGCTGATGCATTAACAATGTGCTGTTTTATAGTTCGTCCCTGGTAATTTAAATACAATTCGCTTTTTGTGTAAAGCTTGGGCACTGAATAAGCCAATTCCACTTCCCAGCTAAATTTCTAAACTGAACCCAATCCACATGAATTTTACTAATACAATGTAGTTAAAAAATGTTGAGAAATTTTAATAAAGGCTAAACATGGAACGTTTTGTATAAATGCATTTTAGATTAAGTCACTGATATGGATCTTTTTGGCTGGATTTCGTACTAATTTAAGGACATTCAAGAACGTTTTAACAGTTCGACAAATTGGCCATGAAATTTAAATACTGAAAGTGGCGTCAGAGCCTATTACATTTAGAGAACAGTTATGACAAAGAAAAGTCATTTCCCAATATGATAGAAAATAGTTATCAAAGAAAGCATAAGTTCGATTTTGAAATATTATCACAGGAATGGTTATTTTATGACCCTCTAAGAGAGTTTATATCTACAATTTTGATTTCCCCAAGTGACTAGATATTGTGAGTTAAGCTGATGAGCTGTGTCTTTCAAAATATGAATATCAGGTGAGATTTTAGTTAAATAATGTGAGTCTATAACAGAGTGTGAAATATTAATAAACTAAACAAAAAACGATTTAAAATTTTAATCTATATTTATTCATCTACAATACGCTATTTATTTATTTATAACAACAAAATGTACTTAAAGTCATTCTACAAAAACAAACAAATGTATATTTACTTTTTTTTCGGGAACTACTTTTGATATGACATTAAAACAGCTGTAAACTATAATGTTGAAAAGAAACAAATAAAAAAGATGCTGGAATGCATCAGAATGAGAGAATTTATACAGCAATACAACGTTACCTAAAGACGATCTATATTGCCTTGCGTGTAGCAAATTTATTACATCATATATCCAGGTAAATAACATGCAAACTGAAAATGCATCAAACTGTGCAACATAGCTCACCTCAGAATGAAATGCATAAACATCTATCTACGTTAGAGAAAAATGCACTTAGCCGACTAGAAGTACGTAATTTATTATCTGCATATGGTTTTACTGGAAAACTAGCGATAAATCAGGGCCGTAGCCAGAGGTTAAAAAATAGGGAGGCACTTTCTAGGGAGGTCCGGGGGCATGTCCATGTCGAGGGTGCCATTTCGTACATTTTCCTGCATTTCAAACATGTTTTTGATACTTTTAAGATACCGATTTCGGAAACAATAAATGACATTAAAAAGATTCGCGTACATTTCAGCAGAGTCCATATATATATACGGACCCTGATTTCAGTTACATATAGATCTGCAGAAATGTAAGAATTTCGAAATAGCCAACGTATCTGCGGTTTTTGTCATCCTAAAACGCTAGTTTAAAGGCATAGTGTCATGCTTGCTTAAATAATAGTGCCTCAGCTCGGCTATGCTGAAAAGATGGTGCCTCAAAATATATCCTTTTTTTCATAATCTTGGCAGAAAAACAGGAAGGCACCGGCCTCCCTGTGCCTCAGTGTAGCTACGGGCCTGGATAAATGCAAAGGAAAACGTGTTTGGCATGCTTCATTTTCTTATTTATCTATAATTGAATAAAACAAAAGGCTAAATTCTACTATTCAGAACTGCTAAAGTATATACTAACAATTAATAGTGGCTGAAGTTTAATCCTTACTCTGCTAGGTTTCTTAAATCATCCTACCAGTATCATCAGGGATCGTATGTATAAATAATCCTGGTATCATTAATTATACAGAGAGGTGATGGCCCATAAGATAGTAAACAGTGTAGCTTATGCTCAGACTGCAAGGATGTGCGGGCTCTACAGATAATCCTAATCTGTATTTGTCCTTTAAAACCCTTTTGGCAATGGACAATAAGAAAGGGATGACTGATACGTCTGATCTTGTCAAAGGAAAATTCACATGATTGTGCTACAACTGTGCATGTAAATGATAAAAATACGGAAACATGTAAACCTTGAATTATTCTTATTCTTGTCATGAGAACATCTCCCAACATCGTATTCAACTGTTAATTGCGACCCGAGCCATTAAGCACAAACGCGTTTCTTTTATCATGCATCTCTCTCCCTCTCTTCAAGTTGTTTCGGTTAGTACTCTTCTCTGTCTGAATATATATATTTGACTTGTCAATCACTTATTTGGAAGAGTTCTATTTTTTACGAGGACTCAGTGGAAAATAGTTCACTAAATAGATTTGAAAAGTGAAGGTCATGAACATACAGCTTGTCAACATTAGGGTAAGTGTTAAGTTTAACAGAATAATCGTTCAATAGCAGAGAGTGTCAATGTTCGAATAGGGAAATAATCACTCATTTTCTTTGTTGTGCACAGTATAGTTTACATGTAAAATTTGGAAAGTAGCTTTTACTTTGACCTTTCTGTGTGTATTGCTAAAGAAAAATCTCTCATTCATTGCTTTTGCTGGGATGCAACCCTATAAAATAGGTTTGTAAGATAACTGGTTGTCGTAAATTCAGTTGCCTATCCTGGGCCACTATTTGTCTGACTTGTTTACAATGTGGAGCTGCTACGGACATGAGAGTGAAAATATAGTTTTCTATCAAACCTTAATTCCCTACTCGAACAGAAGTTGGTATATTCACTGAACTCACAAAGAAAATAGCCATAATTTCTTTCACTTGTTTAAGTCATGACTAGTTTTTTGTTTAAAGAAATAGCATACCAACAAAGATATAATCAAACCTTAAATTTAAGATTTTTTTGGTAACTTAAAACCAATTTTCAACAGCAACCCAAACTATTCGACAACAACAAGTAAATGAATTATTATACCCCCAAAACGAAATTTAGGGGGGTATATAGGAGTCACCCGGTGGTTGGTCGGTCGGTTGGTCGGTCGGTCGGTCGGTCGGTCTGTTGCATTTTCCTTGTCCGGAGCATAACTTGAAAACTACTTGTTGGAATTCAATACAACTTCATACAATGATCAAGCACATTGAGAGGAAGTGCAGTGCACAAGAACTATAACTCCATCTTGACTAATTACAGAGTTATTGCCCTTTGTTACTTTTCCTTGTCCGGAGCATAACTTGAAAACTACTGGTTGGAATTCAATAAAACTTCATACAATGGTCAAGCACATTGAGAGGAAGTGCAGTACACAAGAACTATAACTTCATCTTGACTAATTACAGAGTTATTGCCCTTGTGTTACTTTTCCTTGTCCGGAGCATAACTTGAAAACTACTGGTTGGAATTCAATACAACTTCATACAATGATCAAGCACATTGAGAGGAAGTGCAGTGCAGAAGAACCATAACTCCATCTTGACTAATTACAGAGTTATTGCCCTTTGTTACTTTTCCTTGTCCGGAGCATAACTTGAAAACTATTGGTTGGAATTCAATACAATTTCATACAATGATGAAGCACAATGAGAGGAAGTGCAGTGTACAAGGACCATAACTCTATCTAGAGTATTTTCAGAGTTATTGCCCTTTGTTATTTTTTCTTCTCCAGAGCATTTCTTGAAAACTACTGGTTGGAATTCAATATAACCTCATACAATGGTCAAGTACATTGAGAGGAAGTGCAGTGCACAAGAACCATAACTCCATCTTGACTCATTACAGAGTTATTACCCTTTGTTACTTTTCCTTGTCCGGAGCATAATTTGAAAAGTACTTGTTGGAATTCAAAACAACTTCATACAATGGTCAAGCACAATGAGAGGAAGTGCAGTGCACAGGAACCATAACTCAATCTTGACTCATTACAGAGTTATTGCTCTTTGTTACTTTTCCTTGTCCGGAGCATTGTTCGAAAACTTCTGGTTGGAATTCAATACAACTTCATAAAATAGTCAAGCACAATGACAGGAAGTGCAGTGCGAAAGAACAATAACTCTATCTTGACTCATTTCAGAGTTATTGCCCTTTGTTACTTTTACTTGTCCGGAGCATTATTCGAAAACTATTGGTTGGAATTCAATACAACTTCATACAATGATGAAGCACAATGAGAGGAAGTGCAGTGTACACGAACCATAACTCTATCTTGACAAATTACAGAGTTATTGCCAAGAACAATATCTCTTTTTAGTTTGTTTGCAAGGTATTCTGTTACTACGAACTTTCTCAGTTTATAAAGCAGTCTTTTGGGGGTATTAATCACATTTAGTGATAGCTCTAGTTTTTATTTAAATCGATATTCAAACACAAGGGATGCTTCACTCCGTAAAAAATCAAGTCACCTTTAAAGTACATTACCATGTACATTGGCAGTAAAAAAATTATTACCAATATCGCTTAAAACCCGAAAAAATGGTGTTCAAAATAAAAGTAATGAAACTTTAATTTAAACATATTGTATTGCTGTTAAAGATGTTTAGCAGTTACAATAAGCAGGAATATAATTATACAATAAAACAATAGCAAACGGCTTAGGCCACAGGTTCTTTCAACATTAGTAATTGGCACTTCCCTAATAAGATTATTACAAACAATATTTTAGTGAAAGTTTTAAACAAAACATTTATACGTGTACTAATATAAAGATCGAATATTTGAATAAATTATAAGACTTATTTATCAGTATTTGGGATGAAGAAAAACATTAAGCCATGGACATGTGTCTATGAAAAGCGTAGGGAAATATTATGTTTAAACACGTAATTGTTCTGTATTCGGGACATGTAGGGCATGAACTTTGATATGTACACAAGCTTCAAAAACATATATTACGTAGGTTAAAACTGTGTCTGCAAACTAAATTCTGTACGTAAAAAGGAAAGTTTAAATGACAAGATAAAAAACGCACTGAATCATTTTCAAAAAGTCAAACTGTAAATTACTGCTTACATCCGAATAAATACAATAAAAATAACCACAGGTGTTACATTTCATACAATTTACTCAATTCATATGAGTAATATTGATATTAAATAACTCAAGTTAATTTTTCATGTGATTGTATTTATACGGGAAAGTACAGGAAACGTCATTTCGACGTCTGGTGTAAATGACGTCAGTAAGACGTCTGTTGCAAATGACGTCATTTCATGACACTGTTTTGTTTTTCATTTCTAAGCTTGTCAAAGATAGTCAACATGTAAATTATAAAAATGCAGACACATTTCTTGAAAAAGGCAGTATTGCCGAAAATTTGAATAAAAGAGTTGTTTTAATAAATATACTCAAGTATACTACCCGGCAAGAGAAATGTAACTTTACAATAGCGTGCTTGATTAGACCGAGGTAGGTAACTTATGTAATAGATGGCCATTACAGGACAAAATGTTTTCAAGTAAATGAATTAGTTCATGGTTATTATATGTAGATCTAGCCTTGTATAGAACTTTACAATCTGCACGATTTCATGATAAAATGCGAGTTGACTTTTTCTACGATTTAGAATAAATTGAAAAGAAGGCGTTTCTTTTGCCTTTGAGTATATTTCAAACTACTACTGATGCAACCTTGAGTTTGTGTTTAACATGCAAATAAATACGTCTTTGTATAAATCTTGTTATGCTTTTTATTTGAATATTGAGACCTCTAGAGAATGCTTTTTTAGTTTATTCTAGATCTTGTAAATTTCTGAAAATATGAAATCATTACTTCGAGAACTTTTGGAGATATGTGCTTTGTTTCGCCTTAGAATTAGCTGTGCCAGTACAATGAATCACATAATACAAATAAGGAAAAAAAATGTAACCACATAAAAGTGAAAACAAAGGTCATTTCATAACGACTATAAAATTTGAGCAAACTTGCACCGATAATAAATAAGTTCGAGCAATAAATCTTTGACTTGACCATATAGTATGAATTTAACAGAAAAAGAAAAAGCATCCAGTTGAAGTCAACACCTTTCATTCTCACTGCTTTTTCACATGAAATAATTCTGTTTTAGTTTGATATGTGAATTTTCTCTTTTGTGTAAACAATTACTCGAAAATGAATGCCAAAACTGTCAAAAATACATAAATCATCTTTTAATTTAATACACTTGACCAATGCCTTTTCAATGACCACTGAATAATTAACATAAAGTATACAGTTTTTCTACGTAGAATACGACTTCGCAATGATATATGGATAAAAGCATTTACATCATTAGTTTGCTCCGTTTCTTGTAGCCCGTAATTAAAGTTTTCTTAATTTCAAAGGTTGTCAGGTTACAGGTACATTTAAAATCAAATATTTGTTCTGTATCTTGATACTGTATCTTTGCCTCGAATCATGTCCGCCGCTTTCTCTGCAACCATAATCGTTGGAGCATTTGTGTTTCCTGAAGTTATGTTATGGAAGACAGAAGCGTCAACAACTCTCAACCCCTTGATTCCTTTAACTCGAAGCTGTGGATCAACAACAGCAAGCGGATCGTTTTCTCCACCCATCCTACACGAACAAGAGTGATGATACTCTGTAATTCCTACATGGCGAATAAAACATTCCCAGTATTCATCCGAACGGAAGTCAAATTTCGAGCAAAATCTCAGCTTTAATTGATTTATGTCAACACCGAGTTCTTTAAATTTTTCCGTTTCGGTAAGTTTCTCCCATATTCGAATACCACCAATCAATGTTTCGATATCTTTTTTATCTGTGAAATACTGTGGGTGTATAACTGGGTGATCAAACGGATCGTCACTCCGAAGCTTTATTGTGCCTGTGCTCTTAGGATGTGTTAGGCAAACAACGCTGCTAAACCCATTTTGTGACGCGTAATTAGAAATGTATCCGTCCGCTATCTCACTTCTGATGGCGAAACTATTGCTTAGAAGCAAATTAAAGAATATGAATTGAATGTCTGGGTATGTATTTCCACGGGCCGATTTGTTTAGGTGTAGAAATGCTGATCCGTCAAGGGCTGTATTGGCTAATACACCGGTTTTGAACCAATCATATTGAAACTTTGACCACCAGCTCTCTATCTGGTCCCCAGTTATGCTAAATGGCTTATTGATGTTGCTCGGTAAAACAACGAGTTGGTGGTCTTTTAGGTACTGTCCAACAGGCAAATCCTTTATTACTCTTATTCCTATTTCATTCAAGTGGTTTTGAGGTCCGATTCCAGACAGCATAAGTAACTGTGGGGAATTTATAGCCCCGGCAGATAACAATACCTCCCTTTTTGCTTTCACATAAAACTTCTTGTTGTATCTTATGTAGAATACACCGACAGCCTGTTCGTTTCTAATATCAATTTTAGTGACAAAGCTATTCACGGCTATGTGGAGATTTTCTCTTTACCTATTTTTCCAAGAAATTCAAGACTTGTACTGCTGCGAATTCCACTACGTATATTACTTTGCACTATACTGAAACCTTCTTGTTCTTCTCCGTTGTAGTCAGTGATGTCATACCCAAGTTCCTCTCCAGCTTTCATAAAAAGATTTGTAAGTTCTGTTTGCGGACTGTATGAAACGGCAAGTGGTCCGCCGCTGCTATGGTATTGAGATGACTTTAGAGATTCAATTAAAATATCTTCCGATTTTAAGAAGTAGGGAAGAACATCTTTGTAGCTCCATCCATCACATCCTTCAGCTGCCCATTCATCATAGTCAAACCTACTGCCACGTGTATATTGCATACCATCTAGAATACTCGTTCCACCAAGTACTCGACCACGCGGCCAGTAACCTTTGTTGCCTTCCGTTCCCTTGAAACACTGTGTTTGTTTTTCAGTGTAATATTCCCAATCAAATTCTGTATGTTCTAGTTGAATCCATCCGAGTGCCATATGAGTCAATGGGCTCTCATCAAAATGTGAACCCGCCTCAAGCAATAAGATCTTTTTATCTGCATCTTCGGATAATCTCGACGCAAGAACGGAACCAGCTGAACCGCCCCAATTACAACGTAGTCGTATTCTTCAGCTAATTGGTCGGTCAAAATAGAATATCTTTTAGTAAATGGATACCAGCTGTACCAAACTGCAACTAAGACAAACCCCAAACCAGTCACAAATTGTCTTCCGGTAGACATCATTCTGTAATTAGAAAATTAAATAAACCGTGGTACATACACGATAAATAAAATAATACAATAATGAAACTGTTCATTGTTTCCATTAATGTATTGTCATTTTAAAACAAATTGAACATGTATGAAAATGTCTGTCATGGCAAATTTTGAATATTATTTCGTCTTCTCTTTATATCACTGTTTTACAGATCTTCAAAATTAAGTACTAACACTAGTCTATGGTCCATAGTATTATACACCGTCGCCATATATACCTCATGAGTTTTTGACCTTCAGGTTGAAAAGAAGAAAACTTGTCAAACTATCATCCGCTTCATCATAACTTGTTGATATTTGCATTAAGCGCATCATATGCATTAAATGTTGATCTTAAGATAAACACGATACGTTTAAACGTCTGTATAATTGTATGCACACATTTTCAACATATAACTTTAAATTAAACTTTTATAACACTGGTGCAGCTTGAACTACACATAGGAATCTTTTTATACATCGTTTTTTATCGTCGGTATTATCAACGTCATATTTACGTTTCCGTTTACCGAAATTCTTTGTAAGCGTATTAATCATGACTATCACGCTTACAAAGATTTTGGGTGTCAGTAAGTTGACCTAATTGTCATTAAGTCAAAGGCAGAGGTCGCCATGAGATTTAGTTGATCAAGGGTCAAGGGCACGGTACCTTTTACCGTTTCTCTTCAGTAACGCTAGAACGCATGCATCCTCAAACTGTGTAGGCATATTGATAACGGTCAGTAAATATACGATTTATCAATTTGGTCTCCTGATCAAAAGTCAATGAATTGAAAACGTTTACTGTACATGACTCAAGAACAGGGAGGTTGGCCATGACCAGTAGATTAACCAAATACTAGTTTTGTTATCAGTAATTTTCAAGGTCAATCAGGATAGCAAACAGTGTAAAACAGAACACCCATTCAGTAACTTGAGATTACTTTGGATAGAATTGCGTACCTATCTAGGTCATCATAATATGTCCGTAGACTATTACTTTTAAGTTTAAGGTCGGGGCTGAAAGGCCATAGAAGGCTACACAAATGTGCCGAGCTATGCATTTTTATATACTTTTCTTTCAGATTGTATAAAGTTCAGATATCAAGGTCAAACGTTGATATATATTTGGTTAATATGTTTCGATGTTAAGTTCCACCAAACAGAAAATAAAGATCAGTCTTATAAAAATTTTGCAATTCAGAAACGTATGAAACTGGTTTAACAGAAAATTCAAGAACAATATATGCATCAACCCTGAAAGTAATAAATATTATATAGCAGAATTACTCACTTGTAGAAGTCTTGGAATCTTCCAATGTCTTACATAAAGTAGCTACATACTCCGATATATCTACACTATTAATATGCAGGTTGATATTACCTGTCACTGAGTCACAATATTTACTTTCAAATAAAACTTGCTGAAACTGTACTTGATTATATTTTGATACAAATTGAACTGCACATAAACTGGTAACGCAAAAATCAAAATGTAAATACAATCACACAGCAGTGTATTCTGCCTACAAACAAGTTATAAAACAGTTAGTTGCAGTGAGGCAGGACATGTGTAATTAACTGAGGTTCTGATCACATCCACTCAAAACAATTAGCATTAATGTGTATTATATATAACAATGATGTAGTTTGGGCCTCGACAGCTCAGTGGTTAGGACATTCGCCTCCGGAACGGGAGGTCCCGGGATCGAATCAAAGGCCGAGTACGAGGTGTGCTCTTGAGGATGCCAAACTTGCCTCAAGTTCACCAAGCTGTAATGGGTAGCAGTGATGAAAAACTCGCTGCCTCTCTCTTGCGAGTGTAATATCATCTGGAATGAGTGTTCGAAGCATTCTTCGTACTCGGGCTAAAATAAATTCGTATAAACTAAAACAATAAGCGTCTTTATGCTCTAGCTACATTAAAGACCTAATAAGATACATGTTATAGTAGGTCTTTGACTACATCCATGTCAAAACAGGTTTATACTTATGCCAATGCAAGTTTATTGCTTGTGTCAAAACATAATTAATATAATTTAAAAACGGATAATAAGCAAGACTTTTAGTGTTAGGAAATACGAATTTATTCATATATGGTTCATTTGCCGACCATGATCAATATGCCTACACAGTTATTTTTATCTACTGGTCATGGCAAACCTCCTTATTCTTTAAGTACATACATTTATATCAACACTTAATTTCGATTCTTCTTCAGTTTTTTCTTCCTGTTTCTTTTTGCGCCAGGCATTTGTTATATTAATAATTAAGAATGATGTAGATGATAGTGTTTTAAACGTTTTAATATACCTTCTTTACCAGCAAAAATATTCCATTAGACGGTTATGACGTCACAGTTATCCAGAATGGCGGCCTGAAACGTCTTAAAACTTAAATATATTTTTTTACTTTTTAACTCCAATTATTTGTTCATTAGCAAAATATATATTCGAAAATGCAAAATGTATACATTGTACCACAATTAAGAGACAGGAGTTATAATTATACATTGAAGTCAACCCATTTTTGCCTAGATTTTTACAATGGGATCTTCTAACTTTCGATTTGGGTAAATCAGGGTGTTTGCAGGATTACCATACAAAAGGCTATCCAATTAAGTAACCACTAGGCACAGATAGGCTAAGAATACGTTTGTAAGTAAAAACACGGAAGCGAAATAGAAATGTAAGGTTCGTATCTTTTTTAAGCTCATCTGGCTTCGCCAAGGTGAGCTTTTCGAATGCTTGTGTGTCCGTCACCCGTCAACATTTTGATTCAAATGACATTTCCTCTGAAACCACTAGGCCAATGTTGATGAAACTATCATGTTCCTTGCATGAAGCTCTACCAAAATTCAAAGAATTCTATTCCATGCAGAACTCTGGTTGCTATGGCAACAAATACGAACAACATTAAAAATCTTCTTCTCTGAAACCACAAGACCTAGAGCTTAGATATTTGGCATGTAGCATTGGCTAGTAGACCTCTACAAAGCTTGTTCAAATTATAACCCTCGGATCAAAATTGACCCCGCACGGGGGATCGCTTAGTTTTACATAGGCTAATATTGGAAATTTAATAAAAAAAATCTTCTTCTATGAAACCACAAGACCGAGAGCTTAGATATCTGGCATGTAGCATTGCCTAGTAGACCTCTTCAAAGGTTATTCAAATTATGCCACTGAGGTCAAAATTGACCTTGCCCGGGGGTCACTTGTTTTACAAAGACATATATAGGAAAACCTATTTGGTATATAACATTGTCTAGTGATCTTCCTGCCCGGGTATCACTTAATTTTACATAGGCTTATATAGGAAAAACTTTAAAAGTAAGATATTTAGTATATAGCATTGTTCTAATCATGTCCCTTAGGGTCACTTGTTTTACATAGACATATAAAGGAAAACCTTTTAAAACAATTCGCCGAAACCACAAGGTCTAGAGTTTAGATATTTAGTGTGTAGCAGTGTCTACTTGACCTCTTTAAAGTTTGTTCAAATCATGCCCCCGGATCAAAATTGACACTGCCCAGGGGTCACTTGGTAAAGGAAAAACTTCTTCTCCAAAAATACAAGGCATAAAGCATAGATATTTGGTATGTTACATTGTCTAGTGGTCCTCTACCAAGTTTGTTAAAATCATGCCTCTGGGTTCAAAATTGACCGCGCCAACCGGGGGATTGACTTTCTTAGGTAACGGTGCACTAGTACTCAGGTGAGCGATATAGGGCCATTATGGCCCTCTTGTTTATTGAATATGAGAAATTTTACTTAACTTGATTTCGATCGTTCAGGTCTCGTTTAATGCATTATACAACAAGTAAACTAATCAAAGTGTTACTAAGTCATTGCTTTGATAACAATTAAGTAATGTGGGTCCTGTCCTTTATATCCGTTATACTAGTGATAAAGTAACCTTTCAAAAGCAAAATATATCTTTTGCAGATTTTAATAACACTAGTCGTTTAAGCGTTATATGGCTTTGAGATAATAAGAAAATCATTACTAAATTAACAAAGGTTATACAATATATCTAAACAACATAAACGACGTTTCTGTGTGTATCAGGAAACACTTGTAAGTTCTACTGCTTATCTCTTTATGTAACTTTAATGTAAAATTCCCGATGTGTGTTGTAGTTTAACAAGTGTTTAAACGTTTGTTATTGCATAATACTTACAAAACTATACGTCTTCATAAATCTCAGATCCCAAGCTTTCTAATGGTATATTTCTCAGGAAAACCGAAGAAAACAATGTTTGAAGGACAGTTTAAATATAGCATCTGCGTATACACAATATCTACACTTTGCATACAGCATGAGTCCATAATGTATGAATGAAATTGCAGCTTAGTTTATTAATGCAAAATATGCGCATGAATATTGAAATTATTAAAACTGTTTTTTGCACAGTTAAACTTTCAAGTTTCCACAATCAACAGAATCGTTCAAAAGCTGTATATTTGAATATAACTTTATATACAAAATTTTGTATTTCACTTGAACTAGTTTAATGCGAACGATAGAAAAGAGACGTACGTACTTTCCTGCTTTATGCCTCTGTGAAGCTTTTTCAGGAAAATAAATTAACTTGGTCTATAGGTGAGCTACACCTTAAAGTTGTACGACAAAATACTCAAATTCTCCCATCTTGGGAAACAGTTGTACTAAAACAAAATACAAGGAAAGACGAAAGATATTTATGATAACGGTATAATCACATTATAAGGTAACATACATAGATTGTTTCGACAGCTCTTTATCTCATGAATATATCTAGTTTTGCCTAGCGTAATTTTTTTCCTGATTTTAGATATTTGTATTCAATGACCGAAAACGTGTACTTCAAATTTACATTAAACATATTCTTTTCAACTAGATTATAATTTTATTTCCTCATTACAAAATAACTTCCATAGAAACAAACGAACATTTTGTAAAATTAATTAAGATTTCGTGAAATTTCGAAATTTACTAAAGAAATAACACTTTGCGAAATAGTGAAACGTAATTACGAAATAAAGAAAACTATTTTGGGAAGGTAATAGTGTCTTCTATCAGTTGAGAGTCACAGAAATGTTTAAGATTGGCTGACCGATTTTATCCATTGTCCTTGATAAGATACATGATTCAGTGCAATAAGAATTCATAGTTTACTTTTAGCGTTTCTAAAAACTGTAATAAAACGAACGTTGTTGGAATTTTAATATTTAATACCCTACGTTAATCTTGAGTCACCTTATTACTGTGCAGCTCATCAATTTGGCCTGAAATTATTAAGTACAGTGTAAATATAAACAAGAGAAAGAAAACGCATTATAAATGAAGATTACAATAGTCGAACTTGAAACTGGTAGTTATCCGAATTGAATAGAATATATTCAAAATTGAAAATAAGCAAGAACAAAGAGCCAAACATCTCTCATAAGAACTGAGCTTAAGGCAACGAACGCGCTGCGTCGCATAAAAACAAACGTTTCTGACAATTGTATGTACGGTTACGGTTCGTTTTTGGTTTTCTTTCTAATTAGATAATCTATCGAAAAAATTATAACAAAATCAAGAGAGATATCGATACTTTATGAATATACTAATTTATTACTGTAAAAAGTATCCTTTTTAGTATCTCAATTTCTAAATGGCAATTACCTTATTTCTAGAAACCTTTAGTACTTTTTTATCGTGTGGTTATTGTTATTTAAATGAGGTCGAAATACTATCTATCAAGGCTTTTATACACGTGGAAGCAAATACCGTATTGAAAGATGTGTCGGGTGATACTCTCGAGTGCCAAAGACAACATATGAGGAAGCTAGTTAACCATTCATGACTGTATTGTCAATACGTGCTTTCGTTTCGTGATTAATCTCGCCAACCAGTAAGGTTTTACGTTCCTGATTGTACGGTGAGCAATCCTTATATCACACTCTGGCACCAAGTAGATATTTTACGCTACGGGAAGTGGCGTCAGTTTCATGCGACGTGTCATATATGGTCACTATTTACATTTTCAATACGGCCAGAAAACTCGTGAAACCTTCTCCATCCGTAATTCCTGTAATAAAAACTCCCACATTGAATCGACTGATACAGTTATCAACAAGAGCAGTGTTATGACAGCACGTTCGAGTATTCGAGGGCTTGTCAGTAAAATGGGTTTGTGTCGGAAATGGGGGAGGGGGGGGGGAGGGGGGAGAGCGGTGCAATTGTGTAAGAATTAAGGTCAAACTTACAAAAAAAATAAAGGAATGGGAGGTAGAGAGGGTACATCATAAACATGTTGTTATAAGCAACATATTTTGAAAGTTAACGAAATGGCAAAATCATAGCCAACTTTTAAAGTGACATTATGCGCATCTTATTGCACAAAGTGTATTTTGGGTGACAGTTTTATGAAAGCAAGTTTCGGTTGCTGTGCGTTTAAATGCGTTTAAACTATTGATAATGCCGCATAAGTATTTGAAGTTGGTGCTTTAAAATAAAAAAAATGGACAAATCAAATGATATATCCTTTCTTCGTAGTGATCTCCCTTGTGTTATTGTTGTTGTTGGTGGAGATTTCGGCAGTGGAAGGATATCAACTTCTGCATGCAGTTGTTCTTTTTTTAAATGACTCTCCCAGTCAAAATAGGAAAAGTAATATTTAGAAAGTTATTATTTCGTACTGGAATCAGGAGGAGTTTGGTGTATTGGGTTAAAAGCTATTATTTCCTCTACGCTTTTTACACACACCTATTTCAGCTCGATTTTTACCCTTTTTACTAAAATGTGTATAATTCCACTTTAAGTTATCTTGACAAAATCTTAGTACAACAAGTGGGTGCCAGACTGCCCTTATTACTTTGATACATTTGGTACAGCAATACAGCAAGGATAGATAGACATGACCCAACATTCAAAAATGTTAAGAAATTTTATTAAAGGCTTAACATAGAACGTTTTGTTTAAATGCATTTAAAATTTAGTCACAGACATGGATCTTTCTGGCTGGATTTCGTACTAATTTAAAGACACTCAAGAACTCTACGTTTTAAAAGTTCGACAAATTGGCCATGAAATTTAAATGATGAAGGTGGCGTCAGAGCCTATTACATTTAGAGAACAGTTATGACAAAGAAAAGTCATTTCCCAAAATGATAGAAAATGGTTAACAAAGAAAACATAAGTCAGATTTTGATATTATATCACAGGAATATATATAGTTATTTAATGATCTCTAACAAAACTGCTCAAGGTAGTTTATATCTACAATTTTTATTTTCCCAAAATACTAGATATTGTGAGTTAAGCTGATGAGCTGTGTCTTTCAAAATATAAATATCACATCAGTGTTAAATATTGATAAATTAAACAAAAAGGATTTAATTTTTTATTTCTATTTATTTATCTATAAAACTCTATTTATCTATTCATTATAACAAAATGTACTTAAATTCATTCTACAAAAGCAAACAAATGTATATTTACTGGGTTTTTCGAGAACTACTTTTGATATAACATTAAAACAGCTGTAAAAAAGATGCTGGAATGCATCAGAATGAGAGAACTTATACAACAATACAACGTTACTTAAAGACGAACTATATTGCCTTACGTGTAGCAAATTTTTTACATCATATATCCAGGTAGATAACATGCAAACTGAAAATGCATCCAACTGTTCAACATAGCTCACCTCAGGATGAAATGCATAAACATCTATCTACGTTAGAGAAAAATGCACTCAGCCGACTAGAGGTACACAATTTATTATCTGCATATGATTTCACTTGAAAACTAGCGATAAATGCAAAGGAAAACGTGTTTGGCATGCTTCATTTTCTTATTTATCTATAATTGTATAAAACATAAGGCTAAATTCTACTGTCAAGAACTGCTTAAGTATATACTAACAATTGATAATGGCTGAAGTTTAATCCTTACTCTGCTAGGCTTCTTAAATCATTCTACCAGTATCATTAATTATACAGAGAGGTGATGATCCATATGATAGTAAACAGTGTAGCTTATGATCAGACTGCAAGGATGTGCGGGCTCTACAGATCCAAATCTGTATTTGTCCTTTAAAACCCTTTTGGCAATGGACAATAAGAAAGGGATGACTGATACGTCTGATCTTATCGAAAGAAAATTCACATAATTGTACTACAACTGTTCATGTAAATGATAAAAATAGGGACACATGTAAACCTGAATTATTCTTATTCTTGTCATTAGAACATCGCCTAATATCGTATTCAACCGAGACTTTTATGCAATAAGCACAAACACGTTACTTTTTGAGAAATAACACTGATGCCACTGATTTTTCGGGCTCTTTGGCAGAGAATGGACATGTATCTCTCTCCCTCTCTTCAAGTTGTTTCGGTTAGTACTCTTCTCTGTCTGAATATATATATTTGACTTGTCAATCACTTATTTGGAAGAGTTCTATTTTTTACGAGGACTCAGTGGAAAATAGTTCACTAAATAGATATGAAAAGTGAAGGTCATGATCATACAGCTTGTCAGCATTAGGGTAAGTGTTAAGTTCAATAGAATAATCGTTCAATAGCAGCGAGTGTCAATGTTCGAATAGGGAAATAATCACTCATTTTCTTTGTTGTGTACAGTATAGTTTATATGTTAAATTTGGAAAGTAGCTTTTACTTTGACCTTTCTGTGTATCTTGCTAAAGAAAAATCTCTCATTCATTGCTTTTGCTGGGATGCAACCCTATAAAATAGGTTTGTAAGATAACTGGTTGTCGTAAATTCAGTTGCCTATCCTGGGCCACTATTTGTCTGACTTGTTTACAATGTGGAGCTGCTACGGACATGAGAGTGAAAATATAGTTTTCTATCAAACCTTAATTCCTTACTCGAACAGAAGAATATTCACTGAACTCACAAAGAAAATAGCCATAATTTCTTTCACTTGTTTAAGTCATGACTAGGATTTTGTTTAAAGAAATAGCATACCAACAAAGACATAACCAAACCTTAAATTTAAGATTTTTTTGGTAACTTAAAACCAATTTTCAACAGCAACCCAAACTACTCGACAACAACAAGTAAATGAATTATTTTTATTTAAATCGATATTCAAACATAAGGGATGCTTCACTCCGTAAAAAATCAAGTCACCTTTAAAGTACATTACCATGTATATTGGCAGTAAAAACTATTACCAATATCGCTTAAAACCCGAAAAAATGGTGTTTAAAATAAAAGTAATAAAACTTTACTTTAAACATTTTTTATTGCTGTTAAAGATGTTTAGCAGTCACAATAAGCAGGAATATAATTATACAATAAAACAATAGCAAACGGCTTAGGCCACAGGTTCTTTCAACATTAGTAATTGGCACTTCCCTAATAAGATTATTACAAACAATATTTTAGTGAAAGTTTTAAACAAAACATTTATACGTGTACTAATATAAAGACCGAATATTTGAATAAAATATCAGACTTATTTATCAGTATTTGGGATGAAGAAAAACATTAAGCCATGGACATGTGTCTATGAAAAGCGGGAAATAATATGTTTAAACACGTAATTGTTCTGTATTCGGGACATGTAGGGCATGATATGTACACAAGCTTCGAAAACATATACGTAGGTTAAAACTGTGTCTGCAAACTAAACTCTGTACGTAAAAAGGAAAATTTAAATGACAAGATAAAAAACGCACTGAATCATTTTCAAAAAGTCAAACTGTAAATTACTGCTTACATCCGAATCAATACTATAAAATAACAACAGGTGTTACATTTCATACAATTTACTCAATTCATATAAGTAATTCATATAAGATATTAAATGACTCAAGTTAATTTTTCATGTGATTGTACTTATACGGGAAAGTACAGGAAACGTCATTTCGACGTCTGGTGTAAATGACGTCAGTAAGACGTCTGTTGCAAATGACGTAATTTCATGACACTGTTTTGTTTTACATTTCTAATCTTGTCATAAAGATAGTCAACATGTAAATTATAAAAATGCAGACACATTTCTTGAAAAAGGCAGTATTGCCGAAAATTTGAATAAAAGAGTTGTTTTAATAAATATACTCAAGTATACTACCCGGCAAGAGAAATGTAACTTTACAATAGCGTGCTTGATTAGACCGAGGTAGGTAACTTATGTAATAGATGGCCATTAGAGGACAAAATGTTTTCAAGTAAATGAATAAGTTCATGGTTATTATATGTAGATCTAGCCTTGTATAGAACTTTACAATCTGCACGAGTTCATGATAAAATGCGAGTTGACTTTTTCTACGATTTAGAATAAATTGAAAAGAAGGCGTTCTTTTGCCTTTGAGTATATTTTAAACTACTACTGATGCAACCTTGAGTTTGTGTTTATCATGCAAATAAATACGTCTTTGTATAAATCTTGTTATTCTTTTTATTTGAATATTGAGACCTCTAGAGAATGCTTTTTTAGTTTATTCTAGATCTTGTAAATTTCTGAAAATATGAAATCAGTACTTCGAAAACTTATAAGAGACATGTGCTTTGTTTCGCCTTAGAATTAGCTGTGCCAGTACAATGAATCACATAATACAAGTAACGAAAAAAAATGTAACCACATAAAAATGAAAACAAAGGTCATTTCATGACGACTATAAAATTCGAGCAAAATTGCACCGATAATGAATAATTTCGAGAAATAAATCTTTGACCTGACCATATAGTATGCATTTAACAGAAAAAGAATAAGCATCCACTTAAACTTCAACTTCAACTATTGTACTCCGCAAAATCCCTTTGTGGACATCAGGCGAAGGTGCTAGGTGACTGTACATGCGCAGGGCCTGGTGTGTAAGTGTGTGTCCGGTTAAAATCCAAATGTATGTGTAATTAAAATCCTGAACACTTATATATACACTGTACACTACATTTAGTCCACTTTATTCCCTCATAGTTGGCTGGACAGCGGTCTTAAAACCATCCAGAGTATCCAACTGTAGCACTGTATTCGGTAGACTGTTCCACAACACGACCACCCGCGGAAAGAAAGGGTGTTGGTAAACGTTGTTTTTGCAGTGATACGTTACAAATTTCATGGCGTGTCTAGACGATGGAATAGGATGATATGATGTTGGTATAGCCATACATCTTCTCGGATAGACGATAGACGTCCAGTTGTAGTCAACACCTTTCATTCTCACTGCTTTTTTCATATTAAATATTTCTGTTTTAGTTTGATATGTGAATTTTCTCTTTTGTGTAAACAATTATTCGAATATGAATGCCAAAACTTTCAAAAATACATAAATCATCTTTTAATTTAAAACATTTGACCAATGCCTTTTCAATGACCACTGAATAATTAACATAAAGTATACAGTTTTTCTGCGTAGAATACGACTTCGCAATGATATATGGATAAAAGCATTTACATCATTAGTTTTCTCCGTTTCTTGTAGCCCGTAATTAAAGTTTTCTTAATTTCAAAGGTTGGCAGGTTACTGGAACTTTTAAAGTCAAATTTTTTTTCTGTATCTTGATACTGTATCTTTGCCTCGAATCATGTCCGCCGCTTTCTCTGCAACCATAATCGTTGGAGCATTTGTGTTTCCTGAAGTTATGTTATGGAAGACAGAAGCGTCAACAACTCTCAACCCCTTGATTCCTTTAACACGAAGCTGTGGATCAACAACAGCAAGCGGATCGTTTTCTCCACCCATCCTACACGAACAGGAGTGATGATACTCTGTAATTCCTACATGGCGAATAAAACATTCCCAGTATTCATCCGAACGGAAGTCAAATTTCGAGCAAAATCTCAGCTTTAATTGATTTATGTCAACACCGAGTTCTTTAAATGTTTCCGTTTCGGTAAGTTTCTCCCATATTCGAATACCACCAATCAATGTGTCAATATCTTTTTTATCTGTGAAATACTTTGGGTGTATAACTGGGTGATCAAACGGATCGTCACTCCGAAGCTTTATTGTGCCTGTGCTCTTAGGATGTGTTAGGCAAACAACGCTGCTAAACCCATTTTGTGACGCGTAATTAGAAATGTATCCGTCCGCTATCTCACTTCTCATGGAGTAAATATTGCTTAGAAGCAAATTAAAGAATATGAATTGAATGTCTGGGTATGTATTTCCACGGGTCGATTTGTTTAGATGTAGAAATGCTGATCCGTCAAGGGCTGTATTGGCTAATACACCGGTTTGGAACCAATCATATTGAAACTTCGACCACCAGCTTTCTATCTGGTCCCCAGTTATGCTAAATGGCTTATTGATGTTGCTCGGTAAAACAACGAGTTGGTGGTCTTTTAGGTACTGTCCAACAGGCAAATCCTTTATTACTCTTATTCCCATTTCTTTCAAGTGGTTTTGAGGTCCGATTCCAGACAGCATAAGTATCTGTGGGGAATTTATAGCCCCGGCAGATAACAATACCTCCCTTTTTGCTTTCACATAAAACTTCTTGTTGTATCTTATATAGAATACACCGACAGCTTTTTCGTTTCTAATATCAATTTTAGTGACAAAGCTATTCACGGCTATGTGGAGGTTTTCTCTTTTCCCTATTTTACCAAGAAATTCAAGACTTGTACTGCTGCGAACTCCATTTCGAAGAGTACTTTGCACTATACTGAACCCCTCTTGGTCTTGACCGTTGTAATCAGTGATGTCATAGCCCAGTTCCTCTCCAGCTTTCATAAAAAGGTTTGTCAGTTCTGTTTTCGGGCTATATGAAACGGCAAGTGGACCGCCGCTGCTATGGTATGGAGATGACTTAAGAGATTCAATTTGAATATCTTCTGATTTTAAGAAGTAGGGAAGAACATCTTTGTAGCTCCATCCATCACATCCTTCAGCTGCCCATTCATCATAGTCAAACCTACTGCCACGTGTATATTGCATACCATTTAGAATACTCGATCCACCAAGCACTCGACCACGCGGCCAGTAACCTTTGTTGCCTTCCGTTCCCTTGAAACACTGTGTTTGTTTTTCGGTGTAATATTCCCAATCAAATTCTGTATGTTCTAGTGGAATCCATCCGAGTGGCATATGAGTCAATGGGCTCTCATCAAAATGTGAACCCGCCTCAAGCAATAAGATCTTTTTATCTGCATCTTCGGATAATCTCGACGCAAGAACGGAACCAGCTGAACCGCCCCCAATTACAACGTAGTCGTATTCTTCAGCTAATTGGTCGGTCAAAATAGAATATCTTTTAGTAAATGGATACCAGCTGTACCAAACTGCAACTAAGACGAACCCAAAACCAATCACGAATTGACTTCCGGTAGACATCATTCTGTAATTAGAAAAATTAATAATCCGTGGTACATACTACACGATAAATAAAATAAGAAAATAATGAAACTGTTCATTGTTACCTCTAACGTTTTGCCATTTTAAAACAAATTTAACATGAATGAAAATGTCTGTCAAGCCAAGTTTTGAATATTCTTTCGTCTTCTATTGATATCACTTTTTAACAGATCCGCAAAATTAGATACTGACATAAGTCTACGGTTCATACTATTATACACTGTCGCCAAATATACCTCATGGGTTTTTGACCTTCAGGTTTGAAAGAAGAAAACTTGTCAAACTATCATCCGCTTCATCATAGCTTTTTAATATGTGCATTTAGCGCATCATATGTATTCAATGTTGATTTTAAGATAAACAAGAGACGTTTAAACATCTATATAATTATATGCATACATTTTCAACATATAACTTTAAATCAAACTTTTATAACACTGGTGCAGCTTGAACTACACATAGGAATTTTTTGATACGTCGTTATTATAAACGCCATATTTACGTTTCCGTTCATTAAGGTAACAGACAACCAAAATCTTTGTAGGCGTTTTAATCATGATTCACATGCTTACAAAGAGTTCGAGGTCGCCATGACCTTTACTAGATCAAGGGTCAAAGGCACAGTACCTTTTACCGTTTCTCTTCTGTAACGCTAGAATGCATGGATCATCAAACTGTGTAGGCATATTGATAACAGTCAGTAAGATAACTCGATATATCAAGTTGGTCTCCTGATCAAAAGTCAATGAATTGGAAACGTTTACTACACATGACTCAAGAATAGGGAGGTTGGCCATGACCAGTAGATGAACCAAATACTAGTTTTGTTATCAGTAAGTTCAATGTCAATCAGGATGGCAAATAGTGTAAAATTCAGTAACTTGAGATTACTTTGGATAGAATCGCGTACCTATCTAGGTCATCTCAATATGTCCGAAGACGATTACTTTAAGTTTAAAGTCGGGGCTGAAAGGCCATAGAAGGCTACACAAATGTGCCGGGCAATGCGTTTTTATATACTTTTCTTTCAGAATGTACAAAGTTAAGATATCAAGGTCAAACGTTGGTATATATTTGGTTAATATGTTTCGATGATAAGTTACACTAAACATGAAATAAAGGTCAGTCTTATAAAAAATTGGAATTTAAGTAACGTATGGAACTGGTTTAACAGAAAATACAAGAAAATAACTAGTAGTAACAAAGCTTATATAGCAGAATTACTCACTTGTAGAAGTCTTAGAATCTTCCAATGTCTTACATAAAGTAACTACATACTCCGATATATCTACACTATTAATATGCAGGTTGATATTACCTGTCACTGAGTCACAATGTTTACTTTCAGATAAAACTTGCTAAAACTGTACTTGGTTATTTTTATACAACTTGAACTGCATATAAACTCGTGACGCAAAAATCAAAGTGCAAACACAATCACACAGCAGCGTATTCTGCCTACAAACAAGTTATAAAACAGAAAGTTGCAGTAAGGCAGGAAATGTGTCATTAACTGAGGTTCTGATCCTATCAGCGTAAAACAATTAGCAATAATGTATACTTAAGGACAAAAGTTCTGCCCGGTTCAAAATTGTTTTATTAAATTTTAATTGTACGTTACTTTTAATATTTTATTTGCAAATTTATATTTTGAGACTACTTGTAATATCACAAGGTGTTAAGAATTCTATACAAAAACATTCAATCAACCGTGACGGCATAAACCATCAATTTCACATTTAACTAGATTTTATGTACATGAAGCTTATTATCACAAAAATTTCAAGTGATTTTTATTACCAAAGGATAGTCCTATCGAATGACGTAAAAGTTTAGACAAATACTCAACGTATGTTGTTATTACGAAGCTTTCAAGAGAGCAAAATTTGAGCGTTTTATGTCGACTGGAGGTCAGTGAGCCTAAAACACATGTTGCACGTGCGTTAAATGCCCCCGTACATTCTGTTCGACGTCACGAACATTGCAAATATGTAAATTGATTCGAAAATGATGATGTTCTTATACTTTTCCAATTATGAATAAAATATCCAATTTCAGTTTTTGTGTTACTTTAATTATACCGGACAGAACTTTTGTCCTTAAGTATATATAACACATTGCATATAACAATGATATAGTGTGGGCCTCGATAGCTCAGTGGTTAGGGCGTTTGCCTCCGGAACGGGAAGTCCCGGGATCGAATCAAAGCCCGAGCACGAGGTGTATCATTGTGGATACCACACGTGCCTCAGGCCACCCAGCTTTAATGGGTGGCAGTGATGAAAAACTAAAAACTAAAACTGTCAGCGGCCTTCGACTCTAGCTACATCAAAGACATATAAAGTGACATGTTATTATAGGTCTTTGACTACATCCATGTTAAAACAGGTTTATACTTATGCCAAGGCAAGTTGATTGTTTCTGTGGAAAAACAGAATTAATGTAATTTAAAAACGGATAATTTAAGTATTAGGGCATACGAATATATCCAAATATGGTTCATTTACCGACCATGATCAATAACATAAGATAATAAGATTTATTTTGGTATGGAGTACATACATGGCTAAAACAAACATGAATGCAATAAAACAATATCTCAACATGAACATAATAACCATGGCATGCACATCGACAGCAGGGATAACACAAAAAAAGAGTAAACTCTTATTTCCATTGTGGTCCCTTTGTGTTGGTGGCATAACAGAGAGAGGCAATGAATCAATGTACAGTAATGTGTATCACAAATTATCACATAATTTAAATATCACAAATTGTTTTAACATTTATATTCATCACATATTTTACTTGAATCTTATCTCAAAAATAATGATTTAATTTAATGTAATGATCACATTTCATTTCTGTGAGACAGTAATCATAATTTTATCACATGAAAATATGACAGTGTTGACTGACAATTAAAATGCCTACATCTTAACAAGCTGTGTAAATGCATGTAAAAAACGAAAGTGGAAGATCTAAGAAACATTGAACTATATGAACCATACCAAAATTATACATGTTATACATAACAAAATTCAATAAAAAAAAATAAAAATTACTTCAAATTATCTAAGAAATGTTTTTTAATAGCATCCTTAAAAGCAGAGAGTTTAGTGATTTTTAAGATCTTATGAGGTAATTTGTTCCATAAAGTGCAACCCATAAAGCAAAAGGATTTGGACCCAAAACTCTTTACCTTAGGTATAGCAAAGGCACCTTTATTACTAAATCTTGTGCTATATTATGAACATTATCTTGGGACACAAAACTGTCACCCATGTAAACTGGGGCTAAACCATTTTTGATCTTGAACACATGACATAGAATATTCTGTTCTACACGTAGCCAATTGAGTTTTCTGAAATGTTCTGCATCTATATTACTTCTACAGTTTAATTCCAGTACAATCCTCATTAACTTGTTCTGAGTTACTTGTAACTTATTTTATAAAACTTGTGTCAGACCATTGTACCAAATAGAACAGGCATAGTCAAAATGGCACTGAATCAGGGACATGACCAGTAATGTTTTAGTATGTTGAGTGAGGTATTCTCGTTTGCGATATAAAAAATTTAACCTTGAATTAGCCTTTTGGGGTACTGCCTACACAGCATACACAGTTATGTTCATCTAAACTTCCTTATTCTAAAATCACATACACTTATATCAACACTTAATTTTGATTCTTCTTCAGTATTTTCTTCCTGTTCTTTTCACCAGGCATTTGATATATTAATTAATTAGGTATGATGCAGACGATAGTGTTTTAAACGTTTTAATATACCTCTTTTACCAACATGAATATTCCATTAGAAGGTTACGAAGTCACAGTTATCCAGAATGGCGGCCTCAATGGTCTTAAAACTTATAAACATATTTTTTTTACTTTTTTAACTCCTATTATTTGTTTATTAGCAAAACATGCATCATATATTCAAAAATGCAGAATGTATACATTGTACCACAAATAAGAGACGGAAGTTAACCTATTTACAATGGAATCTTCTAACTTTCGTTCTCGGCAAATCAGGGTGTTTGCAGGATTGCGATACAAAAGGCTATCAAATTATATAGCCACTAGGCACAAATTGGCTAAGATTACATTTGTAAATAAAATCACAGTGAGTACTGTTCGGAAGCGAAACAGAAATGTAAGGTTCGTATCTTTTTTAGCCAGGGTGAGTTTTTCCCATCACCCACTGTCCGTCGTCCATCAACAATTTGCTTCAAACGACATCTCCTCTGAAACTATCGGGTCAATGTTGATGAAATTTGGCAGGGATGTTTCTTGCATGAAGATCTACCAACTGTTCAAAGACTTTCTTTCCATGCAGAACCTCTTTAAAGTTTGTTCAAATCATGCCCCCTGGATCAAAACTGATACAGCCCGAGGGGTCATTTGGTATAGGAAAAACTTCTGCCAAGCTACAAGGCATAATGCTTAGATATTTGGTATGTTACATTGTCTAGTGGTCCTCTACCAAGTTTGTTCAAAACATGCCCCTGTGGTCAAAATTGACCACGCCCACTGGGTGATTTGCTTTTTTAGGTAACGGTGCACTAGTACTCAGGTGAGCGATATTGGGCCATGATGGCCCTCTTGTTTATTGAATAATGAGGAATTTTACTTAACTTGATTTCGATCGTTGAGGTCTCGTTAAAACAATATACAACACGGAACATCGGGTTTGCAAACCGTAGCCATTGCTTTGATAACAAGTAAGTAATGTGGGTCCTTTTCATCCGTTATATTAGTGATAAAGTAACCTTTCAAAAGCAAAATTTATCTTCTTCAGATTTTATTTACACTAGTCGTTTAAGCGTTATATAGTTTTGAGATAATAAGAAAATCTTTATTAAATTAACAAAGATTAAACAATATTTCTAAACAGTCTGTTTGTATCAGGAAACACTTGTAAATTCTACTTCAAATCTCTTTATGTATTCCCGATGGGCAGTGTAGTTTACAAGTGTTTAAATGTTTGTTATTGCATAATACTTGCAAAACTTTACGTCTTCATACGCTTTCTAATGGTTTATTTCTCCGTAAAATTAAACAAAAACCATGTTTGAAGGACAGTTTAAATATAGCATCTGTGTATACACAATATCTACGCTTTGCAGTTATAGCAGGAGTCATAATTAATGAATGAAATTGCGGCTAAGTTTTATTAATGAAATACATGTGCATGAATATTAAAATTATTAAAAATGTTTATTGCACAGTTAAACTTAACAAAACATTTTATTGTTCTTCAAGTTTTCACAATCAACAGAATCGTTCAAAAGCTATATATTTGACGAATGATATTTGTGATAACGGTATAATCACATTATAAGGTAACATACGTAGATTGTTTTGACAGCTTTATATTTCATGAATATAACAAGTTCTGTCTAGTGTAAAAAAATGACCGAAAACGTGTACCTCAAATTGACATAAAACATATGACCTTCGACGCGCGAAAATGTACCTTCGGACATTTGTTACATTATTCGACAATAATTGATAAAAAAACCCATAAAATTTACATTTTTGTCACCCTCTTTAAATGCAAAATCAATGTTAAAAACTGATAACCACTATATTTTCCTCAACAGAAACATACTTTTGGCTGCAAAAGCCTCCAAGACCATTACTATGGCAACAGCGTCTTAAAATGATTCTTTTTTTTATTTTGACTATACCTTATGAAAAAAGGCATACCGTGGAAAGAAGACCTGATATAGCTCACCAGATATGATATATAATGAAAGAGTATATAATGTTGCAACCAAAAATAAATGATGCTGTTAGGAAATGATTACCGGAATAGTTTACTGCCCATGTAAATTGAAGTGAGTTTTGACGTCAAATTGTGGTATGTGACGTCATTTTTAGAGTGACAAATGACGCCTTAGGTATACTTTTTCAAACTGTTGTAGTTTTGTATGTACTGGACTCAGGTAACTGAAATTTTCCAATATTGATATTGAAATATTGTTTATTCAACATATACAAGAAAGCTAGTGTCTCGTATTTTGTCCGAAGGCCCATTTTCCCGTGTCGCTGGTCATATTCTTTTCAACTGAATTATAATGTTATTTACTCATTATGAAATAACTTTTTGTAAAAAGTAAATAAGATTTCGTGATTTTTCGAAATTTACTAAAGAAGTAACACTTTGCGAAATAATAATACGTAATTACGAAATAAAGTAAAATATTTCGGGAAGAAAATAGTGTCTTCTATCAGTTGAGGGTCACCGAAATGTCTAAGATTGACTTTAAACATTTGTTTTTGTATTTCGACATTTTGCAGTGACTGTTGAGTATATGTTTTTCTCTGTGATTAAGAGTGAAACACGCTTCAACACATATTCTATTTAAAGTTCCCAATGTAAATAACTTAAGTACGGAATGTTTTTGAATTGCATTTGTCCAGCTTTGTTCAGAAAGTCTATAGTTTTTTTCACATTTTCATCATTGGGCAGGCCCATATCAGCATGCAACCATTCCATTTCCTTTCCATTTGTTTCAGGAATAGTACCTATGATGCTACGAACTATTTGCATAGCTGCATCATCATTTGCAAAAGATATTATGTTCTGTATGTAGTCCGGATGTACATCTAAAAAACGTCCGGAGTATGTGAGCAACAGTAAGGTCAATATTTCGATCCGTTGACGCCTGTCACAATCCACACGGAACTCCTCTGGTGAGCGATAAAGCACGGTTAATGCGTTCTTTATCTTCCTGCAGTTTAGGATTATGGAAGGCCCTTCTTTGAGCAGAGAGGCTATCTTCATATACAGTTTGTTCCTTTGCGAAACTGATACCCTGTCCGCCAGTAAATTCCGCTCAGGTATCATATAACTTGGTAGCTTGTTTGCAGTTATGCACCACTTCAGGAATTGTAAAGCAAACATCAGCGTTGGAATTAATTTTCTCTCTGTGAAGTTTTCTGAGTTGTTTAACTCTGCTACCCACATGACTACGTTCTTCATGACGTATGTAGACATTTCTTTACAGATCGGTTTAAGACAGACTTTAGCAATTTCTTTCAGTAAAATAACAACCTTTGTTAGACAGTCATTCAGACTCTTCATCAGTCTAATTTCTCCTTGAGTAAAACAAATTCTCCATTCCAAGAATTTTGAACCACTGTCTATGTAACCTACAGGCACTACGTGGGCGTTTAGGTTATTCACATCTTTCATCACCTCTGCAGACGGCCACAAATAAGAACGTTTCCTATGTACCCAGGCATTCATGTACGTTGGGCACTCACAAGCAAGGGCGCTTACTCCGTCAAAAGAATAGAAATTATGAGCCAGCGTTGTGACTGATGGACCGTGTTCCTCCTGGTCTACCTGTACAAAATCTCCCAAAGCTAAATAATCATGAATCAGCTGTCTCGAAACGTTTCTCCAAGAATCACTAGACAGGTAAACATGTCCTGGTGCAAGTTCTACTAAGCAGTCAATTAAAGTTGATGAAGGGTTATTGCAGCTTGTTTTATAAGGCTGTAGAAAAGTATAACCAGCCGGTGTATCTTGCATACGAAGATGGAACAGGTGATTAACTTCTCTGTTATGGGGTGCTGCTGGATATTCCGTACACAGAACATCGGTTGGAACATACATTACATCAGTATCATTTTCATGAAAAGCTCTAAGTCCCTCTGCTTTGCTGCCTGCCCAGACGTTCTCCAACTGCAATTCTTGAAAACTTCTATTACATGCGGACTCAGCAGTTCTGAAAGCCTTCTGTCTAAATGCTATCATGCTTTTACCGTAACCGATTTTATCCATTGTCCTTGATAAGATATATGACTCAGTGCAATAAGAATTCATAGTTTGTTATTTTTAGCGTTTCTTAAAACTGTAATAAAACAAACGTTGTTGGAATTTTAATATTCAATACTATACGTTAATCTTGCGTCACCTTATAACTGTGCAGCTCATCAATTTGATCTGAAAGTATTAAGTACAGTGTAAATATAAACAAGAGAAACAAGAGCTGTCACATGACAGCACGCTCGACTATTCGAAAGCTTGTTGGTAAAATGGGGTTTTTGTCTAAGAACAGGAGTATTGTGTAATTGTCTATAAGAATTAAGGTCAAAGATATGAAACTTGTTCAAAGACCTTTGTAAATGTACATTGCATTCAAGGCCTTACTCTGGATTCTGCAAGCCAACTGGAGGGAGGATGGGGGGGATAATTTCAAAGAAATACATGACCTTGTATATTTGATCATGAATAATTTTGTAACTTTTCAAAATTGATATGTATAGAATTAAAAAAGCATGACCGCTTCATGCTGCATAATTATTCTATGACATTTCAAAAGAAAGCCATTTTGAGTATTTCCATTTTAGTCTGGAAAAACTGTGACAAAATTCTAAGTTAAAAAGGGCATAAATATGTCAAAAATCAAAAACATTGGTGAAGTTGTTGACAGTAAATACGTTCGATAGTATTCTATCTTTAACAAAACATTCAAAGTTAAAAAGGGACACAAATCTATCAAAAATCATAACAGAGTTATGGGGATTGTTTCCTCAGGTGTAGATGTTGATGGTAAACATATATTTTGAGTTTCAAGTCAATACCTTATATAGTATTCAAGATATTTGAATTTACAAAAAAAAAATACCAAAACTTCTAAGTTAAAAAGGGGCATAAATCTGTCAAAAATCAAAACAGAGTTATGGGAATTGTTTCCTCAGGTGTATAATGTTGATGGTAGACACATACTTTGAATTTCAAGTCAATACCTTTATAGTATTCAAGATATTTGAATTTACAAAAAAAAATACCAAAACTTCTAAGTTAAAAAGGGGCATAAATCTGTCAAAAATCAAAACAGAGTTATGGGAATTGTTTCCTCAGGTGTATATGTTGATGGTAGACACATACTTTGAGTTTCAAGTCAATACCTTCGATAGTATTCAAGATATCTGAATTTTAAAAAAAAATTTAACCAAAAATTCTAAGTTAAAAAGGGGCATAAATCTGTCAAAAATCAAAACAGAGTTATGGGGATTATTTCCTCAGGTGAAGATGTTGATGGTAAACATATAGTTTGAGTTTCAAGTCAATACCTTTGATAGTATTCAAGATATTTGACTTTATGAAAAACTTTAACCAACGCAGACGCCGACGCCGACGCCGACGCTGGGGCGAGTGCAACAGTCTCCTTATTCTTCGAATAGTCGAGCTAAAAACGCATTATAAATAAAAATTAAAATAGTTGAACTCGAAACTGGTAATTATCCGAATTGAATGTAATATATTCAAAGTTGAAAATAAGCAAGAACAAAGAGCTGAACTTAGCTGAAGGCAACGAACGCTCTGCGCCGCATAAAAACAAACGTTCCTGGCAATTGACCTTACGCCAGGAGAGATGTAGCCACGCCCACCGAAATCAAGGGGCACTACTCCTGCGAAGTCCGACAAACACAGGAAACGCTCAAACAGATCTCTATTGAATTAAGTCTGAAATCATTAGTTTTATTTCTTTATTCGATAATATTTAACTGTACTATGGTCCTTTTGATGATTTCAAAAAGTAAATCTATAAAAGTGTGAATTTAGTTTTAAAGGGGCGGGTACAAAATTTTCGAAACGCCTGCGGATTAAAGCTAGTTATTTGCATATGCGTTATTTTAATAAGCATCATTGAATCCGTTATCAAATATTTACGGTAGCATTATTATGTCCGCTGCGCATTAATTATTAAATACTCTTAAATGATGCGTTGACAATATACTGTTAATTGAAAATCTCTTAAAGATAAGATATCAATAAGCATTTGTATAAACATGTGTCATCAATAAAAGTAACTGTGTGACCATGGTTTCTGACTTTATATTTCGTGGAAGACTTAATTTTTGCAAGCGGTTCTGTGAGCTGGGTCATGCTATGGGGTCTTATGTTTTAGGCAATGTGACACTTCTATAAGTAAAACAAAACCGACAATATGCAGAGCATTTCTAAGCATATATATTTATATCATTTTGATACGACTTCTGACAGATGTTTTTAAACAATTGTATGTCCAGCTAGAAAAATCATTTATTTATCTAAATTGTTTTTTAAATCAAATGAAACAGATTCATCGGACTGACTGACAGACAAATTGGAGTCATTTACCCTCGCTACCAGCCGTAGTCATATGACCCAGCGTGGCTTATACTATTATTGTGCACTTATAGTTTATAATGTGCAAGTCCACTAACAATTTTCTAATATATATTCGCACACACACAAACATGATGACACGTTTTGATAAGACGCACTTTACAAAACATTTTATTAAATCACTCTAAAATGTATGAAGAGTCACAACACTACGGACCTAAAATAAAATTGGTCCGTGACAAAACTCTTAAAATTTAGAGACTAAACCCGGTAACAAAATATATGACTGTCACGATAAAAAAGATCTATTTCTAAGAAGTACTCTTCCTTACATAGAAAATACCTGAAATTGCATGTCCGTCAACGGATTAATTGTAATGTTTGTCGGACAAAATGGCGGCTAGTAACCATATTCGCCACGTGTTGTAGCAGCTAGCTGTTTGATTGGTCTGATAAGAGATTATTATCTGTCAATCAAGAAACCTGGCGTAAGGTCAATTGTGTACGGTTACGGTTCGTTTTTGGTTTTCTTTGTAATTTCTCGTAGAATTGTTTGAAAATATCGCGTCTCAAATTAAATAATCTATCGAAAAATTAAAAAACAAAATCAAGAAAGATGTTGATACTTTATAAATATACTATAATTGATTACTGTCAAAAGCATCCTTTTAGTATCTCCATTTGTATTTGATTATTGTCAAAAGCATCCTTTTAGTATCTCCATTTGTATTAAGAAATAAATGGCAATTACCTGATTTCTAAAAACCTTTAATACTTGTTTATCGCGTGGTTGATGTTATTTAAATGAGGTCGAAAGACTATCGATCAAGGCTTTTATACACGTGGAAGCAAATACCGTATTGAATGATGTGTCGGGTGATACTCTCGAATGCCAAAGACAACAGAAGAAGAAGCTAACCAACCATGACTGTATTGTCAAGACGTTCTTTCGTTTCGTGATTAATCTCGCCAACCAGTAACGTTTTATATTCCTGGTTGTACTGTGTTATCGCGTCGTTAAACTAATCTAAAAAAAAATTATAGCCCCAAATATTAAGAAATTACAGATTCGGTAGTTTGACATCTGACCAAAGTCAGAGATATAAAAGTTAAGAGTGATTCCGAGTAGGCAAAACAACTAGACTCAAACAACCATGCAGATATTTAAGTCAATAGAAATAAAGAAAACATAAGTAGTAACTATATCACTTACACAATAGTCACAAAACAAGGCGTTGTATCTCTAAACATTTATCAAATCAGATACATATCGTGTAGACTCCCCCCACCACCAAACACACACACACACATCAGGTGTCTGAATCAGAAAACGGGAAGTTTTAGTGAGGTATTGCGTTAAACAAATCATGATAAGTTTGGGTAAAATTGTTAATTATTTTTCCTGCTAATACATTAGCTATTTGGTACGGTGTTATATTTACCAAAAAAAAAAAAGCAACAAAATAAAGTGTTTATTATAGTGTCACCACTACTACTAGGGCTAGCCATATCTGACTTATGAGACACCTTCTTTCTGAGCACATTTACCTCTGAAGTCCTATCATTGTTAATGCCAGGTACCAGGCAGGACGGCATACGGTAACCATTATTTAACTAACTGGTGGCTCACCAACCGGCCATATCAGAATGGACCCCTGCTGGGATTCGAACCTTCAATCTATAGCTCCCAAGGCGGATGCCTAAGCCATTAAACCAAGGGAGACAATATCTCTGATATTTATTGGTCTACTTTAGTTGGAAAGTCTATGGGTTTTCCACAATTTCAGAAATTAGGCGGACCCATGTCTGCGTGCATCCATTCCATTCCTTGCCTTTGTGTTTCAGACATAGTGCATTTGATGCTACGGGCCAATATTATAATTAGATAATCACTTCTGAAGCTTTCACTCGTGTATGAAGTCCGAGTGTATGAAATTTAAAAAACGTCCAGAATAAGTGTGCAACAATAAGGTCAATATTTTGATCTGTTGGTGCCATTCAAAACTCACTAGCTCTGGTTAGCAAGCAATAATTTGTTCATTTAATTGGTAAACAATGTGTTTTAGTGAGTGCAAACTTGGTTCAAGTTAGAAAAATGAGAGCAAACTTTAGAAAACGACGGATAACGTGTCTTAACGAGGTCAAGCGCCTGTGTATTATAATGATGCACTACAAGTTTGTAAAGACGCCATATTAGACAGATTTAAGTGAGAAAAATGATAGCAACTTTAGAAAGTGGCGGATGACGTGTTTCTTTAACGAGGTCAAGCGCTTTCATACCAAGAAAAGTCGTCTTCTTTAAGCTATGAAATTATATGAATATGCCGTTAGTCAAGGGTTATATGTAACCTTCAATCGGTTCTTTGTCTGCACCCGCAATGATAGGAAATATTTACTTACATTTCACTGCGATCATTTGGTGAAGTGCAGGTAAATATTTTCCTGTATATTTTCTCGTGAAACAAGCGACAGTTGGAGAGCTAGCATGTAGTGCTATTAAAATTACACTATGGTCATTTTTTAACCAGGTATGCATGTAAAGCGTCGATTTTAGACCATCGACATTCGACGTCGCGTTGCTAGGAAACGAAATGCAAAATGGAAAGATTAACACAAACACAATGCGTGCAATATGTTTTAGTACCATTAGGAAAAATTTCATAACAATCGGAGAAAACTTGACGTAGGTCGCATACTACCTTAAACTAAGCGCCTTGTTAACCACCTAATAACTACATGCGACTTTTCGTGTAATCATATTGGACGAGTTTCAAAAGTATTTATACATTTTCTAAATGAAATTTAGCGCCACAGCCAAATTTTTCCACAGCTTTACTATGACAGTGCCGTTAAACATCTTCTACGTCTGACTGGGTATTTAAATTTCTTCTGTATCATTAAACTCAAACAAATATTTTATATATTCTTATACTTAATCATCTTACTTTACAACTACAGTAAACTCCGTTTATAACGAACTCCTTGGAGCTATTTAGATGGGTTCCTTATATCCGGAGTTTATTATATCCATATATCATTTTTACAAAAAGTAAGGAAAGGAAAAAAATCGGGCAGAAAAAATTTGTTCCTTATATCCGGAGTTTCGCTGTATCCGGAGTCGTTATACACGGAGTTTACTATATTAGGGTAAAGTATTTGAACATGAACGTTTATAGTTCTTAATAGAATAGTGGAAATCGCATTTTAAAGGGATTTTAATGACCTACGTATCATTGTCTAACCATGCAGCTACATTCCTACAGGTTCACTTAATATTTAACATAAAAGAACATAAGACAAGAATGAAAACAATAAACATTTATACGCAAACAAAACTATATCAAGTATTTTAGATCAGTCAAACAAGAAGTCATAAGAAAATACATTTCTATTTTCTAATAAATGGTTTCACATAATTAATGTTTCTGATTTTATTTCTTATTGTGTTGATATGCATTAGTCCCGTTATATTTTTAATAACCACAGCTAGAGAAACTTGACATAAAGGCTAAAAACAAAAAGTTATGTTTGATATTTTAGATGTTAAATTATACCATCGTTCATAAAACTGTCAAGATGCAAGCGAAACACATATTTGAAAAAAAGCTGGAATAGCTGTAAGATTGCTAAAAGTGAAAACTAGACAGTGCATTTAAATCTTCATCAAATGTGAACCGTTTCAAACAATTATCTCCATCAAAACAATAGAAAGGGGAAAAACTGGAATTTAAAATCGTGTCAGAGGACCAAATCGTATCAAATCAGTTGTCATTAAAAGAATTTGTGAAAAACGGTAAACTTAACGTCTTCAAGTTTGCTGCAGAGAAGTATCAATTCAGAAACATTGCGTTTATAGAAAGGGAGGTTACTATGTTTTTACTAATTTTAGTCAGTACCGTGTCTCATAGTCTGTGCCCTCCCCATGTGCTCAATAATTGTACCATGTAATTTTAAAATCCTTCGATGGATGACAGAGTTACCATGCATAAAGTATTCCATTACTTTTAAACACTAAGTGTGACCTTGACCTTTGAGGTAGGGACGTGGTTCTTGCACACAACACATTGTCTTGATATGCTGCACATTTGTGCCAAGTTATTTTTAAATCAATCAATGCATGACAAAATTATAGTCAGGACACGAATGTGTCCATATATTAAAGACAGTACGATTTGCCTCCCTTGGGATAATATGTAACTACTAATAAAGGATGTACGATTTTTCTCCCTTCAGAAAGAAAGGAAGATCAAAGCACTGAAAGTGCTGACAAGGAGTCCTCTGTAAAATTGGGCACAAGCGGATTTTTCTTACAGACAATGAATGATCATTTTTGTCAATACTTCGTTAACAGTAATTGATTTTGGTTACTATCCGTTTATTTTAATCACATACCTGAAGTTCTTTGATAACACATCATGTTGCTGTTATTTTTTTTTTTTCAAAAACATAGTTTTGCTGGACACTTTTTGACGAAGTCAGATATAGTGCTTTTTAATTTATGTAACTAGCTTTGATTATAACACATGTTCTTCAAACTGTATAAAAGTAATATATTTTTGAGCATATAGTCATATAAAAAGGTTCTATTATGCATTCCTGTCAAGTATATCTGTAGATTAGAAATAATACGCTACCAAATAATAAAGTGTTTCAAACGTTTTGGAAATTCCTGTTTAAACATATATACTGAACAGCAAAAGAAACTATACAGGTAGTATATTGTCAATTTATTCCGATAAAATGTTTCAGATCAAAACCAATTTTATAGAATATGAAAACATAACCAATTAATAATAATTCCTGAAAATGTCATCGGTCTTGAAGATTTCTTAACGTCGTTATAGGTCAAATGAAATCAAATACCATCGAAATCAAAAATACACAATTCATTTCATTGAGATCAGAAGTAACCCCAGTTTGAAGGAAACGTCTGCTTAACGCCTGGACAGTCGCTGGAGTACATCTAAACGTTCTCGCCACATCGGCTACTGTTCTATTGCACTGCAACATTGCAATAGCGCGTTCGCGCTGCACATTGGTAAGCCGCATTTTTAAGCACAGAATTTAAATAAAAAATCTTCTTTGTTCTTTTTTGGTATGTTGGAAGTCAAACTTTTAAATGAAAAGACAAAATTGAGATTTTAACTCATAATTAAATGCGCACGTGAATTTCGAGCAAAACGTCCTGTGCTGTTCCAGCGGCGTTACGGTTGGATGATTTAAGAAATTAACAACTGATTATTTTAAAGTACTGTGTAGATAGGCTGAAAACGATCAAAATTGCTGAAGTTAATTATTCAATTAAAAAATATTCGAAATATATACATGTATAGTTTCTTGTGTTGTTAAGTATAGTGTAGTGGTGCGGTAGTTTCAGCATTTTCATTCGATTTTTGCAAATATCTTCCTAGATTTTTACTTCTTTTGTTGATTTAAGCCTTTAGTTTTTATTTATGTATTATTATGTCATTTTTAGATATTTAATGAAAATGCTGGTACTACTAGTTCTATTCTACTCTATTCTTACTAATTCAAGTCAGAACGTTTTTTCTTCTTTAAGATAAAAAGGGAGGCAGCTGTTTTTACTTTGGTAGTCAAATCTGTTTTCCTACCTTGAGATAAAAAGGGAGGTTACTATATTTTGAGTAAGCACGATTTTTCTCCCTTGGAATAAAAAGGGAGGTAATTGATTTAAGTCACTACGGTTTTGTCTCCCTAAAAATATTATGTTTTGAAAAATCAGCTGTAAAAAAAAATTATGTAATCAGTGAATAAACGGATTGTCCTAGCAATTTCAAAAAGAACAAGAGCTGTCTCATGACAGCACGCTCGACTATTCGAAAGCTTGTCGGTAAAATATACTGACGGACTTTAGAAACGCATTACTGATATATACTCAAATATTTTATTGGTATTCAGAACAAAATCGATCTTTTTTGGACGGTGGTAGAGCCAGTCAAATAAAGGCAGTGTCAGGATTTAACGTTTTCCGAACTCAGTAGCGGTTGTTGCCCCCATTATTCGCGATTACAGCCTGTAGACGCCGTCGCATCGATCTCACTAAGCGTTGGATGGTTGGCATAGGAATGTTCTGCCATTCCTGTTCCAGTGTTAACCAAAGCTCGCGGACGTTCTGTGGTTGCTGTGGACGTCGTCGATGTCTCCGGCCTCCGTCTCTCATCCCACATGTGCTCGATGCAGTTCATATCGGGAGACACCGCAGGCAACTCGATAACGTCAAATCTCTGGTTCAACAAGTAATTCCGGGTGAGACGGGTACTGTGGGGGCGTGCATTGTCCTGTTTGAAGTCAGCTGACGGTTGTTGCCGTGACGTTGAAACAGTGGAACGTGCAGAGGCGCAAGCAATTCATTAATGTAACGTTGTGCGGTCAAATTACCTTGAATCAGAACAAGGTCTGAACGAAAATCATGATTAATGGCACCCCAAACTATTATACTGCCTCCCCCAAACCTATCACGCTCTAAAACACAAACATCGTGGTAACGTTCATGTTGACGTCTGTACAGACGAACTCTGCCATCTGTGAAACTTAAGGAAAATCGTGATTCGTCGGAAAATACAACTTGATTCCAGTTCTGGTGTCGATTATTGATCATATCACGGGCCCAGCGCACTCAATTCTGCCGGTGACGTTGAGTTAAGATCTGTCCCCTGTACGGTCGTCTGCAGCGCATTCCATAATCTCTCAATCGTCTTATCACCGTCATTGCATGGATATTCCTACGGCGGCGTCCTGGTATCCAATTCTCCGTGGAAACTGCTGTTGTGAAATGATTTCTGAGATGACTCTGACGTATGTAATTGTCTTGACGCCGGGTAGTTACACGAGGTTGACCGGGTCTCGGATGATCAGCAACACTACCCGTACCCAAGAAACGGTGAAGAAGGCGATAAATAGTGGATTGGTGTCATGAAAACGCCCCGCACACTCCCTTTGACAGATGCCTGCTTGCAATAAACCAACAATTTGGTTACGCTAATCTTGTCTAAGTCTTGGCATTATTTAAATAATCAATGGAAAAAATCTATTCCTATGGTAAAAGTAAGTGTGTCTATATGGATGTCTAAAATGAAAATTTAAACACACCAAGAGACCTTAGCTGGCGTAATGTCACATTCTTTTATTTGTTGCACGTGCACACCGTGCCGGAAACCATGTGAACCGAGTGCACGAAAATCCGTTGGCAATGACGAATTATTGGTTAAAGTGTAACATAACCGGGGTGGTTTTTTTTGTGCTGTCTTAATGTAGGAAAATATTTGAAGAAATAAGTGATGCGTTTTAAAAGTCCGTCAGTATAGGTATTTTTGTCTAAGAACAGGTGTATTGTGTAACTGTCTATAAGAATTAAGGTAAAACTTATGAAACTTGTTCAACCTTTGTAAATGACATTACGTGCAAAGCCTTACCCTGGATTCTGTAAGCCAACTTGGGGTAGGAGGGGGGAATAATTTCAAAGAAACACATGACCTTGTATATTTGATCATGAATAACTTTGTAACGTTTCAAAATTGATGTGTATAAAATTGAAAAAGCATGACCACTGCATGCTGCATAACTATTCTATGACCTTTCAAAAGTAAGCCATTTTGAGTATTTCCATATAATAGTCTGGTAAACACTGTGACACAATTCTAAGTTAAAAAGGGGCATAAATATATCAAAAATCAAACACATTGGTGAAGATGTTGATAGTAAACATATCTTTTAAGTTTCAAGTCAATACGTTTGATAGTATTCAAGAAATTTGACTCTATAAAAATCTTTAACTAAAAATTCTAAGTTAAATCTAACAAAAATCAAAACAGAGTTATGGGGATTGTTTCCTCAAGTGAAGATGTTAATGGTGGACACATAATTTGAGTTTCAATTCAATACCTTTGAAAGAATTAAAAATATTTGACTTTATAAAAACTTTAACCAAAAATTCTAAGTTAAAAAGAGGCATAAATCTGTCAAAAATCAAAACAGAGTTATGGGAATTGTTTCCTCTAGTGTAAATATTGATGGTAAACATACATTTTGAGTTTCAAGTCAATACCTTTGATAGTATTCAAGATACTTAAATTTATAAAAATCTTTAACAAAATATTGTAAGTAAAAATGGGGCATAAATCTTTCAAAAATCAAAATAGAGTTATGGGGATTGTTTCCTCATGTGAAGATGTTGATGGCAAACATATAGTTTGAGTTTCAAGTCAATACCTTTGATAGTATTCAAGATATTTGACTTTTTAAAAAACTTTAACCAACGCAAACGCCGACGCCGACACCGACGCAGTAGCGAGTGCAATAGTCTCCTTATTCTTAGAATAGTCGAGCTAATAAAAACGATTTAGTCAATACGACTTATCTCGCTTGGGATAGAGCGAAAGGTAACTTTTTTCACTTATTTAAGTAAGTAAGATTTTATTATCTTTGGATAATAAGAAGGAAACTATGTTTTTACTTAAGTCAGTACGATTTGTCTCCATTTGGAGCAAAAATTGTGGTTGTTTAGAGTCTTTTTTCTACTTTTAAGTCAATACAATACGTCTCCCTTGGATAGAAAGAATGGTAGGCCTAACTCAATTTTAACTAATTCAAGTAACGGTGATGTGTATCCCTTACAAGAACAAGAGTATCAACCTGTTAGAACAATAGAGCAAACAAGTCGTGTTCACCTGTTTGAACTATAAAGCTGAGAAGGCTAATTTGGCCAATTTTGCATACGTCAAGGGCCATTTTCCAAAAGTGCCTTGTGAAATTTGGCTGGTTATCGATTTTACATAGATATAGTGCGCACAAATATTTTCACCCAGTTGCGTGAACATCGGATGAAAATGTTTGAGAAGGCTAATTTGGCCAATTCTGCATAATTGAAGGGCCATATTCCAAAAGTGCCTCCATAGAGTTGGCTGGTTATCAAACTTGGTGGAGAAATTATAACCACAAATATGGTCAAGTTTTGTGAAGATCAAAAGCGGACAAAGCGGGCGTTCCTATAATACGTCCCTTCGGGTATGTAAAAAGGAAATTAACTATGTTTTTCCTAATTTAGATAAAAAGATTTGTTTCTTTACGGGCGCGGTACTAAACAAATTATTAAAATGAACAATAACAAAATGGGACCAAAAGAAAACAACAACAACACTTACTCACACTTGGTTGTAAAAAATGTTGATTATTGACATCAGATTCGGCTACATCATAAAACGTTATGAAGTAAAAGATGTAACATTGCTAGCAAAGATGAAGAAACGCTCTTGAATCTAAAACAAGAAGAATCGATGCATTCAATATTATTGTTTATTTTTTGGTATCAGGTATTGGAATAAGGCATTTAGATCACGTATACCTACCCCGATCTGCGCCTTTTTCTTATAAACACATTAAAATGCGAGAGTGGTTTAATTACTGGCAGCCGTAGATACCTTCCTTTGATTAAGGTACATGAATGTTATCCAGTTCTTTGCAACATTGTAGACGTATTTTTATACAATGGTTCTGATTTGACATCTAAACATTTATCATTTAAATACTGATGAACAGCAATTTTGATATGTCAGCTTCAGAATAAGGCGCTATCTAAGCAGCTTACAAATGAAATAGCTCGCACTGTTCTGGTACGTACAATGGGCGCCATGCGGTGAGCGATCCTTAAAGCACACTCTGGCACTTTATGGATATTTTACACTGCGGCAAGTGTTGTCAGTTTCATGCGACGTGTATTCTATGGTCACATTTTCAATACGGTCAGAAAACTCGTGAAACCCCCTCCATCCGTAATTCCTGAAAAAGAAAATCCCACATTGAATATCAACAAGAGCTGTCTTGTGACAGCACGCCCAAGTATTCGAGGGCTTGTCAGTAAAATATTTTTGTGTTTAAGAATAAGCATATTGTGTTTAAGTGTAAGAATTAAGGTGAAACTTATAAAACAAAAATGGAGATTTTTTTTCGAAAATATGGAGTGGGAGATGCAATTGTGTAAGAATTAAGGTCAAACTTATAAAAAAATTAAAGAAATGGGAGGAAGAGGGGGGTAATCATGACCATGTTGTTATAAGCAACATATTTTAAAAGTTTGATGAAGAAATATTACGAAATGGCAAAATCATAGCCAACTTTTACAGTGATATTATGCACATCTTACTGCACATAGTGTATTTAAGGTGACAGTTTTATAAAAGCAATTTTCGGTTGCTGTGCATTTACATGTGTTAAACTAATAATAACGCCAAATTAGTATTTGAAGTTGGTGCTTTATTAAGGTTAAGTTTTTGTGACAAAATCTGAGAAAACAAGGGCGTAGCTATGCATTTACGGTTAGTTTAAACAATATTTTATTCTTCAAATATCATGTAAGTACAATATATATTCCAATGACAAGGGATCGAGTAGTAAGCTAATAAGCTCTTTTTGGAAACTCTTCCCCGATGGAAACTCGTTCCCGCAGTTACGGTTGACAGAGGAGTTATGTGACTTGATGCAGCTCTCTATATTGCCATTTGAAAAAGTATGCAGGGTTTGAAGGAAATATGTCTGATGGTATAGAAGATATAAGCATTTATAAAAAAAAAAGTACTAACCAACACCAACGCAGGGGCAAGTGTAATAGCCTCCTTATTCTTCGAATAATCGAGCTAAAAATGAAAACAGTTTACATTCAACATAGAACTATCACTGACCCCGTGTAGTTTGAACACAGGAATGAATTTATTAATACCTCATAGACAGTTTCTACTGCACAGATTCCCTTTCCATCAATTGTTTGTTGAAAAATAGTCTGACAAAAATCTCTTTGTATACTATACCTATGAAAAAATCAAAGTGTTGGAACTCCGTAAATATTTATCTGAGTGACAGATGCAGACTTGATGACGATCACTCCTGGGAAGTTTCATTGATTTGCATCCAGTTTTTGCTGAGAAATAACAAGGACAAACTTGCTGAAACTTTAACTCAATGTTAAAGTATTTGAGCGCAACATACCGACAATATGCATAATTAGGCTTGGTATCTATCGTTCGTATGAAGTTTCGAAGGTTTTCAACCAGTGGTTGCTGATAAATAGTACAAAATAAACTGAAAACAAGAAGACGCGGCAATGCCGCCAAAGCAGGTTTAAACGGCGCCTGTAGAAATTGTAGAATTAAAAAAAAACCTTTACTCCCCCCTCTGAAAAGATTTTTTTCTTTTTTGCTAAAACAAAAATTGAAGAAATTTTATTTTTTTAGATTACTTTAGTAACAGTGACCTCGACCTTGACCCCCCAATTTATTTTTGCTACAATTTTAAAACTAAAAAAATAGTTTTATTTTTGTAACAGTGACCTTGACCCTAATGACCTTGACCCCCAACATTTTTTTTTGCTTTAAACAATCTAAACACTAAATATAAATAAAAATCTATTTTTATAAACACTGACCTTGACCTTGACCTTGACTCTAGTGACCTTGACCCCCAAAAATTTGTTTTGCTTGAAACAATCTAAAAACTAAAAATAAATAAAAATCTGTTTATAGTAACACTGACCTTGACCCTAGTGACATTGACCAAACAGTTTTTTTTTGGTGCTTAAAACAATTTAAAAACTAAAACAAAAAAAATATATTTTTAATAACAGTAACCTTGACCTTGACATAAGTGACCTTGACCCTAGTGACTTAAAGCTTCCTCTCCAAGCAAGCTACCTACACACCAAATTTCGTTACAATTGGTCACTCCTAACTCAAGTTATTGGGCGGAAACCATTTTTCTATTTTTAGAAAGTGCCCTTGACCTTGACCCTAGTGACCCCAAATGCAATCCCAAGCTTCCTCTCTACACAAGCTACCTACACAACGAGTTTCATTGCAATTAGTTACTCCTTACTTGAGTTTTTGAGCGGAAACCATTTTTCTATTTTAGCAACAGTGACCTTGACCCTATTGACCCCAAATGCAATCCCAAGCTTCGTCTCCACACAAGCTACCTACAGACCAAGTTTCATTGTAATTTGCCACTCCTAACTTGAGTTATTGAGTGGAAACCATTTTTCTATTTTATGTAACAGTGACCTTGACCCTAGTGACCCCAAATGCAATCCCAAGCTTTGTCTCCACGCAAGCTACCTACATATAAAGTTTCATTGTAATTGGTCACTTCTAACTGGAGCTATTGAGCGGGAACCGCTTTTCTATTTTTAGTAACAGTAACCTTGACCTTGACCCTATAGACCCTAAATGCAATCCCAAGCTTTCCATGCAACCTACCTACACAACAAGTTTCTTTGCAATTGGTCACTCTTAACTAAAGTTATTGAACGGAAACCAATTTTTGATGCTCGCCCGCCCAACATATGACATCGCCATTCTAATAAGCAGTTTTTTTTCAAACTAGATGTCCAAGTGCAACATGTTAAGCCGCCAGCTGTCAAAAGGGCTAACTCCTTACCAAGTAGAAATAGGTCAAAATACACCTAAATATTGGATGTAACATGCATGTTGTACCGCAGACTAGATGGGTGTTCAGTAGAACACTTGTGTCGCCCTCTTACGCTTTGTCAGAATAACCAATAATTTTGTGACAAAATCTAAGTACAAAAAGGGGCATAACTCTGTCAAATATGACCTTGACCTACAAAATTTGGTGAAGAAATCTTAAGAAATGGCAAGTTATAGCAAAAATCTAAGTATAATAAGGGGCATAACTTTGTCAAATATGACCCTGACAGTGACATACAAAATCTGGCAGCATCATGACCCTAATGTCATAAGCAATGCAATTTGAAAGTAAGATGAAGAAATTTTAAGAAATGGCAAAGTTAAAGCCAAAGTTAAGTTTTCGTGACAAAATCTAAGTACAAAAAGGGGCATTACTCTGTCAAATATGACCTTGACCTTCAAAATTTGGTGAAGAAATCTTAAGAAATGGCAAGTTATAGCAAAAATCTAAGTATAAAAAGGGGCATAACTTTGTCAAATATGACCCAGACAGTGACCTACAAAATCTGGCGGCATCATGACCCTAATGTCATAAGCAATGCAATTTGAAAGTTAGATGAAGAAATTTTAAGAAATGGCAAAGTTAAAGCCAACGTTAAGTTTTCGTGACAACCCTTCTGTAAATCTGCCATGGATTGCCATCATTTTCCACTGATTTTCATGGAAATCCGTGGCATTTGGTGAAAAAAATGATGAAAATGGATGGAAAGACATGGAAAACGGTGGCATTTTCTAAATTGCCACCGTTTTCCATTGATTGGTGTAAAAAATGCCACCATCTGCCATGGAATAGTAGTGGCAATCGATGTAAATCTGGACTTAGATTTTTTAAGGGGTGGAAAACGGTGTAAACTACAAACTGCAGTACAAATTATAAGCTAAATCTCTGGACTTAGAAATTTTGCAGAGTGGCAAACGGTGGAAAACACTTAGACTTTTTCTAATGCAGTACAAATTATAAGCTAAATTGCTGGACTTAGAAATTTTGCAGAGTGGCAAACGATGGAAAACACTTTGACTACATTTTGACCTAGACATTTCAGACAAAAAGCAATTTTGATGAGTTTCTTTCTTTAAGCCAAATATTACATAACAATCAGAAATAACAGGTCAGTGCATATACAATGCAACTAAGATATATGTCCGAATAAGATATGGTACAAAACTATTCAATTTGATTTTTTCATAGTTAAATTTTAAATATGAGACTGCAATCAAATTAAATCTATAATTTTTCCTGTTCTGTTTATCATATTTTGGAATTTCACTTTGTTGTGGACTTAGTTGTACATTTAAACCTGTGTTAAAGACCACCTCCAAACAAAGACCACCCTGCAATTAAAGATCAGTTGGGGGAAATCATGCACTATTCAATATAATGTGGACACTGTCTTATATCCTGTGAATAAAGACCACCTATCAACAGATATCACTTGAGCTTCTTCCCAGAGAGTGGTCTTAACCCTAAGTATTTTGTGCTATATTTAGTAGGGATTTTCATACTTAGTTTGAGAGTCTAAATGTGCATGTACATGCAGTTGTTTAAAATTATGCCTATTGTTCAAATTTCATGAATTTACCTGTTGTTAAAAAAACTTACTTTAAACTATAATGGAGAGGAAAAGCATGAACACATAATTATGTGTCTATAAGTCAATTCTTTTTCCATTTGTTTTATTATCAACTGTTTGTAATTGTGCTTATTGGGTCCACCATCCTCGTTCGAGGCATAGTCGGTACGACCCGTATTATCAACTGAGTACTGTAACTGACCTTTATATTCGGAGGCAAGGTGATTAATCTCTGTGGGGTCATTCAGGGAACTTGATCATAACAAGAGCTGTCCCTCACAAGTGACGAATGCCCCCGAAAGAGGTGCCTCACAGTCTGTGTCCTCTCCATGTGCTCAATAAATGTGCTATGTAATTTTAAAATCCTTCCATGCATGACAGAGTAACCATGCATACAGTATTCCATTACTTTAAACACTAAGTGTGACCTTGACCTTTGAGGTAGGGACTTGGGTCTTGCACGCGACACATCCGCTTGATGTGCTAGACATTTGTGCCAAGTTTTTTTAAAATCCTTCAAAGCATAATAAAGTTATAGTCCGGACACAAATGTATGCATATATACAGGATTCCATTACCTATAAACTCTAAGTGTGACCTTGACCTTTGTGGTAGGGATGTGGGTCTTGCACGCGACACGTCGTCTTGATGTGCTAGACATTTGTGCCATACTATTTTAAAATCCTTCAAGGCATGACAAAGTTACAGTCCGGACACGAATGTGTGCATATATGCATATATAGAGGAATCCATTACCTTCAAACTCTAAGTGTGACCTTGACCTTTGAGCTAGGGACCTGGGTCTTGCACGCGACACGTCGTCTTGATGTGCTAGACATTTGTGCCAAGTTATTTTAAAATCCTTCAATGCATGACAAAGTTACAGTCCGGACACGAATGTGTGCATATATGCATATATAGAGGAATCCATTACCTTCAAACTCTAAGTATGACCTTGACCTTTGAGCTAGGGACGTGGGTCTTGCACGCGACACGTCGTCTTGATGTGCTAGACATGTGTGCCTAGTTATTTTAAAATCCTTCAATGCATGACAAAGTTACAGTCCGGACACGAATGTGTGCATATATAGAGGATTCCATAACCTTCATACTCCAAGTGTGACCTTCACCTTTGAGGTAGGGATGTGGGTCTTGCACGCGACACGTCGTCTTGATGTGCTAGACATGTGTGCCAAGTTATTTTAAAATCCTTCAATGCATGACAAAGTTACAGTCCGGACACGAATTTGTAAGTGGGGACGCACGGACGGACGGACAGACGGACAGACGGACGGACGGACAGACGGACAGACGGACAGACGGTCAGACGGACAGACGGACAGACGGTGCGATTTTAATATGCCACCCTTCGGGGGCATAAAAATAGATACCATGCAAAGATAACACTCAACATCATTCTTTACAATCACCACCTGGAACCTCAGTATCAATTTACAGGAAGCAGGATTTATCAGCCAGATCTCTACAGGAAGCGGTGATTTTGATTTGTTGATTTGAATGTTAGAGAGTGTTTGAACAAGTGTTTGTAAGAAATATTTACATGTGGAAGAAATACTTTTGTGAACTTTGTGCTGAACAGGACAGTATCATTTGTATAAAAATAATTATTAATCTAAATATAAAATGATGGTTTAAATCACTTGTGTGAACTGAGGATTTGAAAAATCAGCTTATGCAAACAGGAGTGGCTGTGCAGCAGAGGTATACATTTTGAATATTTGATTCATGTATAATGTATATTTTCTAGAGTAGCAATTATTGAAGCTTTTAAGTAAAATGTTTTCATTAAATGAAACCATAATAGACATGATAGAGATATAATATAATACATTGTAATATTGCAATTTAAATAAATGCATAGACATTTTTTTGGTAACTTGGATAATAAACAAAACCCAGAATCTTTAAAATAATATGAAACTTTTAATTGCAAGTAAACTTGATGACATTTTCACTCCCAGGTGGAATTCTCTTAACCTTATGTATGGTTTTCTTCAGACCAGGTTAATTTTCACCATGCAGGAATGGCTAGAATACTGGTAGGCCAAAATCTGGAGATGAAAGCAAACCAGTCTTGGATCAAGACAGGCTTGTAGTATTAACTTGAGAGGTATGTACATCACCTTATTTTGAGTGTAAACATTGATAACTACAATTTTTCATTAGTTACAAAATAGTTGCCTCATTTCACTGTGTTACCTAACACAATACAGGCCTCGACAGTGTGAACTGAATTCTTAGATGTTAATTGATATCTACAGTCATTCTGAATATTTGTTACTGACTTACTGTATCCCAATATAAGTGCTAATGATACAACAAATTACAACGGCTTGTTATAAATGATAAGGGCCTGCAAATTTAAATTAAAGTTGAACTTTCACAAAGCCACAAGAATAGATACCATTTACTTGTTTGTTTGCAGTATGCATTTGCTTTGTAGAAACAAGTTTTTAATTATTTTTCAGAACATGTTGTGTTCAGCTGGGGGAAGAAAACCACAGATTGTGTAAAGGAACAATGGTCAGGAACGTGCGACGACAGTGTCAGAAACATAATAAGACACAAAAAATTGAGACATTTACAAAGACATTGCTTGCAGTTTATGTAAATTTTGTAAAAAGGTTTCATAACTTTCTTGTTTCTCAATAAATTTCAATTCATTTTGAATCTTTTTTTTTTTAAATTTTAGTAAAAATTACAGAATTCAAAGAGCATGAAGATGGTGGCATTTGGTGGAAATCGACGGTAAATTTTCCACCAATTTCCCAGGTTTTAGGTGGCAAATTTGCTATTAAAATCGATGGAAAATGTTTCAATACTCCACCGATAGTGGCACTTGGTGGAAAACAGTGGCATTTTTGCCAACAATTTTCTCTGAGGTTATTGATGGAAAACGGTGGCAAAATCAGTGGCATTCGATGGAAAGTGTTTCAATACTCCACCGATGGTGGCACTTGGTGGAAAACAGTGGCATTTTTTCCAACGATTTTCACTGAGATTATAGATGGAAAACAGTGGCAAACAGCGGCAAAATTGCAGTGGCATTCGATGGAAAGTGTTTCAATACTCCACCGATGGTGGCACTTGGTGGAAAACAATGGCATTTCTGCCACTGATTTTCACTCAAGCTATTGATGGAAAACAGTGGCAAACAGTGGCAAAATAACAGTGGCATTCGATGGAAAGTGTTTCAATACTCCACCGATAGTGGCACTTGGTGAAAAACAGTGGAAAATAGTGAAAATTGATAGACCTTCTCATTGCCTTGCTGTTTTTTCATTGTTTTACACCGTTTTCCAACAAAATTTGCTTGTTTCAATACTCCACCGTTTTCCACTGTCTAAATTGATGGCAATCCATGGCATATTTACAGAAGAGAAAATCTAAGTACAAAAAGGGGCATTACTCTGTCAAATATGACCTTGACCTTCAAAATTTGACGGCATCATGACCCTTTTGTCAAAAGCAATACAATTGTAAAGTTTAATGAAGAAATCTTAAGAAATGGCCAAGTTATGGCCAACGTTAAGTTTCTGTGACGGACGGACGGACCAACAGACGGTAAAAGTGATCCCTACGTACTCCGAAAAGGCGACACAAAAAGTGGTCTCGATTTTTCTCTACGGCCAGTAATAAAAAAGTTACAATATAAGCTATTTAAAGTAACAACAAAGGGAGGTAATTCTAAAAACAAGGGTAGCTGATGGTGGTGAACATTTATGCCAAGCTACATCAAAATCCCTCCATGCATGTAGAAGAAATGCTCCGGACAAAGATATTCTTGAATTTGACCTTTAACCTCTAAGTGTGACCTTGACCTTAGACCTAGGGACCTGCTTCTTGTGCATGACACCTAGTCTCATGGTGGTGCACATTTGTGCCAAGTAACATCAAAATCCCTCTATGCATGAAGAAGAAATGCTCCGGACACTCGCACGCACGCACATTCACCGAACCGCCATTTGGACAACTATATCGAGCTTTCGCAAGCGGCTCGACAAAAACCTGCTTAACAAGAGCTGTCCCTCTTCAGTGATGAATGCACCCAAAGTGGAGTCTCACGGTATGTCACCTTCAAGGTGTGGATTCAGTACTAGCACATGACACTATCTCCATGAGCTGAATATTTGTGCCATTTCATTTCAAAATTCTACAGTGTATAACAGAGTAACAATCTGGACATGAACATGTGCATATATGTACGATTCTGAAACCGCTGAGTTTGACCTTGATATTTAAGGTAAGAATACGGGACGCGCAAGACACATCATCTCCATGTTCTCAACATCTGTGAAATGTCCTTCCATGCATGACGGCGTGACCATGCAAACAGGATTCAATGACTTTTGAACTCTCAGCTTGACCTCTACCTTTGAGGTAGGGTCATGAGTCTTGCAAGCGACACATTGTCTTGATTTGCTGATCATTTGTGCCAAGGTATCTTAACATCAATCAATGCATGACAAAATTAGTCCGGGAATGAATGTGTGCATATCAATAGGATTTCATTACCTTTAAACTCATGTGTCTTGCACACGACATGTTGTTTCGATTTGTTGAATATGTGTGCCAAGTTATTTCAGAATCCTTCAATGCATGACAAAGTTACTTTCCAGTCACGCAAGTGTGCATATATATAGGATTCCATTTAAAATGACACATGGCGCAGTGGACATTCTAAACATTTAAAATGACATGTGGCGTAACAATTTCTTTTAACATTTAAAATGAGATTCTCATTAACATGTTCTTTAAACGAACCTTTTCATAACAATTTCTTTTAACATTTAAAATGAGATTTTGTGTAACGTTCTCTTTAACACTTTAAAATGACACGCTCCTTCACATTCTGTGACAGTTCTGCAGACATTTTGTTAACATTTAAAATGAACAAGTTCTCTAACAATTTCTTTTCACATTCTGTAACAGTTCTGCAGACATTTTGTTAACATTTAAAATGAACAAGTTCTTTAACAAGTAACGTTCAGCAGACATTCTTAACATTTAAAATGACACATGGCGTAACAATTTCTTTTAACATTTAAAATGAGATTCTCGTTAACATGTTCTTTAACATTTTAACGAACCTTTTCATAACAATTTCTTTCAACATTTAAAATGAGATTTTGTGTAACGTTCTCTTTAACACTTTAAAATGACACGCTCCTTCACATTCTGTGACAGTTCTGCAGACATTTTGTTAACATTTAAAATGAACAAGTTCTCTAACAAGTAACATTTTCTTTAACAGTTCAGCAGACATTCTTAACATTTAAAATGACACGTGGCGTAACAATTTCTTTTAACATTTAAAATGAGATTCTCGTTAACATGTTCTTTAACATTTTAACGAACCTTTTCATAACAATTTCTTTCAACATTTAAAATGAGATTTTGTGTAACGTTCTCTTTAACACTTTAACATGACACGCTCCTTCACATTCTGTGACAGTTCTGCAGACATTTTGTTAACATTTAAAATGAACAAGTTCTCTAACAATTTCTTTTCACATTCCGTAACAGTTCTGCAGACATTTTGTTAACATTTAAAATGAACAAGTTCTCTAACAAGTAACATTTTCTTTAACAGTTCAGCGGACATTCTTAACATTTAAAATGACACGTGGCGTAACAATTTCTTTTAACATTTAAAATGAGATTCTCGTTAACATGTTCTTTAACATCTTAACGAACCTTTTCATAACAATTTCTTTCAACATTTAAAATGAGATTTTGTGTAACGTTCTCTTTAACACTTTAAAATGACACGCTCCTTCACATTCTGTGACAGTTCTGCAGACATTTTGTTAACATTTAAAATGAACAAGTTCTCTAACAAGTAACATTTTCTTTAACAGTTCAGCGGACATTCTTAACATTTAAAATGACACGTGGCGTAACAATTTCTTTTAACATTTAAAATGAGATTCTCGTTAACATGTTCTTTAACATTTTAACGAACCTTTTCATAACAATTTCTTTCAACATTTAAAATGAGATTTTGTGTAACGTTCTCTTTAACACTTTAAAATGACACGCTCCTTCACATTCTGTGACAGTTCTGCAGACATTTTGTTAACATTTAAAATGAACAAGTTCTCTAACAAGTAACATTTTCTTTAACAGTTCAGCGGACATTCTTAACATTTAAAATGACACATGGTGCAGCGGACATTCTTAACATTTAAAATGACACGTGGCGTAACAATTTCTTTTAACATGAGATTCTCGTTAACATGTTCTTTAACATTTTAACGAACCTTTTCATAACAATTTCTTTCAACATTTAAAATGAGATTTTGTGTAACGTTCTCTTAAACACTTTAAAATGACACGCTCCTTCACATTCTGTGACAGTTCTGCAGACATTTTGTTAACATTTAAAATGAACAAGTTCTCTAACAATTTCTTTTCACATTCCGTAACATTTCTGCAGACATTTTGTTAACATTTAAAATGAACAAGTTCTCTAACAAGTAACATTTTCTTTAACAGTTCAGCGGACATTCTTAACATTTAAAATGACACGTGGCGTAACAATTTCTTTTAACATTTAAAATGAGATTCTCGTTAACATGTTCTTTAACATTTTAACGAACCTTTTCATAACAATTTCTTTCAACATTTAAAATGAGATTTTGTGTAACGTTCTCTTTAACACTTTAAAATGACACGCTCCTTCACATTCTGTGACAGTTCTGCAGACATTTTGTTAACATTTAAAATGAACAAGTTCTCTAACAAGTAATATTTTCTTTAACAGTTCAGCGGACATTCTTAACATTTAAAATGACACGTGGCGTAACAATTTCTTTTAACATTTAAAATGAGATTCTCGTTAACATGTTCTTTAACATTTTAACGAACCTTTTCATAACAATTTCTTTCCACATTTAAAATGAGATTTTGTGTAACGTTCTCTTTAACACTTTAAAATGACACGCTCCTTCACATTCTGTGACAATTCTGCAGACATTTTGTTAACATTTAAAATGAACAAGTTCTCTAACAAGTAACATTTTCTTTAACAGTTCAGCGGACATTCTTAACATTTAAAATGACACATGGTGCAGCGGACATTCTTAACATTTAAAATGACACGTGGCGTAACAATTTCTTTTAACATGAGATTCTCGTTAACATCTTCTTTAACATTTTAACGAACCTTTTCATAACAATTTCTTTCAACATTTAAAATGAGATTTTGTGTAACGTTCTCTTTAACACTTTAAAATGACACGCTCCTTCACATTCTGTGACAGTTCTGCAGACATTTTGTTAACATTTAAAATGAACAAGTTCTCTAACAATTTCTTTTCACATTCCGTAACATTTCTGCAGACATTTTGTTAACATTTAAAATGAACAAGTTCTCTAACAAGTAACATTTTCTTTAACAGTTCAGCGGACATTCTTAACATTTAAAATGACACGTGGCGTAACAATTTCTTTTAACATTTAAAATGAGATTCTCGTTAACATGTTCTTTAACATTTTAACGAACCTTTTCATAACAATTTCTTTCAACATTTAAAATGAGATTTTGTGTAACGTTCTCTTTAACACTTTAAAATGACACGCTCCTTCACATTCTGTGACAGTTCTGCAGACATTTTGTTAACATTTAAAATGAACAAGTTCTCTAACAAGTAACATTTTCTTTAACAGTTCAGCGGACATTCTTAACATTTAAAATGACACGTGGCGTAACAATTTCTTTTAACATTTAAAATGAGATTCTCTTTAACATGTTCCTTAACATTTTAACGAACCTTTTTAACGAACCTTTTCATAACAATTCATTTAAAATGAGATTTTGTGTAACGTTCTCTTTAACACTTTAAAATGACACGCTCCTTCACATTCTGTGACAGTTCTGCAGACATTTTGTTAACATTTAAAATGAACAAGTTCTCTAACAAGTAACATTTTCTTTAACAGTTCAGCGGACATTCTTAACATTTAAAATGACACGTGGCGTAACAATTTCTTTTAACATTTAAAATGAGATTCTCGTTAACATGTTCCTTAACATTTTAACGAACCTTTTTAACGAACCTTTTCATAACAATTTCTTTCAACATTTAAAATGAGATTTTGTGTAACATTCTCTTTAACACTTTAAAATGACACGCTCCTTCACATTCTGTGACAGTTCTGCAGACATTTTGTTAACATTTAAAATGAACAAGTTCTCTAACAATTTCTTTTCACATTCCGTAACAGTTCTGCAGACATTTTGTTAACATTTAAAATGAACAAGTTCTCTAACAAGTAACATTTTCTTTAACAGTTCAGCGGACATTCTTAACATTTAAAATGACACGTGGCGTAACAATTTTTTTTAACATTTAAAATGAGATTCTCGTTAACATGTTCCTTAACATTTTAACGAACCTTTTTAACGAACCTTTTCATAACAATTTCTTTCAACATTTAAAATGAGATTTTGTGTAACGTTCTCTTTAACACTTTAAAATGACACGCTCCTTCACATTCTGTGACAGTTCTGCAGACATTTTGTTAACATTTAAAATGAACAAGTTCTCTAACAATTTCTTTTCACATTCCGTAACAGTTCTGCAGACATTTTGTTAACATTTAAAATGAACAAGTTCTCTAACAAGTAACATTTTCTTTAACAGTTCAGCGGACATTCTTAACATTTAAAATGACACGTGGCGTAACAATTTCTTTTAACATTTAAAATGAGATTCTCTTTAACATGTTCCTTAACATTTTAACGAACCTTTTTAACGAACCTTTTCATAACAATTCATTTAAAATGAGATTTTGTGTAACGTTCTCTTTAACACTTTAAAATGACACGCTCCTTCACATTCTGTGACAGTTCTGCAGACATTTTGTTAACATTTAAAATGAACAAGTTCTCTAACAAGTAACATTTTCTTTAACAGTTCAGCGGACATTCTTAACATTTAAAATGACACGTGGCGTAACAATTTTTTTTAACATTTAAAATGAGATTCTCGTTAACATGTTCCTTAACATTTTAACGAACCTTTTTAACGAACCTTTTCATAACAATTTCTTTCAACATTTAAAATGAGATTTTGTGTAACGTTCTCTTTAACACTTTAAAATGACACGCTCCTTCACATTCTGTGACAGTTCTGCAGACATTTTGTTAACATTTAAAATGAACAAGTTCTCTAACAATTTCTTTTCACATTCCGTAACATTTCTGCAGACATTTTGTTAACATTTAAAATGAACAAGTTCTCTAACAAGTAACATTTTCTTTAACAGTTCAGCGGACATTCTTAACATTTAAAATGACACGTGGCGTAACAATTTCTTTTAACATTTAAAATGAGATTCTCGTTAACATGTTCTTTAACATTTTAACGAACCTTTTCATAACAATTTCTTTCAACATTTAAAATGAGATTTTGTGTAACGTTCTCTTTAACACTTTAAAATGACACGCTCCTTCACATTCTGTGACAGTTCTGCAGACATTTTGTTAACATTTAAAATGAACAAGTTCTCTAACAAGTAACATTTTCTTTAACAGTTCAGCGGACATTCTTAACATTTAAAATGACACGTGGCGTAACAATTTCTTTTAACATTTAAAATGAGATTCTCTTCAACATGTTCCTTAACATTTTAACGAACCTTTTTAACGAACCTTTTCATAACAATTCATTTAAAATGAGATTTTGTGTAACGTTCTCTTTAACACTTTAAAATGACACGCTCCTTCACATTCTGTGACAGTTCTGCAGACATTTTGTTAACATTTAAAATGAACAAGTTCTCTAACAAGTAACATTTTCTTTAACAGTTCAGCGGACATTCTTAACATTTAAAATGACACGTGGCGTAACAATTTCTTTTAACATTTAAAATGAGATTCTCGTTAACATGTTCCTTAACATTTTAACGAACCTTTTTAACGAACCTTTTCATAACAATTTCTTTCAACATTTAAAATGAGATTTTGTGTAACATTCTCTTTAACACTTTAAAATGACACGCTCCTTCACATTCTGTGACAGTTCTGCAGACATTTTGTTAACATTTAAAATGAACAAGTTCTCTAACAATTTCTTTTCACATTCCGTAACAGTTCTGCAGACATTTTGTTAACATTTAAAATGAACAAGTTCTCTAACAAGTAACATTTTCTTTAACAGTTCAGCGGACATTCTTAACATTTAAAATGACACGTGGCGTAACAATTTTTTTTAACATTTAAAATGAGATTCTCGTTAACATGTTCCTTAACATTTTAACGAACCTTTTTAATGAACCTTTTCATAACAATTTCTTTCAACATTTAAAATGAGATTTTGTGTAACGTTCTCTTTAACACTTTAAAATGACACGCTCCTTCACATTCTGTGACAGTTCTGCAGACATTTTGTTAACATTTAAAATGAACAAGTTCTCTAACAATTTCTTTTCACATTCCGTAACAGTTCTGCAGACATTTTGTTAACATTTAAAATGAACAAGTTCTCTAACAAGTAACATTTTCTTTAACAGTTCAGCGGACATTCTTAACATTTAAAATGACACGTGGCGTAACAATTTCTTTTAACATTTAAAATGAGATTCTCTTTAACATGTTCCTTAACATTTTAACGAACCTTTTTAACGAACCTTTTCATAACAATTTCTTTCAACATTTAAAATGAGATTTTGTGTAACGTTCTCTTTAACACTTTAAAATGACACGCTCCTTCACATTCTGTGACAGTTCTGCAGACATTTTGTTAACATTTAAAATGAACAAGTTCTCTAACAAGTAACATTTTCTTTAACAGTTCAGCGGACATTCTTAACATTTAAAATGACACGTGGCGTAACAATTTTTTTTAACATTTAAAATGAGATTCTCGTTAACATGTTCCTTAACATTTTAACGAACCTTTTCATAACAATTTCTTTCAACATTTAAAATGAGATTTTGTGTAACGTTCTCTTTAACACTTTAAAATGACACGCTCCTTCACATTCTGTGACAGTTCTGCAGACATTTTGTTAACATTTAAAATGAACAAGTTCTCTAACAAGTGGCGTAACAATTTCTTTTAACATTTAAAATGAGATTCTCGTTAACATGTTCTTTAACATTTTAACGAACCTTTTCATAACAATTTCTTTCAACATTTAAAATGAGATTTTGTGAAACGTTCTCTTTAACACTTTAAAATGACACGCTCCTTCACATTCTGTGACAGTTCTGCAGACATTTTGTTAACATTTAAAATGAACAAGTTCTCTAACAATTTCTTTTCACATTCCGTAACAGTTCTGCAGACATTTTGTTAACATTTAAAATGAACAAGTTCTCTAACAAGTAACATTTTCTTTAACAGTTCAGCGGACATTCTTAACATTTAAAATGACACGTGGCGTAACAATTTCTTTTAACATTTAAAATGAGATTCTCTTTAACATGTTCCTTAACATTTTAACGAACCTTTTTAACGAACCTTTTCATAACAATTCATTTAAAATGAGATTTTGTGTAACGTTCTCTTTAACACTTTAAAATGACACGCTCCTTCACATTCTGTGACAGTTCTGCAGACATTTTGTTAACATTTAAAATGAACAAGTTCTCTAACAAGTAACATTTTCTTTAACAGTTCAGCGGACATTCTTAACATTTAAAATGACACGTGGCGTAACAATTTTTTTTAACATTTAAAATGAGATTCTCGTTAACATGTTCCTTAACATTTTAACGAACCTTTTTAACGAACCTTTTCATAACAATTTCTTTCAACATTTAAAATGAGATTTTGTGTAACGTTCTCTTTAACACTTTAAAATGACACGCTCCTTCACATTCTGTGACAGTTCTGCAGACATTTTGTTAACATTTAAAATGAACAAGTTCTCTAACAATTTCTTTTCACATTCCGTAACAGTTCTGCAGACATTTTGTTAACATTTAAAATGAACAAGTTCTCTAACAAGTAACATTTTCTTTAACAGTTCAGCGGACATTCTTAACATTTAAAATGACACGTGGCGTAACAATTTTTTTTAACATTTAAAATGAGATTCTCGTTAACATGTTCCTTAACATTTTAACGAACCTTTTTAACGAACCTTTTCATAACAATTTCTTTCAACATTTAAAATGAGATTTTGTGAAACGTTCTCTTAAACACTTTAAAATGACACGCTCCTTCACATTCTGTGACAGTTCTGCAGACATTTTGTTAACATTTAAAATGAACAAGTTCTCTAACAATTTCTTTTCACATTCCGTAACAGTTCTGCAGACATTTTGTTAACATTTAAAATGAACAAGTTCTCTAACAAGTAACATTTTCTTTAACAGTTCAGCGGACATTCTTAACATTTAAAATGACACGTGGCGTAACAATTTCTTTTAACATTTAAAATGAGATTCTCTTTAACATGTTCCTTAACATTTTAACGAACCTTTTTAACGAACCTTTTCATAACAATTCATTTAAAATGAGATTTTGTGTAACGTTCTCTTTAACACTTTAAAATGACACGCTCCTTCACATTCTGTGACAGTTCTGCAGACATTTTGTTAACATTTAAAATGAACAAGTTCTCTAACAAGTAACATTTTCTTTAACAGTTCAGCGGACATTCTTAACATTTAAAATGACACGTGGCGTAACAATTTTTTTTAACATTTAAAATGAGATTCTCGTTAACATGTTCCTTAACATTTTAACGAACCTTTTTAACGAACCTTTTCCTAACAATTTCTTTCAACATTTAAAATGAGATTTTGTGTAACGTTCTCTTTAACACTTTAAAATGACACGCTCCTTCACATTCTGTGACAGTTCTGCAGACATTTTGTTAACATTTAAAATGAACAAGTTCTCTAACAATTTCTTTTCACATTCCGTAACAGTTCTGCAGACATTTTGTTAACATTTAAAATGAACAAGTTCTCTAACAAGTAACATTTTCTTTAACAGTTCAGCGGACATTCTTAACATTTAAAATGACACGTGGCGTAACAATTTCTTTGAACATGAGATTCTCGTTAACATGTTCTTTAACATTTTAACGAACCTTTTCATAACAATTTTTCAACATTTAAAATGAGATTTTGTGTAACGTTCTCTTTAACACTTTAAAATGACACGCTCCTTCACATTCTGTGACAGTTCTGCAGACATTTTGTTAACATTTAAAATGAACAAGTTCTCTAACAAGTAACATTTTCTTTAACAGTTCAGCGGACATTCTTAACATTTAAAATGACACAGACACATGGTGCAGCGGACATTCTTAACATTTAAAATGACACGTGGCGTAACAATTTCTTTTAACATGAGATTCTCGTTAACATGTTCTTTAACATTTTAACGAACCTTTTCATAACAATTTCTTTCAACATTTAAAATGAGATTTTGTGTAACGTTCTCTTTAACACTTTAAAATGACACGCTCCTTCACATTCTGTGACAGTTCTGCAGACATTTTGTTAACATTTAAAATGAACAAGTTCTCTAACAATTTCTTTTCACATTCCGTAACATTTCTGCAGACATTTTGTTAACATTTAAAATGAACAAGTTCTCTAACAAGTAACATTTTCTTTAACAGTTCAGCGGACATTCTTAACATTTAAAATGACACGTGGCGTAACAATTTCTTTTAACATTTAAAATGAGATTCTCGTTAACATGTTCTTTAACATTTTAACGAACCTTTTCATAACAATTTCTTTCAACATTTAAAATGAGATTTTGTGTAACGTTCTCTTTAACACTTTAAAATGACACGCTCCTTCACATTCTGTGACAGTTCTGCAGACATTTTGTTAACATTTAAAATGAACAAGTTCTCTAACAAGTAACATTTTCTTTAACAGTTCAGCGGACATTCTTAACATTTAAAATGACACGTGGCGTAACAATTTTTTTTAACATTTAAAATGAGATTCTCGTTAACATGTTCCTTAACATTTTAACGAACCTTTTAACCAACCTTTTCCTAACAATTTCTTTCAACATTTAAAATGAGATTTTGTGTAACGTTCTCTTTAACACTTTAAAATGACACGCTCCTTCACATTCTGTGACAGTTCTGCAGACATTTTGTTAACATTTAAAATGAACAAGTTCTCTAACAATTTCTTTTCACATTCCGTAACAGTTCTGCAGACATTTTGTTAACATTTAAAATGAACAAGTTCTCTAACAAGTAACATTTTCTTTAACAGTTCAGCGGACATTCTTAACATTTAAAATGACACGTGGCGTAACAATTTCTTTTAACATTTAAAATGAGATTCTCTTTAACATGTTCCTTAACATTTTAACGAACCTTTTTAACGAACCTTTTCATAACAATTCATTTAAAATGAGATTTTGTGTAACGTTCTCTTTAACACTTTAAAATGACACGCTCCTTCACATTCTGTGACAGTTCTGCAGACATTTTGTTAACATTTAAAATGAACAAGTTCTCTAACAATTTCTTTTCACATTCCGTAACAGTTCTGCAGACATTTTGTTAACATTTAAAATGAACAAGTTCTCTAACAAGTAACATTTTCTTTAACAGTTCAGCGGACATTCTTAACATTTAAAATGACACGTGGCGTAACAATTTTTTTTTAACATTTAAAATGAGATTCTCGTTAACATGTTCCTTAACATTTTAACGAACCTTTTTAACGAACCTTTTCATAACAATTTCTTTCAACATTTAAAATGAGATTTTGTGTAACGTTCTCTTTAACACTTTAAAATGACACGCTCCTTCACATTCTGTGACAGTTCTGCAGACATTTTGTTAACATTTAAAATGAACAAGTTCTCTAACAATTTCTTTTCACATTCCGTAACAGTTCTGCAGACATTTTGTTAACATTTAAAATGAACAAGTTCTCTAACAAGTAACATTTTCTTTAACAGTTCAGCGGACATTCTTAACATTTAAAATGACACGTGGCGTAACAATTTCTTTGAACATGAGATTCTCGTTAACATGTTCTTTAACATTTTAACGAACCTTTTCATAACAATTTCTTTCAACATTTAAAATGAGATTTTGTGTAACGTTCTCTTTAACACTTTAAAATGACACGCTCCTTCACATTCTGTGACAGTTCTGCAGACATTTTGTTAACATTTAAAATGAACAAGTTCTCTAACAAGTAACATTTTCTTTAACGGTTCAGCGGACATTCTTAACATTTAAAATGACACGTGGCGTAACAATTTTTTTTTAACATTTAAAATGAGATTCTCGTTAACATGTTCCTTAACATTTTAACGAACCTTTTTAACGAACCTTTTCATAACAATTTCTTTCAACATTTAAAATGAGATTTTGTGTAACGTTCTCTTTAACACTTTAAAATGACACGCTCCTTCACATTCTGTGACAGTTCTGCAGACATTTTGTTAACATTTAAAATGAATAAGTTCTCTAACAATTTCTTTTCACATTCCGTAACAGTTCTGCAGACATTTTGTTAACATTTAAAATGAACAAGTTCTCTAACAAGTAACATTTTCTTTAACAGTTCAGCGGACATTCTTAACATTTAAAATGACACGTGGCGTAACAATTTCTTTTAACATTTAAAACGAGATTCTCGTTAACATGTTCTTTAACATTTTAACGAACCTTTTCATAACAATTTCTTTCAACATTTAAAATGAGATTTTGTGTAACGTTCTCTTTAACACTTTAAAATGACACGCTCCTTCACATTCTGTGACAGTTCTGCAGACATTTTGTTAACATTTAAAATGAACAAGTTCTCTAACAAGTAACATTTTCTTTAACAGTTCAGCGGACATTCTTAACATTTAAAATGACACATGGTGCAGCGGACATTCTTAACATTTAAAATGACACGTGGCGTAACAATTTCTTTTAACATGAGATTCTCGTTAACATGTTCTTTAACATTTTAACGAACCTTTTCATAACAATTTCTTTCAACATTTAAAATGAGATTTTGTGTAACGTTCTCTTTAACACTTTAAAATGACACGCTCCTTCACATTCTGTGACAGTTCTGCAGACATTTTGTTAACATTTAAAATGAACAAGTTCTCTAACAAGTAACATTTCCTTAACAGTTCAACGGACATTCTTAACATTTAAAATGACACATGGCGCAGCGGACATTCTTAACATTTAAAATGACACGTGGCGTAACAATTTCTTTTAACATTAACATGTTCTTTTTAACGTACCTTTTCATAACGATTTCTTTTAACATTTAAAATGAGATTTTGTGTAACGTTCTCTTTAACACTTTAAAATGACACGCTCCTTCACATTCTGTGACAGTTCTGCAGACATTTTGTTAACATTTAAAATGAACAAGTTCTTTAACCATTTCTTTTAACATTCCGTAACAGTTCTGCAGACATTTTGTTAACATTTAAAATGAACAAGTTCTCTAACAAGTAACATTTTCTTTAAACAGTTCAGCGGACATTCTTAACATTTAAAATGACACATGGCGCAGCAGACATTCTTAACATGAATGACACGTGGCGTAACAATTTCTTTTAACATTTAACATTTTCTCTTACAGTTCTGCGGACATTCTTAACATTTAAAATGACACATGGGGTAACAATATCTTTTAGCATTTAAAATGAGATTGTCGTTAATATTTTCTTTAAATATTTTAACGAACCTTTTCATAATTTCTTTTAACAGAAATATGTGCATGTCCTCTTAGTACTGTGATATATTTTTTTCAAATTTCTGCGAGGGGCTTGCTGAGAATTGATCTGGATATAAAGGTATAGTAGTTTTCTTATGTCAACTCATAATTTTATCCAGCATTATAGTTATTCTCCTAAATGTGTAAAACCCAACTACTTCTCCTTTTTCGTTAAATGATCATGAATGGAATGTCAACATCATTCAAAAATGTTTAAAAGGAGACCTAACAAGATACACTGCAACCCCGTTATAACGCGGTAGTCGGGGTCCAACTGGTCAGACCGCGTTATAAGTGAGACTCTTTTTATAACGCGGTCTGATCATCGGCCTCTGGTTTCTTGCATAACGCGTACATAACGCGAGTACCCCACCCACCTAACTAAATTAAAGCGTATTGATGTTTAGCACGCATCATGTTTTTATGAAATCGAGAGGTAAAATTGTAGAAAATAATGATTCTATGTAAAATAAATTAGTTAATTAAGCACGAAATTAAATGTATAAAAGAGAAATTCTTACGTAAATATTTGCTATTGAAAACGAAAGTACATCCATTTTCCGAAAATCATGGCTAAAGTGAAAGTACTTTTTTGTTAAAACAAACAATAACAGTTTTGTAATTGATTTATTTAAGTTCAGGTAAGCCTGCAATCAAAGATGCGCAAACAAATATTTATTCACACGCTTTAGAAGTTATTGTTTAACAAACAAAGAGGTCAGCTTGTGAATAACGGAGCCGTGAAAAAATACCAGTAAGCCGTAATTGTTTTAACACTTCTTTGTTTATAGACGCTTGATACCGCGCAAGTGACAAAGATCAATTTACTACCTGCCATGTTGTTTATTTACGTTTTCGAACATTTGTTTTGTATAGGAACAATGCTTTTTTTGACAGATATGATTTTGGTCGATCCCGAAATTTTTGGGAGCCAAGACCCAACCGCGTTATACCGGGATCCGCGTTATAACGATCCGCGTTATAACGAGGTCGCAGTGTAATTCTATCTTTTGTGTACAATTTTTTTGAAGTAAACAGATGTATGCCAAAATTTAAGCTTCAAGGATAGCTCATGCTAGTTTAGATCCTGGTCACAGTGTTTAATTCTTGATTTCCTTTTAAGTACAAGGTAATTCATAGTATCTGTCACAATTTCAAAGTGCAATCAAATTTCGAAACCAAATTTCTTCTACAGAACCAGTCTGTTGTAACCTATTGAAATGCCTGTGTATGGTTAGACAGCTCTTGGTAACTTGAGTATGTTACAAATAGCAGTTTGTTTACCTTAGACAAAATCTTCTTGACCAAGCAGATCTAGTTGAGGGATGCAGTCATCAAATGGAACCACTAGCCACATTCACAGTTCATGCTCTTCAACAAATGGTCAATGCTAAGAAATTAAGTCTTCAAACTTGATAGGATTATTGTTTATGGGGATTTTATGACCCCTATTGATCTCTATTGATCCTTTTTGAGTTTTGGGTTACTACATCATCAGAAAGTTCTTCTATTGCAGTGGACAGGGGACAAATATCGCTTGTTTTCTATCAATACCAACGCTGCTGAAGTCTTAATGAGTTATAAAGCCTCGATTTGTCTGTTATTGGCTGTAAAGCTGATATTCATTTAAAGCACTAGCAGTTTTAAAAGAACAACAGTTGAGGTGTTGTAGGAGTTAATCGCCCTTTTCAACTGTATTTTTAATATTTAAACAATACTAAGGATTTTAAATGATTTGCTTTTTTAAACTCTGGTGGTCATTTTGTGCAGTCAAGCTGAACCGTTCAAGCTGTTTTGGTAAAGGACCATCCTAGCAACAATTCTGTACAATTTGAATGAGATTGGTCAGTCTAGTTGTTAAGGAGATGAGCTGACGATGGGTTACAATAGCTCACCATAAGCAGAAAATGCTCAGTTGAGCTAAAAATGCCATGCCATTTTCAGGAATTCAATGACTTTTCCATGATAAAACAAGTAATTTTCATTTTCCAGAAAAAAAATGTTGAAGAAAAAAGAAACTTTCTGAATTTGGTTTCAGTTCACATTCAGAACCTAAACTTGTGCATCAGCCCTGAAACAAGACGCATTCCACGAGTTGTAGAAGTGAAACTGAAAGTAATGCCGAGAGACACTTAGCATCATATAAGTAAACAAGATCAGCCTTTAAATTTCTTTGGTAGCAGTTAACAAGAAATTAAATAATTTGATAGCGAGATAACAGTTTTATAATAAATGATATAAGCAGAAGTTTTGAAGAAAATGATAATCGCAAACAATTTCTCCAATTTGCTGGTTTTGGCGACTCATTTTTTCAATCAGGATCTTCCATGGAATGACTTTGCTGTGCCAGTTAAAGACCACTTCACTAAACAATTCTTTGGTACATGTTCATTTGTTATATTTTATCATATTGCTTATTAACTGTGTCCAATGTATTTAAAGCATTCGCAGTAGCATAATAGTGCATTGGTATCTTTTTTCTTGGCTGGTTTTAATTGGTTTTGATTGGTTAAGAAAATTCATGAACAATGATGATTGCCATGATAAAATCCTAGGAAAGGAGGGTATAAATAAATCGTCAACAGCCATTTTGCGAGACAGCTCTTGAGGCGCCAAAGTTAAAATAGTAAACTCCTTCATGCATTGCCACCACTTTGTTGCATCATATAGATCTAGTATAATTGATAACAGTTTGTCTTTTTGTAAATTGATTAATATAATCATTATATAATAAGTACTTCACAATACTAAAGACTGCTCTAGTACCGTTCGGTATTATATATTACAGTAACTATACACTACAACAGTACCATTACAGTAACAATACCATACAGCCAACTCCTCTTTAGACAAGAGCTGTCAGTAGGACAGCGCGCTCGACTTTTTAGTGCTTGCCTATAAATCAGAACTTTGACAGTTAAGGGCACACAAGACTTTAACTAGGAATTTCTAAGTACAAATCAAGAAACATTTTCACAGTTATCTTCTCTTGCTTACAGATAGGTCTCATGATGGTACATAAGTACTCCCAACTTTCAAAGTAATATCTCAAATGATTAAGTCAACAAGTGGACAAGAATGAAAATTTTAACTGAGTTTCCAAGTCAAAAAGGGCCATAATTCAAATAAAATCCTTGACAGAATTACCTTCTCCTGCCATGTTTTGGGATCATAATGGTTTACAAGTATTCCAACTTTCAAATTAATATCTCAAACAGTTTAGTCAAAAAGTAGACTGGTACGAAAAACTTAACCAAGATTCTAAGTTGATAAAGGGCCTTAATTTTTAAAACAAATCCCTCACAGAGTTACCTTCTCTTGCGTACAGATGGGGGTAATGATGTAAACAAGCATTCAAAGTTTCAAAGCAATATCTCAAAGGGTTAAGGCAATAAGTGGATTTTACCCATATTCAATGTATTTTCTAAGTAAAAAAGGGGCATAATTCTGTCAAAAACCTTGACAGAGTTATGTACTCTTGTCTGTTGATGTAGGTTATGATGGTAAACAAGTATGCTTAGTTTCAAAGCAATACCTCCAATGGTTTTGAAATAAAGTGAGGTGGTACAAAAAACTTAACCAAGCTCAATACACTTTCCAAGTCAAAAAAGGGCCATAATTCTGTCAAAAACCTTGACAGAGTTATGTACTCTTGTCTGTAGATGGAGGTTATGATGGTAAACAAGTATGGTAAGTTTCAAAGCCATACCTTTTATAGTTTTGAAATAAAGTGGGGTGGTACGAAAAACTTAACCAAGGTGTGACACCAACGCCGACGCCAGGGCGAGTACGATAGCTCCCCTTTTCTTCGAAAAGTCGAGCTAAAAACTACAATACTATATGAACTATTTTCTGAAGGGGTTTTATTTTATCTCCCACCTAACTCCTTATAGGGCTCAAACAGAGATCACATGGCTGCAAGGTAAGTCTCGTTTAATTTTCCTATTTTGGTTATACTGGTGGTCACAAATAGTTGCACTAAATCTAAAACACCGTCATAAATCACCGCAGTTATAAGCCACCGCCAATAAATAATGTGAAACTGCTTATTTAATGCAAACATGTAAAATCACTGTACCTATTGAATCAAAATTAGTTATTCCGTCAATGTGGACATTTATATAACTGTAGTTTACAGTTCAAAGTTTGAGTTATTTAAGGGTTTTCCCTTGATTCAGTGTTTTGCATTTTATGTCAAAGTTTTATTTTGGCGTCTGATGTCATGTGTGTCAATTTTGAAAACTTCGAAAAAATGCCAACATACAGTATACAGCACTATAGAACAGTGCAGTGCTTTTGAATACAAAAGTACTATAATGGAGTTCTACAGTACTGTACATATACTAAAGAGTATTTGTTGGCTAGGACACTTCAATAATTATAGAAACTACTGCAGTGCTAGGAAATAGAGTATTTAGTGGAATTAGTTGCAACCTCTTGTTTTTGGACAAGATTTTTGAAGTGTGAGCCCTATGACAAACCAATTTTACCCAAGGAGTATAAATTATGCATGACCTTGGTAGATGACCTTCAGGTGATCCTACATGTAAGCTCTACTAGGCAGGACAGTTTCTTACGAGAAGACTTCTTATGTGAAACATGTGGCCCTGTGACAGAAATAACTGAAAGTGGTTTTAAAAGGGTCAATTAGGGTTAAACATGGCAAGGGGCAATAAAGCCAATATTGAAACCACAAGAAAAATTAAATAATTAAAACCTTACTTTAAAACAAGAGACTGAATAATGATTATACAGAGGGTTGTTAAACGTACCAATTTACACCAAAAATAAGGAAAATAAAGAATGAATTGCAATAGAAATTCATGGCTGTCAAAGTCCTTGGAAAATCAAATGATGGCTGCCAGGAAAACAGCTATGAAGAGGATACCGAGTATAAAGTAAGATGTGTTTATTTATTGGTGTATTTCTTCATTGTAGTCTTGTGGGATACTTTTGAAAAGATGCAGTGTGGGATCATTTTATAAAGATGCATTGTGGGATACTTTTGAAACAATACTGTCACAGGTCCATGCAAATGTCAAGACTACCTCAACTTGTATAAACTACAAAAAATGTATTATCCAACTACAACAGACAATATGAGAAAAGAAGACAAAGAAATCTTAAGTAGTGTCAATAGCACATAGATGTCTCAATTTGGGCTATAACTCCACCACACAAACAAAATGCAGTTGTTTGATTATACTAATATTTTCAAGAGTGATAAAGTTGGTGTCTTCTACCAAAGTCATCTTCACATTTTCTGAAAGGTCAAATTCATTGTACAGTCTAACCTGTTTATAGCTTCCATGGTTTTAACCCTGTACTAGAAAAAAATCCAGAAATTCCAAAATATTCATTTTGAAACTGAAATAAACTCCATGGAGAAAATTCTACTGGTTCAAGCCTATTATAGAAATACCAGGGTATGACTGTAAAGGCTTTTCTGTGATTAGCCTTTTCTTTCCAAGCTAACTGTGGAAAATATGAGCAAATTATCTATAGCTAGAAATATGTTCATGGAAATTAATAACTATTTCATCCACATACTATTATTTGGTGTACAAGATTCTAAGAGACATCCCTATTGCTATATTTTATAATCCCAAGATAACACTCTGTTCAGATATATCGAGGAATATAGGTGATTGCAGTCAGCCCTTGATTTACTCAAGTCAGGGTTTCATTTTGTTCAGTACATGTATTAAAGTTTGAATTTTGAAGTCTCATAGCACCAGTTTATGAACATATACTTCTGGTCCAATCTGCTCCCAGCTCATACACAAGTCCAGTGGCTGGGAGTCTTTGTTTGTTGTCTCTGGACCAATCATATTCCAAAGTCCTTTCTGGAACTCATGAGATATGCTGCACATTCCATCAACACATACAGGAAAGACAAGAGTCATAATGCATAAATAAATAATGCATAAATAAGATACAAAACATTTACTTTGATGTAAAATGTTATATCTGATCCTCTGACTTCCAAAGTGCAGTCGCCTGCTGTGGACTGTGTGCCATGTGTATGAGCGTGCTTTCTTTTCTTCAAACATCAGGGAAATTGTTAACAGATCAAACATCCATCTATAAAACTCTGCAGAGCATTTGCCTTTATTCCATCATAAGCAAGAAAACCTAAGCATAGGAAATAGCAATGGAAAAACAGACCACCATTTTCCAGTTTACACAAAATTCTTGCACTGAATGCAATAATGTTGAGCATAAGTTTGAACTCAAGAACATTTCTTCATGGTATATATTCCAGCCATAAATAGTAGCCTAATTTGGAAAACTAAATACTGTTTTCCCTATTCAAAGTGAACTTTTCAAACATAATCTAAAAATAGTTCTTTCATAAACATAAACCCATGGAAACTGAATTACTTTGATCAAACAAGTCACAATGTATTTGATCTAAACAAAAATAAGAAGATAACATGTGGCAGGAGACAAAGACTTCAGCTCTCTTTATATTCTAACAAAGCTTTTTTGCATCAAAACTTCAGGCAAGAAATACTTAGTATGCAAAAATCTTTTAAAGTTAGTGGCCATACACAAATGCTCTTTTCCAGAAAGGCATTGGTGGCACCAATAAGCATTAATGACATCACCTAGGTAAACCTTATTATGATCTTACATGACGTTCAATATATTCCTGATTGAATTCAGTTTTGTTAGCCAAATTAATGCCAGTGCAGCTGTAGGTTGGTTGGTCAGTAGATTTTTGGTTTCTGCTGGATACCTTGAGAAGGCTTTAGGCATAGGTTTCAAACTTGGTAGGTACATTGGTCATGGGCAGTAGATGAACCTGTTCTTTTTTAGATCACTGGTCGAAGGTCAAGGTCACAGTGACCTTGCATTAAATAAAAGTATGCCCTCGTTAACTACAAGAGTCTATGGCCTAGAGGTCTCAAACTTTATAGGGGACATTGGTAGGTGAACCCTATTTCGAGGTCACTGGGCCAATGACCTTGCATTTAACATGTGAAAGATAGCTCACTCCACTATTTTCAGAGCTTGCAAATATAACAAAATTTCTGTCAGTAAAAGGCAGAAAATTGAGTCTTTGTATTTTCAAAGTTAATACCACTGAACAGTCAACAGTCTAATTTCAAATCAATCCAATAGGTGGTTACTGAGATATGTGCATGAGCCTGCCTTGCAAACAAGACTTTTACAAAAAAAATTCCAAGTACAAGAACAGGAGTATGATCATAGTCAAGAAAACAAAGATTTAACCATACAAAATTTCAAGTCATTTTAGCACCCGTGATGACTGAAGGAAATGGGTTAAACCCATTATAGAGTACACATATTATGAAACAAGGATAACTTGATGAAATGTCAGCAGCTTCAAACAAATATTAACTGAAAGGCTCATCTTGGCAAGCTGAGATTCAAGTAGTCAACCTGCAACTAATTCAACTAAGTACTGTATACTTCTGTAGTATTGCACAGCACTGCAATAGTTTCTAAAATTATGTGTGTTATCAGTGTGGTCTTGACATTTGAGGTAGGGACATGGGTCTTGCACACAACACATGGGGGAGCACAGAAGGACGGACAGACAGATACAGTGCAATTTTAGTATGCCACCCTTTGGGGGCATAAAAATACAACTCATTTGAAATATGAAACTCAAGTGACATTTTAAAACTTTAAATTATTCTCTTAAAATTGTTAAAAACAATACATTATTTTCCTTTTTTATAAATCTTGAGAAGTGCTTAATATATACAGCATGTTTTTTTATACCATTTTAGCAGAGGGTCTGGTACCATTCAGATTAGGAATTGGGAAAAAATGAGTCCAAAAAACCAGCTGATTGGGAAATGTTTTGTCCTTATTTCTTCAAAATTCCTGCTAATAGCATGGATTATGTAATATACTTCAGTTTGGGGTAATTATTTTTAGGAGATCTTACCACAGAGAAATGATGTATTTATTCCAGTCAACAGTACTTTCATCTATTTGTACTATGGCACATTTGCTCTGTTGTGCTATTGTAGCATGTTCTCTATTATAAATATATCACAGTTTTAAGCTCTGACCTTATACATAGTGCAATACAGTACATTGTTTTCCTGTAGATATATGCAGTAGCTATATTAATTACAAAAGAGTACTAATATTTTGTACAGCCTTGACCTCTTTTATTGTTTACATTAATAGTTGACTCTATTGTTGTTCTTTCAATATATGCTAGTACTTTTCAATGAATGTCTGTCTTACAGAAATTAAATGTCCTTTCACAATTTATGACAAATCAAGTTGTTTCGAGTCATTAGATTTAGTCAGTGTTTGGAAACATCTAATCTAAAGAAGAAAAAGAAACTTGAACATTAAATTCAAGGCAGTGTTATTTCTATGCGACTTTTTGGTACGGGCATTGTGTTCAATTTGATTTTGATTATAGGAAACCTCTGCTCAATACTCTTAGTAACTCTCTTATGCACTTTCTAGCTCAACCCTTTATGAGAAAAATAACCTCTCAACAGTCCTTAGGTGCCAGACATACTATACTTTTGGCTGTTAGTTAAACAAAAAGGCCATGATGGCCCTAATCTAACACCAGAGTACTTGTGTGCACTTACCTAAGAAAGTCACTTGTTGCTTAAGGGAGCCAATATTTGCTAAAGATGTCAATGGCTATTACAGGAACTCATCTGAAGCATGGTTTGAACTAACTTGGTAGATGACGGCTAGGCAATGTTACATACCAATTATTCAAGCTCTAGGCCTACTGGTTTTTGAGAAGATTTTTAAAGTCAAGTGAACTCCTACGCAGCAACAATTTTCTATTTATTGCCATAGAAACAGAGTTTTTCATAGAACTGAATTCTTTGAACAATTTTGGTAGAGCTTCAACATCCCTGCAGTTTCAGCAGTATTTGTCCAGTGGTTTCAGAGGAGATGTCTTTGGAAGCAAATTGATGACGGACTGACGGCAGACAATCATCTGTCCTAAAAGCTCATATACAATAGGGGAGACATAATTTCTGTGGAAAATATGGACAGCAGAATGTGCAGGTGATGAAGAAGCCAGCATAAACTGTAAATGTAGGCACTCAAGTTCCATTGTATGTGTGTTGACTGCATGTCTGATTCTTCTAACATACTTGATTAAGATTCAATCTGACTTTATATAGGGTGTGCACAAAACTTTACCACCATCATGTAATACACTGCTGTCTGTAACATACTAAACAGTGAATAAGCTAATTCAATACTTGAAATTATTGATAAGGTGTCCTTAATATTGCATCTGTAATCCTTGATTGTGTCTCATAGATTCGATCCATTTCTACATTTCTTCTGCTAACATTTAAAATGAACAAGTTCTCTAACAATGAACATTTTCTTTAACAGTTCAGCAGACATTCTTAACATTTAAAATGACACATGGTCAAGGGGACATTATTAACATTTAAAATGACACGTGGCGTAAAAATTTCTTTTAACATTTAAAAAAATTCGGTTTTGGGGGGACGGGGGGGGGGGGGGGGGGGATAATTTCAAAGAAAACATGTTCTTTAACATTATTAACTTTCAAATGATTTAAAATTAAAAAACCCTTCATGTCATAATTGGGGGGGGGGGGGGGGGGGGGGGGGGGGGGAAAAGGGGGGGGGGGGGGGGGGGGCAAAGGAGAAGGGGGGGGGGGGGGGGGGGGGGGGGGGGGGGGGGGGGGGGGGGGGGGGGGGGGGGGGGGGGGGGGGGAAAAAAAAGGGGGGGGGGGGGGGGGGGGGGGGGGGGGGGGGGGGAGGAATAAAAAAAAAAAAAAAAAAAAAAAAAAAAAAAAAAAAAATTCCTTTTAACATTTAAAATGAGATTTTGTGTAACGTTCTCTTTTACAGGGAAAACTAGTTAAAATGACACGCTCCTTCACATTCTGTGACAATTCTGCAGACATTTTGTTAACATTTAAAATGAACAAGTTCTCTAACAATTTCTTTTCCGCATTCGTCAATTAGTTCTGCAGACATTTTGTTAACATTTAAAATGAACAAGTTCTCTAACAATTTCTTTTCACCTTCCGTAAGTTCTGCAGACATTTTGTTAACATTTAAAATGAACAAATTCTCTAACAATTAGCATTTTCTTTAATCAGTTCAGCAGACATTCTTAACATTTAAAATGACACATGGCGATGGACATTTGTGTATTAATTGCTTTAGAAAACATTAACCAGGGGGGCTGGCGTAACAATTTCTTTCAACATTTAAAATTTCTTAACATTTAAAATGAGATTGTCGTTAACATGTTCTTAACATTTTAACGAACCTTTTTAAAACAATTTTTTTTTAACATTTAAAATGAGATTTTGTGTAACGTTCTCTTTAACACTTTAAAATGACACGCTCCTTCACATTCTGTGACAGTTCTGCAGACATTTTGTTAACATTTAAAATGAACAAGTTCTCTAACAATTTCTTTTCCCATTCTGTATTAGTTCTGCAGACATTTTGTTAACATTTAAAATGAACAAGTTCTCTAACAATTTCTTATTTCACCTTCTGTAAGTTCCGCAGACATTTTGTTAACATTTAAAATGAACAAATTCTCCAACAATTAACATTTTCTTTAAAATGAGTTCAGTACAGATTTTTTTTTAAAAATTCTTAACATTTAAAATGACAGGAGACATGGCCCAGGCGTCTGCAGACATTCTTAACATTTAATGACAAGTCAACAATGGGGGGGGGGGGGGGGGGGGGGGGGGGGAACTTCTTTAACTTAGGGGGGGTTCTTAACATTTAAAATGACACAGGCGCAGACATTCTTATCGTGGCGTAACAATTTCTTTTAACATTTAAAATAGATTTTCGTTAACATGTTCTTTAAAACATTTTTACGAACCTTTTCATAACAATTTCTTTTAACATTTAAAATGAGATTTTGTGAAACGTTCTCTTTAAAATGACACGCTCATTAAAAAAATGAACAAGTCAACTTCTTTCACATGCTGTAACAGTCCTGCAGACATTTTGTTAACATTTAAAATGAACAATTTTCTAACAATTAACATTTTCTTTAACAGTTGGACAACGGACATTCTTAATATTTAAAATGACACATGGCGCAGCATTCTTAACAATTTAAAATGAATTTTAACAGCACATGTAACGACCTTTTCGTAACAATTTCTTTTAACATTTAAAATGAGATTTTGGTTGCGGGTAACATGTTCTTTTAACATTTTAACGAACATTCTTGTCATAACAAACATTTTAACGAACGGCGGTTTCATAACAATTTCTTTTAACATTTAAAATGAGATTTTGTGTAACGTTCTTTTTAACACTTTAAAATGACACGCTTCTTCACATTCTGTGACAGTTCTGCAGACATTTTGTTAACATTTAAAATGAACAAGTTCTCTAACAATTTCTTTTAACATTCCATAACAGTTCTGCAGACATTTTGTTAACATTTAAAATGAACAAGTTCTCTAACAATTATAACATTTTCTTTAACAGTTCAGCGGACATTCTTAACATTTAAAATGACACATGGCGCAGGCGGACATTTTTAACATTTAAAATGACAAGTGGCTAATAACAATTTCTTTTTACATCTAACATTTAAAATGACAAGCGGATTCTTGTTAACATGTTCTTTAACATTTTAACGAACCTTTTCATAACAATTTCTTTTAACATTTAAAATGAGATTTTGTTAACATTTTCTGTAACGCTAAAGACACTGTAGTTCTCACATTTTAAATGACACACTCCTTCACATGCTGTAACAGTTCTGCAGACATTTTGTTAACATTTAAAATGAACAATTTTCTAACAATTAACATTTTCTTTAACAGTTGACAGCGGACATTCTTAATATTTAAAATGACACATGGCGCAGCGGACATTCTTAAAATTTAAAATGACACGTGACGTAACAATTTCTTTTAACATTTAAAATGAGATTCTCGTTAACATGTTCTTTAACATTTTAACGTACCTTGTCATAACAAATTTTAACGAACCTTTTCATAACAATTTCTTTTAACATTTAAAATGAGATTTTGTGTAACGTTCTCTTTAACACTTTAAAATGACACGCTCCTTCACATTCTGTGACAGTTCTGCAGACATTTTGTTAACATTTAAAATGAACAAGTTCTCTAACAATTTCTTTTAACATTCCATAACAGTTCTGCAGACATTTTGTTAACATTTAAAATGAACAAGTTCTCTAACAATTATAACATTGTCTTTAACAGTTCAGCGGACATTCTTAACATTTAGAATGACACATGGCGCAGCGGACATTCTTAACATTTAAAATGACACGTGGCGTAACAATTTCTTTTAACATTTAAAATGAGATTCTCGTTAACATGTTCTTTAACATTTTAACGAACCTTTTCATAACAATTTCTTTTAACATTTAAAATGAGATTTTGTGAAACGTTCTCTTTAAAATGACACACTCCTTCACATGCTGTAACAGTTCTGCAGACATTTTGTTAACATTTAAAATGAACAATTTTCTAACAATTAACATTTTCTTTAACAGTTGACAGCGGACATTCTTAATATTTAAAATGACGCATGGCGCAGCGGACATTCTTAAAATTTAAAATGACACGTGACGTAATTTTAACGAACCTTTTCATAACAATTTCTTTCAACATTTAAAATGAGATTCCCATTAACATGTTCTTTAACATTTTAACGAACCTTTTCATTAACATTTTTTTTTAACATTGAAAATGAGATTGTCATTAACATGTTCTTTAACATTTTAATGAACCTTTTCATAACAATTTCTTTTAACATTTAAAATGAGATTTTGTGTAACGTTCTCTTTAACACTTTAATATGACATTCTTTCACATTCTTCAACAGTTCTGCAGACATTTTGTTAACATTTAAAATGAACAAGTTCTCTAACAATTTCTTTTAACATTCCGTACCAGTTCTGCAGACATTTTGTTAACATTTAAAATGAACAAATTCTCTAACAATTTACATTTTCTTTAACAGTTCAGCGGACATTCTTAACATTTAAAATGACACATGGCCCAGCGGACATTCTTAACATTTAAAATGACACGTGGCGTAACAATTTCTTTCAACATTTAAAATGAGATTCTCGTTAACATGTTCTTTAACATTTTAACGAACCTTTTCATTAACATTTTCTTTTAACATTTAAAATGAGATTTTGTGTAACGTTCTCTTTAACACCTTAAAATGACACACTCCTTCACATTCTGCAACAGTTCTACAGACATTCTATTAACTTTTAAAATGAACAAGTTCTCTAACAATTTCTTTTAACATTCCGTAACAGTTCTACAGACATTTTGTTAACATTTAAAATGAACAAATTCTCTAACAATTTACATTTTCTTGAACAGTTCAGCGGACATTAATCTTAACATTTAAAATAACACATGGCCCAGTGGACATTCTTAACATTTAAAATGACACGTGGCGTAACAATTTCTTTTAACATTTAAAATGAGATTCTCGTTAACATGTTCTTTAACATTTTAACGAACCTTTTCATTAACATTTTCTTTTAACATTTAAAATGAGATTTTGTGTAACGTTCTCTTTAACACTTTAAAATGACACGCTCCTTCACATTCTGTGACAGTTCTGCAGACATTTTGTTAACATTTAAAATGAACAAGTTCTCTTACAATTTCTTTAAACATTCCGTAACAGTTCTGCAGACATTTTGTTAACATTTAAAATGAACAAGTTCTCTACAGTTCAGCGGACATTCTTAACATTTAAAATGACACATGGCACAGCGGACATTCTTAACATTTAAAATGACACATGGTGTAACAATTTCTTTTAACATTTAAAATGAGATTTTGTGTAAGGTTCTCTTTAACACTTTAACTCTCTTAACATTTAAAATGACATGTCCCTCAACATTCCGTAACAGTTCTGCAGACATTTTGTTAACTTTTAAAATGAACATGTTCTGTAACTATTTCTTCTAACATTCCGTAACATTTTCTTTAACATTTCTGCAGACATTTTGTTACTGTAACATCTTTAACATTTTAACTCTCATGTCCTTAACATTTAAAATGAAATGTGAGAGCATTTTCTTAAAATTTAAATTGAGATTTTCTGCAACATCTTTTATATTTGAACTTACATGTCCTTAACATTTAACAATTTTCTCACATAAAAGCCCAACAGCAGCATCCCAGAAAGTTACAGTCACTTTGTAACAACCAGCTCAACAGGAAAACTAGATCCTATATCCCTAGGGAGAAGAGACCATTTAAACCCCAAAACAACATCAAACCATGCACCCGCTACCAGAACCCCACACACTTTGGACAAGCCCAAACATGACTCAAACATATAGACATACTGACAATAAAGAGATACAGAGAGTGAGGTCGAAGGGAGGAAAGTCATAATACCATCAATTCAGCTGTCTATCTGACCCTCTATTTTCTTTCTTTTTATCTTCTGACAGACAAATACAGAAAAGAGTCAGTCTGAAAGACAGCTTTATCCCCCGTCGCATGAAGGAATGTCAAGATGATTAACTTTGATACTTAAGTACAACTGGAGTAGTGCACTGCGGAGGAGGGGATACTTGAGTAGTGCACGCCGAGGAGGGGATGTAAAAAATTTACCATTAGTATTAAGCAAGTCAAATATTTAAATATATCCAAAATATTCAATAAAAACTACACCTATCATTAAATGTGATTAATACCCCCTGATGGCTTTATCAACTGAAGAACTTAGGAGTAACGGAATACCTTGCAAAAAAAACTAAAATACAGATATGGTTCTTGGCAATAACTTTGTAATTTGTCAAGATAGAGTAATAGTTCTTGTACACTGCACTTCCTCTCATTGTGCTTGACCACCATTGTATGAAGCTGTATTGAATTCCAGTAATTTTCAAGTAATGCTCCAGACAAGGAAAAGTAGCAATAGACAATAACTCTGTACAATTAATCAAGTTATAGTTATGGTTCATGTACAATGCACTTCCTCTCGTGTTTGACCATTGTATGAAGTTGTATTGAATTCCAACTTGTAGTTTTCAAGTTATGCTCCGGACAAGGAAAAGTAACAAAGCGCAATAACTCTGTAAATAGTCATGATGGAGTTATTGTTCTTTTGCACTGTACTACCTCCCAATTGTGTTTGACCATTGTATGAAGTTGTATTTAATTCCAACTTTTAGTTTTCAAGTTAATTGCTCCAGACAAGGAAATGCAATGGACTGACCGCCACCCAACGTTGACTCTTATATACAACCCCCTTCTTGGGGGTATAATTAAGCAGAAAATCCATCCAGTGTTAAGACTTAGTTAGTGACTACTTTCTTCTTTCACTCAGGAAAGTGAAACAACTGGCACTGAAGTAAATGGAACTGCACTATAGTGACATTTCTAGGTGCACTTACATGAAATGCCTTGTTTTAAACTTCTTTTCAGAAGGAATTAAATTGAGTATGAATAACTCCTTTCAAGCATAATTATATCCTGTAAGAAAGTGCTTTACTAATTTGATTGGCCTAATCAGGTTTAAGGTCAGTCCTTACAAATGAAACAAACTTGCAGCTTTAAAAAAAACTTGGTAAAAATTTTGACCAAAATGCGTCCTTAAAGATGATTTATCTTAACTGAAGGTTTTGTCTTGCGTTTTTGTCAAAAATGGTTGGCCAAAACACTCCTCTAAATGATCCTACTGCTTTATGAGAAGCTTCTGTAAAACATGATTGGCCTAAACAACTGTTAGGAGCAAATGGCATTAATGCTTTTGTTTCGGAAGTTTCAAAATCAACTTGCCATATGGCTATTATATATAATCCCAACCACTTGCTTTCTGTCTTCAAAGCACTAGACACTGGACTATGACTATACTGGACAGCCTACTAGGTATATATCAGTTAAAGACCAGCTACCAAGAATTAGTGCCTAACCTAGGAAGCCTGCTTGGCATAGCCCAACTTGAAGACAGACTTACCATAAAGCACTTTCAGATGGAGTATTCAGGGAAACACAGAGAAAAAACAACAAAAGCAAGGATTGAGATTACAGGCCTACAAATATTTCTACATTTTAACTAAAACAGGTCAAATTACCAAAAACTTTTGTACATTGACTGACCTAAAACCCATCAAATTGTCTTAGAGTACACAGTTGATATGATTCCAATTAAAGCTCATGTATACCTTACACGATGTTTTTCACAAAAATTATTGACCAGAACAGTCAATCTAACTAACCCAATACCATATGATTTTTTTAATAAAAAAATGAGTGGTCTGAAAAGTCCTTCAAATAAACCTACTAGCCAAGTGGAAGATTTTAAAAAACAAAATAAGTTTCTTGAACAATCTTTAAAATGAACCTACTACCCTATGAGAAGTTTTTGTCAAAAAAAGTGGCTTGAACGGTCCTTAAATTGACCTGATTGGTCCCTACAGCTTTTCAAAAGAAACTTTCAATAGTATTAAGACTGCTATAGTACCTTCTAGCCTTTGTTTTTAAAACTTCCAATTATTTTACCTCAACCACTTAAGGCATTGGCAACTTGCAACTAGACTTGGAAGCCTGCTGGGTACATCACATTTTGAAGTCGGGTAACATTAAAACCAAGCACAAGAGACTGGGACAATACAGCATTTGCATTTGCATTATGATACCAATTCTTTCAAGGTGATTAGGGGTTATTGGGCAGACACGATAAACCAATGACCCCCCCAAAAGTGCAGCCATGAATTTAAGTGGGCTGGGACATGGATTCTGCATTTGATTAGACAAACTTTTGGTCAAAATTATATGAAAATTATTCATGGGGTTTAGGAGTTATGGAGCAGAGAGAGGGACAGAAAGACGAAACGGGTTGCGACAGGGGATAACAACCGATACAAGGCAGATATTCTGCCAGGTAGAAAACACAGATACACAGAAAAACAAGAGGGGCCCTATATCGCTCACCAAATACCTATTTATGACCTAATGTGACAAAAATTCAACCCACAACTTTACAGAATAGACACAATCTTTCTGTTTAACCTTGAAAGGACAAAGACTTACTAATTTACATGATAATTGCTTGTAATATGTGATTTCAAGGGTGTCTACAACGTTTTCTTCGGAATTAGACTTGTGAGATAGTTTGTTTTAATCCCAGACGATCCTTAAAAACACAGACTGTTTCCAAGGTTTCAATTTGATTTACGTTGACACAGTTTTTGACCCAAAGTAATTCAGTTTTAAATTTGACCTAGGAGTCATTTTGACAAATTTTCACGAAAACTGGATATTAAATGTGGTACAAGAGTGTCAAGAGTGTTTTCCTTTCATTTGACGGTGACCTAATTTTTGACCCCAGATGACCCAGATTCAAACTTTATCTAGAAATCATTGAGACATTTTTCAAGAAGCCTGTATATTAAACATGGCCTCTAGAGTATTAACAAGGTTTTCTTGTATTTGACAATGTGATGCTAGTTTCTGACTGCACTTCACCTGTATTCAAACTTGGCCTAGAAATCATCAAGTGTTACCAGGGTTTTTCTTTCCCTTTACCATGTGACCTAGTTCTTTTATGCAAGTTGACCCAGATTTAAAAATGATCTAGTAATCATTGACAAAACTCTTTCACTATTTGCATGATTGGGTTGTAAATGTGACATCTATTGCATACACAAGGTTTTCTATAACATGACCTTGGTAACATTGTTTTTAATGCAAGACGAGCCATATTCAAACTCTACCTGAAGTTTATCAAGACACTCGTTTGGACAGTTTCATGAAAATCCATGAAAAATGCTGCCTCAATTGCAGGTTGAGTGTGAATTAAAGACAGAAAGATTGGCAACAGCCATAAGTGATCACAATAGCTCGCCTAGAGCACTTTGTGCTCAGGTGAACTAAAAAGAACAAGACAGAGAAAGTAAAAGTATTGTAGGAATCAATGAATACTTCTCAAGCATTGTATCACTATGCACTGTCTCTTCACATGTTCTACCTGTGCATGCATTAAATACCCTACTGAAGTTTTCCCCTTGTCAAATTTGTAGTACAGAAATACAGTGGCTGTTGCTCCAGGAACATTTGATGCACAACACGACAAAAGGCCTCTTAAGTTTTAAAAAAAATGATGCTATAAAGATTGCAGAGGAAATGTCAAAGTTGAGACTGAAACCAATTAACTTCATATTTCCCTCAAACATTGATGTGGTAGCAATGAAGATGAAGACACTTGGCAGATTAAAAGGTAATGAAGATGTAGGCATTTGGTAATAGTAAAAAAAGTGGAGATGAAGACATTTGGAAAGATAACAAGGTAATGTAGATGAAGACTCTTTGAAGGATCAAAGGTAAAGATGATGAAAACAATTGGTAGGATTAAAAGGTAAAGAAGATGTAGACAATTGGTAGGAGAAGATTAAGCATTTGGTAGGATTAAAAGGTAACGGAAATGAAGAAACTTGAAAGGATCAATAGGTAATGAACATGAAAACATTTGGTAGGATTAAAAGAAAATGCAGATGAAGATAAACAAATGATAGGATTTGAATGTGATGAAGATATAAAGAAAATGCAGACGCAGACAATTGGTAGGTTTAACAGGTCAAGATGAAGACATTTGGTAGGATAAAAGGTCAAGAAGATACACTTGGTAGGTAAAAGGTTAGGAAGATGGAAGACACTTAATAATTTAAAGGTAAAAAAGATGAAGACACTTGGTAGGATTTAAAGATAATGAAGATGAAGACACTTGGTAGAATTTCAAGGTATAGAAGATGAAAACATTACGTAGGATTAAAAGGTAAAAAAGAATACATTTGGTAGAATTTAAAGGTAAAGAAGATGAAGGCACTTGGTAGGATTAAAAGATAAAGATGAAGACACTTGGTAGGATTAAAAGGTCAAGATGAATACATTTGGTGGAATTTAAAGGTAAAAAAGATGAAGAGACTTGGATTTAAAGATCATGAAGATGAAGACACTTGGTAGGATTTATTGATAATGAAGATGAAGAGATTTGGTATAAATAAAAGGTAAAGAAGATGAAGACATTTGGTAGGATTAAAAGGTAATGAAGATGAATACAATTGGTAGGATTGAAGGGTCAAGATGAAGACATTTGTTAGCATTTAAAGGTAAAGAAGATGAACACTTGGTAGGATTAAAAGAAAATGAAAATGAAGGTAATTGGTGTGATTTAAAGATAATGAAGATGAAGACACTTGTTGGATTAACAGATCAAGATGAAGACATTTGGTTGAATTCAAAGATAAAGAAGATTAAGACACATGGAACGACAGAAAAGGTAAAAATGATGGAGACATTTGGTAGGATTTAAAGATAATGAAGATGAAGACACTTGGTGGGATCATACACTTTGTAGGATATTAAGGTCAAGACGAAGTGCTTGTAGGATTTAATGGTAAAGAAGATGACAACACCTGGGTTTATTACTTGGTAGGATTATAAAGTAATGAAGATGAAGGCATTCGGTAGAATTGAAAGGTAATGCAGATTAATATAAACAATTGGTAAGATTGAAGGTGATGAAAACACTTGGCAGGATCAAAAGAAAATGAAGATGAAGACATTTGGTAGGATCAAGGGTCAAAATGAAGACACTTGGTAGAATTAAAAGGTAACAAAGATGAAAACACTTGGTAGGATTAAAAGGTCAAGATGAAGACATTTGGTAGGATTAAAAGGTAATGAAGATGAAGACATTTTGATATGATTAAAAGGTCAAGATGAGGGTAGGATTTAAAGATACAATTAAGGTAAGGTGTGATTTAAAGAAAATTGAGACACTTGTTAGGATTATAAGATCAAGATGAAGACAATGCCATTTGGAATAATTGAAAGGTCAAGATGAAAGATATATGGAAAGAATTAAAAGGCAAAAAAGATGAATGCATTTAGTTGGATTAAACAGATAAAGAAGATGAAGGCATTTGGTAGGATAATAGACTTTGAAGGACATTTAGGCAGGATTACTTGAAGGTTAATGGTAAAGAAGGACACACTTGGTAGCAGTTGGTAGGGTTGTAAAGATAGTGAAGATGAGACACTTGGTATAATGTAAAGGTCATGAGATTAATATAAACATTTGGTATGATTTATTGGTAAAGAAATACAACACTTGGTAGGATTATAAAGTAAATGAATATGAAGACATTTGGTAGGAACTGAAAGGCAATGCAGACCTGGTGAATTAATAGTAAGAATAAAACACTTGGTAGGATTGAAGGTGATGAAGACACTTGGCAGGATCAAAAGAACATGAAGACAATGCCATTTGGAACAATTGAAAGGTCAAGATGAGGACATTTGATAGAATTAAAAGGTAAAGAAAATTGAGACACTTGGTAGGATTATAAGAAAATGAAGACAATGCCATTTGGAATAATTGAAAGGTCAAGATGAAGATATTTGATAGAATTAAAAGGCAAAGAAGATAAATGCATTTAGTTGGATTAAACAGTAAAGAAGATGAAGGCATTTGGTAGGATAAAGATGAAGACATTTGGCAGGATTATGAAGGTAATGAAGATGGAGACACTTGGTAGCAGCTTGGTAGGGTTGAAAGATAGTGAAGATAGAGACACTTGGTATAATGTAAAGGTCAAGATTAATACATTTGGTAGGATTTATTGGTAAAGAAGATGACAACACTTGGTAGGATTATAAAGTAATGAATATGAAGACATTCGGTAGAATTGAAAGGCAATGCAGATTAATATAAATAATTGGTAGGATTGAAGGTGATGAAGACACTTGGCAGGATCAAAAGAAAATGAAGACAATGCCATTTGGAACAATTGAAAGGTCAAGATTCAGACATTTGGTACGATTTAAAGGTAATGAAGATGAAGACACCTGGTGTGAATAAAAGGTCAAGATGAAGACATTTGATAGAATTAAAAGGTAAAGAAGGTGAAGGCATTTAGAAGGATTAAACAGTTAAGAAGATGAAGGCATTTGGTAGGATAAAGAGGTAAATATGAAGGCATTTGGCAGGAGTATGAAGGTAATGAAGATGGAGACACTTGGTAGGATTAAATGGTCAAGATGAAGACTGCAGGCAGAATCTAAAGGTAAAGAAGATGAGACAGTTGGTAGGATTTAAAGAGAATTGGAGGGAAGATGAAGAGACTTGGTAGGATTTAAAGGTTATGAAGATGAAGACACTTGGCAGGATTTAAAGAGAATGAAGATGAAAACACTTTGTAGGATTTAAAGATAATGAAGATGAAGACACTTGGTAGGATTAAATGGTCAAGATGAAGACACTTGGTAGGATTTAAAGATAATGAAGATGAAGACACTTGGTAGGACTTAATGATAATTAACATGAAGACATTTGGTAGGATTAAACAAGAGGGCCATGATGGCCCTATATCGCTCACCTGACTACCATTGGCTATAAAACAAGGGCTCATGATTCTAACATAATTTCGTAGAGGTCCACTACACAATGCTAAGTAACATTCCAAAGAAGTATTCTCTGCCTGTAGACCTTCTTGTTTTTTTAAGTTTTCCCTATATAAGCCTATGTATAATCAAGTCTACTTCCTTTGCTCACCCCCTCCCGGGAAGGGTTAATTTTGACCTAGGGTCATGATTTGAACAATCTTGGTAAAGTCCAATAGGCATTTTTACATGCCAAATATCTAATCTCTAGGCCTTGTGGTTTCAGAGAAGATTTTTTAAGTTTTTCCTATATAAGCCTATGTAAAACTAAGTGACTCCCCCTACAGGGTCAATTTTGACCCCGAGGTCATAATTTGAACAATCTTGGTAGAGGTCCACTAGACGATGCCACATACCAAATATCTAAGCTCTAGGCTTTGTGGTTTCAGAGAAGATTTTTAAAGTTTTTCCTATATAAGCCTATGCAAAACTAAGTGACCCCCCCAGGCGGGTCAGTTTTGACCTCGGGGTCATAATTTGAACAATCTTGGTAGAGGTCCACTAGGCAATGCTACATGCCAAATATCTAAGCTCCAGGCTTTGTGGTTTCAGAGAAGATTTTTAAAGTTTTTCCTATATAAAGCCTATGCAAAACTAAGTGACCACCCTAACGGGGTCAATTTTGACCCAGGGGTCATAATTTGAACAATCTTGGTAGAGGTCCACTAGACAATGCTACATGCCAAATTTCTAAGCCAGACGGAATGCGATCCTAATAGCTCACTCTGGCACTTTGTGCCAGGTGAGCTAAAAAGGTAAAGATGAAGACATTTGGTAGGATTGAAAGGTCAAGATGAAGACACTTTGCAGGATTAAAAAAGATAATTTATAAGCACTCCACCCAAACGTAAAAATCTATAACACTATGATTGTTTATCAGGCATGGTGACAGAATGCACAACTTCTCTTTATAGAGAAGAATCCAATGAAACATAGACTTGAATATACTGCAGATATTTCTTAGTCAAGGAGAAAGAGTGAAAACATACAGAGATAGAAGAGAAAATGAGGCAGACTGAATGGTAAGGTTGGAAAATGCAAAGCAACAGCTAGACAGTGAAATGAAGTACAAGATTGATCGGTAGGCTAAAAAAACATGTACATGCTGTTAAATTGACAAATGCTTACCTCTAACAATTACAGAAAAGAGAAGCAATACTTCTAAACATATATACAATGACAGGTTGATGGACAGACAGAGAGACAAACAATGGGCCAATTGAAAAGGAATAAATATAAAAACAAATTTGTGGAGACGGATGGCAGACTGTTTTCAATGACAGATGGTTCAATAGAAATATTAAGTGGAGAAGCAAATGATGAGAAATATAGAATAACACACTAGTTACAAATAAATTCAATTACACAACAATAGACAAACAATACAAGGTGAATAGAGTATTACCATGCAAAACACAGTCCCCGGATAGATATATGAAGCCATTAAATGAACACATGACCAAAATTAATATTCATTAGGCAGTCAAGAAGATAATTATAGTCTTAAGACCTTTGACACTGAAAAGTGACCTTGACTTTTGTCATTTTAATAAGTTGTGGTTACATGACCTTTGATTCTAAAAGTGACCCTGACCTTTAACACCAAGATTTGATGAAAATTTGACCAAAGTTTGATGAAAGAGATTAATCTGTTGACCTTCTACCCTCAAGTGTGACCTTTACTCAAACATTGCTGAAAAACAAATTCTGCACATCCTCTCCATGAGAGTAACATTTAACACCAAAACGTTTTGAACATATGATATAGTAAATTTAACATAACCGTTGACCTTAAATGTAACCTCGACCTTGACTAGGTCAGAAATTGGTAACAACTTTGAGAAGTTACTTTAGTTTGCAGAAATTACAGCAAGGGCAAAATATCATAACATAACCTTTAAAAATTACAAGTTTGAGCCCCAAGTTGTATTTAAACCTATATCACTGGATTTAAACCTTCAAATCTTAATAAAAGATGGGGTTTTGGTTTTTAATGACAGTCATCATTAACCTACATGTAATATAGCTCCCTGGTGTGGTGCACAACAAGGGAGTATGGGAAACAGCTTTTTAAAATTAGTCTGAACATGTAGAAGTTTCAGAACTGATACAAAGTACTGGTATACAAGTCTACAATGAAGGTTTTGTGCCCCAAATTTGACAATGAGCTTTGATATAGCCAACTATTTATGGTGCATGACACACCCATCTGTTGTGGACAACAGCTGTGTGAAGTCTATTTGAAAAGCTGTCCCTACACAGTAGTGACAGCCCATGCATTGCAGATAAACAGGCTTAAGGACTGACGGACAGGACAGATTGATGAACAGAACCAAGCAAACCTATTTTTAGTTGGCAACAGCCTATATTGCTCACCAAAGCCATCTGAGACAAGACCATCTGCAACTGCACATGATCAGGCCTGCATTTGCAATATAAAAATGCAAGTGTCATAAAATACTTGTGCAGATTTATTAAATCTGTTAAGTGAAGTGTGCCCTTCTTAGTGAGCACAAAATTACTACAACCTAATGCCTCTTTTTAACCCTATGTAACCTTGTGTCAAACTTAGTCTACAGATCAAATATTTTTTTCAAGTTTTCACAATATCTGGTTATAAAATGTGATTTCAAACAGTTTAACAGCTTATCATTTGACCAACTATTTTTTGACCCCATGACACCCAGTTTTGAATCTGACCTACACTTTATCAAAACAAACATTCTGGCATGAAACTGGGTCTAAATGTATCTCCTAGTGTCTGCAGAATGTTTACAATCACTTGACCTGGTGTGATAGTTTTTGACCCCACATGACCCAGTTTAGAACTTTACCTAAAAGTATGAAGACAAATATTCAGACCAGTTTTCATGATTGGGGGTCAAATATGGGCTCTAGAGTGGTTGGTTATTTAAACTGGTGACCTGTTTTTTGACACCACCTGACAGTTTCGAACTTGGCCAAGAGATCATTGAGACAAATTCCATGATGATAGGCATTTAATTGCGGCCTAAAGAATGTTCACAAGGGTTTTCCACTATTTAACCTACTGTCTTAGTTTTTAACCCCACATGACCCAGTCTCAAGCCTAACCTAAAAACATCGAAAGTGTTCAGACTAGTTTACAAATAAAGTTGACATGCATATTGATCCTAGAGTGTTCATAAGGGGACTTGGTGACCCAGTTTTTTACCCAAAAACATTCTTACCAACTTTCATCATGGTTGGACTTAAAAAGTGGCTTCTAGAGTTTTCTTAAGTGTGAACAGACAAGTGACAGACATCTGGCAATCACAACAGCTCCCCATTAAACACAAAGCTCAGGTGAGCTAAAAAGACAAACAAGCACACTAAAACAGATAAAAGAAGACTAAAAAGAGACAGAAAATAAAAAGCCACAGAAGAAGCAGCAAGACAAACATCTGAATGGATGGACAGAGGACAAGTCTCCTTTCAACTTCAATCTCACATCTGTTTATTGTCAGTATTTTTGTCTAAAGCTTGTCTATGTGTTTGAATCATGCTATAGGGGTTGTCTTAATGAATGGGATGTAGGCTTTGAATGTATAGTTCTTCTGTTGTATCAGGGGTTATTAGACTGCTCATCCCCCAGGATGTGAGAACTGGCCTTCCTGTTGTACTGGTTGTCACAGACCTTGTTTATGGCACACGGACTGCACAAGTATTCCGAAGCTCAAGATTCTGAGAATACTTAAAGCTGCTCGCTCTCAGATTTTAGTAAGACAAATAAATTTCTTCAAACTGTATGTAAATAAAGTATTCTAGAACATATGGTGATATAAAAAGGCTCCAGTATAAATTCATGTCATGTACATCTCTAAATTAAAAAAAATACGCTACCAAATTCAAAAGCGTTGCAAACGCTTTTGATATTTCAATATAAACATATAGTGTAGCGGTGCCGTGTAACCGACCTTTTCAATCGATTTCTGCAAAGTCCTACCTAGATTTTTGCTTATTTTTTCATTCTAGCCTTTAGTTATATATTTATTAATAAGAATGTCATCTGTTTTTTTTAATATTTTTTTCAACGGTAACTGAGAGCAAGCAGCTTTAAGTGTATCAGCTTTCCTTGAAAACCCAGAATCCCATGAATAACTGAAAAAAGACTTTGATATGCCTTTTCAACAAGTATTCCGAGAACTTTGTGTCTCACTGAGAACTTGCATATCGGATCGGCGTTTCCAGTGTTTTTACCCATGCCGTAAAAACCTCGACTTCTTCAAACTTTGCATTTTGACCGAGAATCGAGTTTAAAACAGAAATTTTCTAAAATAAAAATCATGTATTATGAGCCCTGACTTTTTAATTATCTGCCCTGCAACATCGTATTTTGTTATAGTTTCTGATTTTCCGGAATACTAGTGCAACCCACATACTTGTTACTTTTTTGGTTACTGCTGTGGAGCTTGGATGCAAGAACACTCAACCGCGCAGCTTGCCACACAAACATAGGATTATCAATTTATTTTCAATAATAATTAATAGTTTTTAATTAGCAAAGTACATGTACTTCAAACAGCAATAATTTCATTACTCCATAATTTTGTGATCTGACGTTAAATTTTGGGGGTGTTTAACATTTTGGGCTCTCAGATTTGCATACATGAGATTTGGACACGAGACATTTTCTTATACTTAAAATGACACGTTCTTAACATTTTCTTTAACATTTCAAACGAAATTTCCTTTAAATCATTCTGTTACATTTTCTTAAACATTTTAACGGACATTTTATTAAAATTCAAATTGAGATTTACCGTTAACTTACATGTTCTTTAACATATCAACCAACCTTTTTCCTTCAAATTGAAAATGACACATTCCATAACACTTTCCTAAACATTTCAACTCAATTTTCTCAACATTTAAAATAACATATTCCATAACATTTTCTTTAACATTTCAAAAAACATTATATAAAAATTTGGATTGAGATTTTCGCGAACATTCTCTTAAACATATCAAAGAACGTTTTTTCTTAAAATTCAATTTGAGATTTTCCGTAACATTTCTATAACAGATCAACTAATATTTGCTTAACGGTAATGTTTAAAATAACATATTCCATAACAATTTCTTGAACATTTCAAAAAACATTTTATTAAAATTTGGATTGAGATTTTCACGAACATTCTCTTAAACATATGAAGGAACGTTTTTTTCTTAATATTCAATTTGAGATTTTCCGTAACATTTCTATAACAGATCAACTAATATTTACTTAACGGTAATGTTTAAAATAACATATTCCATAACAATTTCTTGAACATTTCAAAAAACATTTTATTAAAATTTGGATTGAGATTTTCACGAACATTCTCTTAAGCATATGAAGGAACGTTTTTTTCTTAATATTCAATTTGAGATTTTCCGTAACATTTCTATAACAGATCAACGAATATTTGCTGAACGGTAATGTTTAAAATGACATATTCCGTAACATTTCAACTGAAATTTGAATTTAGAATTTTTGCAACATTTTCTATAACAGATCACCAAACATTTTCTTAATTGACATTCAAAACGACATATTTCGTAACACTTTCCTTAACATTTCAACTCAATTTTCTCAACATTTCAAATAACATATTCCGTAACATTTTCTTTAACATTTAAAAAATCATTTTATTAAAATTTGGATTGAGATTTTCACGAACATTCTCTCAAGGAACGCTTTTTCTTAATATTCAATTTGAGATTTTCCGTAACATTTCTACAACAGATCAACTAATATTTGCTTAACGGTAATGTTTAAAATAACATATTCCATAACAATTTCTTGAACATTTCAAAAAACATTTTATTAAAATTTGGATTGAGATTTTCACGAACATTCTCTTAAACATATGAAGGAACGTTTTTTTCTTAATATTCAATTTGAGATTTTCCGTAACATTTCTATAACAGATCAACTAATATTTACTTAACGGTAATGTTTAAAATAACATATTCCATAACAATTTCTTGAACATTTCAAAAAACATTTTATTAAAATTTGGATTGAGATTTTCACGAACATTCTCTTAAGCATATGAAGGAACGTTTTTTTCTTAATATTCAATTTGAGATTTTCCGTAACATTTCTATAACAGATCAACGAATATTTGCTGAACGGTAATGTTTAAAATGACATATTCGTTAACATTTCAACTGAAATTTGAATTTAGAATTTTTGCAACATTTTCTATAACAGATCACCAAACATTTTCTTAATTGACATTCAAAACGACATATTTCGTAACACTTTCCTTAACATTTCAACTCGATTTTCTCAACATTTCAAATAACATATTCCGTAACATTTTCTTTAACATTTAAAAAATCATTTTATTAAAATTTGGATTGAGATTTTCACGAACATTCTCTCAAGGAACGCTTTTTCTTAATATTCAATTTGAGATTTTCCGTAACATTTCTACAACAGATCAACGAATATTTGCTTAACGGTAATGTTTAAAATGACATATTCCGTAACATTTCAACTGAAATTTGAATTGAGAATTTTTGCAACATTTTCTATAACAGATCAACAAACATTTTCTTAATTAACATTTGAAACGACATATTCCATAACATTTTCTCCAACATTTCAACTGAAATTTGAATTGAGAATTTTCGCAACATTTCCTATAACAGATCAACGAACATTTTCTTAATTAACGTTTGAAATGACATATTTCGTAACATTTTGTTTAGCATTTCAATGATTATTCTATCAAAATTTAAATTGAGATTTTCAGTAATATTTTCTTTAAAAGTTCAACGAACACTTTAATAAAATTGAAATTTAGATTTTTAGTAACATTTTCTTTTACATATCAGCAAACATTTTTTCTTAAAATTGAAATTTACCTTAACATTTCAACAGACATTTTCTTAACATTTAAAATGACTTGTTCTTTACCATTGTGTAACATTTTCTTCAAACATTTCAACTGGCATATTCTTAACCTTTTAAATGAGATTTTCCGGATCATTTTCTTCAACAGATCAATGAACCATATTATTAAAGTTTAAATTGAGATTTCTATTATAGTTTCCTTCAATATTTCAACGGACATTTTTCTAAACATTTGAAATAACACTTACTGTAGCATTTTCTTCAATATTTCAACACACATTTCATTACATTTTCAACGAACAATATGAATACAAATATTGCAATGTTTGAAACAGGGTTCAGTTTAGTCAAAAATTACCAAAATAATAATACATGTAGTTCTATTAGTTGAGTTAGCTCATGAGTTATTTTCTATTCAATTAAGTTACATTTTGTAACATAATACATAATTATAAGGTTTATATCTGTAGCTTGAAATGCTATAAAGAGACTTTGTATTTCTTGAATGTACTATAGTATATGTGCTTAGATAAGATTCCCTGTCTCGATACTATTAAGATACAATTTGTTGCTTTATATATTTTCTGACTTTCTTTTTGAAACATATGCTTTGCAATATAATTATCATGATACAATTGCAAAATAAAGTAATATATTGCATAGATCTATTGTAATTTTTGCTGGCAATACCCAGCCCTAGTTCCCATTGTTAATAATCATACTTTGACATAATTGTAAATCCTGCACTTAAGTACTAAATGCTACAGGCTGTTGCTTTATAATTTCTAATTCAAGACTCCTCTTTTGGTTTTTGCTCTACTTTCTACTTTGTTTATTTCAGATGTATTCAGAATTAATATATAACATTTAAAAAAAACCATTACCAAGGCCATCATAGTTTGTTTAGTTTTATCAAGTAGGTGGGGGTTGCCCAAAACACAGATATTTTTCTTTAATAGCCATATATCAACAAAATGTTTTACTTGAAATTTAAATTGAGATTTTCCGTTACAGTTTCTTTAACATATATAAACCAACATTTTTTCTTAAAATTGAAAATTTATGACATATTCCACAACACTTACCTTAACATTTCAACTCTATTTTCTCAACATTTAAAATGACAATTATTCCGTAACATTTTCATTTTCTATTAAAACTTAAACTGAGATTTCCAGTTATATGTCAATGTATGTGTTATCAACAAACTTATTTTTTTTAATTCGAAAAATTTGTGTTTTTAAATTCCGTCACATTTTCTTTAACATTTCAACGAACATTTTACTAAAATTTAAATTGAGATTTTGAGTAACAATTACAGACGAAGACCACCATCCTGTGATCTGTAAGGGATCCTTTATCCACATAGACAGAACCATCAAAGAAATTGCATTAAAATCTATCAGTTACATGAACGCTGCCATCAAAGTAAAGAAATTTGTAACTTACCTTTGAGCTATCTGTTCTCCTTTGCCAATCTATACTGAAGTTGTGACTTCCAGTCGGGGCTCTGCAGAGCCGACACACCTAGAATTACCCTTGACAAGTCATGTGCTAGAAGTGACAATAAACAGCTGACATTGTGTATCTAAATGACTTCTAAACAACAAGAGTTTTGCTTCTGTTGATTCCAGTTTCTCCTCCATTTTCTTTCTGATCTTTCTTTAATGGTGGAAGCAACTGTGGCTAGATTCATAATGTCCACTGACTCCATGGTTGTTGGTTCTAACAGGATCTGTGTAGATATTGTGAAAAAGGTATTAAATGTGGTGAGTTAAAGCAGGTTGGTGCATATGCAGGTGTATATAATATAACTATAGATGGGTGATCAGTAGAACACTAGTGTCGCCCTCTTACACTAGTCTTTGTCAGAATAACCAATAATTTTGTGACAAATTCTAAGTACAACAAGAGCTGTCACATGACAGCACGCTCGACTATTCGAAAAGTTGTTGGTAAAATGGGTTTTTTGTCTAAGAACAGGGGTATTGTGTAATTGTCTATAAGAATTAAGGTCAAAGATATGAAACTTGTTCAAAGACCTTTGTAAATGTACATTACATTCAAAGCCTTACTCTGGATTCTGTAAGCCAACTGGAGGGAGAAGGGGGGGATAATTTCAAAGAAATACATAACCTTGTAAATTTGATCATGAATAACTTTGTAACTTTTCAAAGTTGATATGTATAGAATTAAAAAAGCATGACCGCTGCATGCTGCATAATTATTCTATGATATTCCAAAAGAAAGCCATTTCGAGTATTTCCATGTCAGTAGTCTGGCATAAAAAAAAATCAAAGTTAAAAAGGGGCATAAATCTGTCAAAAATCAAAACAGAGTTATGGGGATTGTTTCCTCAGGTGTAGATGTTGATGGTAGACACATACTTGGAGTTTCAAGTCAATACCTTTGATGGTATTCAAAACATTTGACTTTATAAAATCTTGTACCAAAAATTCTAAGTAAAAAAGGGGCATAAATCTGTCAAAAATCAAAACAGAGTTATGGGGATTGTTTCCTCAGGTGAAGATGTTGATGGTTGACACATACTTTGAGTTTCAAGTCAATACCTTTGATAGTATTCAAGATATTTGAATTCATAAAAATCTTTAACAAAAAATTCTAAGTTAAAAAGGGGCATAAATCTGTCAAAAATCAAACAAAGTTAAGGGGATTGTTTCCTCGGGGGTAGATGTTGATGGTTAAGATATATTTTGAGTTTCAAGTCAATACCTTTGATAATATGCAAGATATTTGAATTTATAAAAAACTTTTATCAAAAATTCTAAGTTAAAAAGGGGCATAAATCTGTCAAAAATCAAAACAGATTTATAAGGATTGTTTCCTCAGGTGTAGATGTTGATGGTAAAGATATATTTCCAGTTTCAAGTCAATACCTTTGATAATATGCAAGATATTTGAATTTTAAAAAAACTTTAACCAAAAATTCTAAGTTAAAAAGGGGCATAAATCTGTCAAAAATCAAAACAGAGTTATGGGGTGTAGATGTTGATGGTAAACATAGTTTGAGTTTCAAGTCAATACCTTTAATAGTATTCAAGATATTTGACTTTATTAAAAACTTTAACCAACGCAGACGCCGACGCCGGGGCGAGTGCAATAGCCTCCTTATTCTTCGAATAGTCGAGCTAAAAATGGACATAACTCTGTCAAATATGACCCTTTCACAATTTGAAAGTTTGTTTTGCAATACAATTTGAAAGTTTGATGAAGAAATCTTAAGAAATAGCAAAGTTATAGCGCAAATTTAAGTACAAAAAGGGGCATAACTCTGTCAAAGATGACCTTGACCTACAAAAGTTGGCAGCATCACAACTCTTTTGTCATAAGCAATGCAATTTGAAAGTTTGATGAAGAAATCTTACGAAATGGCAAAGTTATAGCTAACGTTAAGTATACGTGACGGACAGACAAAGCGATCCTTATCTGCATGTATCGCCTTTTCTCTGAAAGAGTAACACAAAAACAAGAGCTGTCACATGACAGCACACTCGACTATTCGAAAGGTTGTTGGTAAAATGAGTTTTTTGTCAAAGAACAGGAGTAGTATTGTGTAATTGTCTGTAAGAATTAAGGTCAAAGATATGAAACTTGTTCAAAGACCTTTGTAAATGTACATTACATTCAAAGCCTTACTCTGGATTCTGTAAGCCAAGTGGAGGGAGGAGGGGATAATTTCAAAGAAATACATAACCTTGTAAATTTGATCATGAATAACTTTGTAACTTTTCAAAATTGAAATGTATAGAATTAAAAAAGCATGACCGCTGCATGCTGCATAATTATTCTATGATATTTCAAAAGAAAGCCATTTCGAGTATTTCCACGTTAGTCTGGTAAAAACTGTGACAAAATTCTAAGTTAAAAGGGGCATAAATGTCAAAAATCAAAAATATTGGTGAAGATGTTGACAGTAAACATACATTTTAAGTCCATAAAAAAAAATCAAAGTTAAAAAGGGGCATAAATCTGTCAAAAATCAAAACAGAGTTATGGGGATTGTTTCCTCAGATGTAGATGTTGATAGTAGACACATACTTTGAGTTTCAAGTCAATACCTTTGATAGTATTCAAAACATTTGACTTTATAAAATCTTTTACCAAATATTCTAAGTTAAAAAGGGGCATAAATCTGTCAAAAATCAAAACAGAGTTATGGGGATTGTTTCCTCAGATGTAGATGTTGATTGTTGACACATACTTTGAGTTTCAAGTCAATACCTTTGATAGTATTCAAGATATTTGAATTTATAAAAATCTTTAACAAAAAAATCTAAGTTAAAAAGGGGCATAAATCTGTCAAAAATCAAAACAGAGTTATGAGGATTGTTTCCTCAGGTGTAGATGCTGATGGTAAAGATATATTTTGAGTTTCAAGTCAATACCTTTGATAATTTGCAAGATATTTGAATTTATAAAAAAAGTTTAACCAAAAATTCTAAGTTAAAAAGGGGCATAATTCTGTCAAAAATCAAAACAGAGTTATGGGGATTGTTTCCTCAGGTGTAGATGTTGATGGTAAAGATATATTTTGAGTTTCAAGTCAATACCTTTGATAGTATTCAAGACATTTGACTTTATTAAAAACTTTAACCAACGCAGACGCCGACGCCGGGGCGAGTGCAATAGTCTCCTTATTCTTCGAATAGTCGAGCTAATGATTCCCTGACACATCAATATTTGCTGCTTAAGGAAGGTGGCTACTGGTGCTGATTCAACTGTAGTGTAGAACATTTGAGAACTAAGACAGGGATAGGCAAAAGACTGAAAAGTGTGATGCCTAAGAATTAGAACGCATTTTTTAAAATACAGAATATATCCTGGTCCAATCAATTTTTCGGTCACGCAAGGACATTTTTATACACACCAATGTTAGTTGTACAAATTAAATATTTTTGTGGTATGTGTTTATTACCTGTCATCTGACCTTTATAAATAAGCTAATAAAACGTAAGTAACACTGCAAGGCTCCATATTTTAGTTGACCTCAGACATTTCACAATCTATTTCCTATATAAAATATAAGCGTCACACAACGTGCAAAATTGTCAAAACTTTTAACTATTAATTTTTTAAATAATTGTGTTTTAATTTAAAATTTACAATTTTACTTCATGGAATACCAGAGGTGTTTGATGCTTTTCTAAGATTTCTTATTGAAATTGCATCAATTCTGACTTGTAAGGTTTTTTTTCAGAGTCACAGGACCTGTATATATCATTAGCTATATGTAATAGACCCTTACTCTGGTGAAGCTTGCTAATACACCAAAAACTCCCAGTAAATATTTTGAAAACAGAAACCTACAAAGTTCATTAAATATCAACCTAAGTCCCACTTTAAATATACATGGTAAATACCCTGATGCGTGATATTAATCATTCAAGACGTACCAGTATCAGGGTTCCCGCTGTCGGTCGCCAATGGCGCCAAATGCGACAATAATTGAATTCTGGCGCTAAAATCTTTCAGTTGGCGAATTTTAGTGGCGCCAACAAATTAATCTCGGCAATTTCGCCATGTCAATAAAAAATCGATCGTTGTCTGTTGGCTCGTATGCGAAAGAAGGCGGAGCTAATTAATCGCTACCTGATAACGAACACGTGGCCGCCTAGGTCGTTATCAAAGGTTTTAATTGACAAACAATCATAAAACATAATATAATAGACCTCGGCGAATTTATAATACGTTGTTTGTAACCCGGTCACCGGATTTAATAAGTGATGCTTTGTTGACACGGCTCCGTGTATTGTAATTCACTGATTGCGCTTCGGGCGATCAAAACACAAGTCATGTACATGTATGCCCGTTTTTCCGATAATCACGTGTTATTACTGACTTAAAAATTTTCGGTCACGAAAATGTGTGTCAAACAGGGAATGTCAACTGTTACTTTTATTTTTGATCTCATGGTGATGCACAACACGAACTGAAAAATATCATATGCAAGTCTAACATATATGAACTCTATGACCTGTGCCTCAACCATTGAAAGTCTCACATTGGCTCCTGAACATGTTATTTTGACCCTTTAAAATTTACAAAAATGATCACAGTCCATTACTACTGGAACAGTTAGCCTCAATATTTCGACTGCAAGACCGACCGATTTTACAAACTGATATTACATAGATGTCTGCGAAGGGCGGTCGTCGTTAATATAAAAAAGCCCTGGCGCACAATTTGTTGGGCTACTGGAACAGTCAACATAATGTTTTAAAAAATACCCAATAAACTGACAAATTGGCAAATACAACCTTAGAAATGTATGAATTCCTGATTAAAAAAATTCTGCCGCTATTTTGCCCCATCCTCATACATCAGTGCTTTTGCCAACCTTTCACGATACTCTGGATGACGAGAATGTTCGGGCCCTGAATGTTTCGTCCAAAAACCAGGCGATTTCTATCCATCGTGTTATTTCATGGTACAAGAAAGATAAAGCTGATATTAACACTGATTTAAAATCTTTATCCAATAGATCTATTAAAAAATAAAGTTTTTTAATCAAGAATTCGGCGGCGTTTTTTTCGGGAGGGGAATTTTTGGTAAAGCGGCTTTTTTTAGAAAATGTATGAAAATACTGTTTAATAATGTAATAATAAACAGTTTTATCATGCTCTCAACGCCTGTGTAGCCTGTATAGTAGAGAACATAAATTTTACCTGGTTGCAATTTGATTGTTGCTCGGCAATCTTCCCGCTGTTTTAAAATGTGTCTCTCTGACGTCATGAACGGTCAGGTAAACGGATTTATCTTTTGTCCATCTGTGAGATGTGGCCATCCGTCGGGCGGTTGAACAACGCTAAATGTTATAAAGGCATACAGTAATTGTTATTTTTTTAATATTTACGCACTTCGTTTACGTATCGTTCACGTTTAAACAAAAGTCGAGCATAAGGGACATTGTCAAATGCATTTCTTTAAGCTTAATTGATACAAGTATATGCTCGACTTTTGTTTAAACGTGAACGATACGTAATTCAGGGTCAACTATAAAATTGCATTAAGTACAGTAAATGCAATTAAATATATGTTTTTAATAATATCGCAAACTACTATTTTTTTTCTATTGGGAAGGGTCGTCCATTAATGTTGATAGAACTTGTGGCCCGACCCATTTGCTTTTGTTTTGTTGTGTCATATGTTTGTTTGTCTGCACATGTATATATATATATATATATATATATATATATATACACGTGTGTATATATGCAATAAAATATGATTAAACTAAAAACTAAACTAACTGCATTATAAGATAACTGATCAATATAATAGATCAACGATTTTTTTTATATTCTATATAACAGATCAACGATTTTTTTTTATTGATTGCCAATTGTAGAAAAATGAAAACGAATTAATCCCGGTTGTGGCATATCACAAGGGTTAGTGTTAGGTGCAATATAAAAGCCATTACCAATTGTAGCAAAAAAAGGCGAAATAATACCAGCTGTGTTATATTACAAGGGTCAGTGTTAGGTGTAATATAAAAGCCATTGTCAAATGTAGAAAAAAAGGAGGTGAATTAATCCCGGCTGTGGCATACCTCAACGGCCAGTGCTAGGCGCAATACAAAACATTCGAACTGATATAATAGCTCATAGATATCTTTTATCCATTTGCCCACTTCTAGAAAAAAAGGGAATTTAGTCAACCAATGGCATATCTGGATAATCTCAAGGGTCTATGCTATGTCCTTTCATTCGTCATTTTTCAGACATGTTTCTTCACACTCCTTAATGTATGCAGATCACGATGTTAAGTGAATGAATAAGAGTAAAAAAAAGTTGAAATGTGTTACAATATAAGAGGCTATTCATTCAATGTATATAAACGCCATGGTCATCTCTGGCTTCACATACATTTTTTGTTTGTTTGTGCCTGCATCTAACAAAGACAAGCATCGAATTCCATGGTTTCTGTGGTCATCTCTGACCTATCGTCTATTGAACACAAACATGCATCAATTTCCTGTGGCCAACACTGGCTTATCATATACCATAATTCTGGCTGTATAGAACAAAGACATTTATCAATTTCCTGTGGCCATGTGTGACCTAGCAGTCATCTCATACATTTCAGACTATTTTGAACAAAGACAAACATCAAATTCTCATGGTGATCTGTGGCTTATCATATACCACACGTCTGGCTGTATAGAACCAAACAAGCATCAAATGTGGCCTATCATACACTATGCGTCTGGCGGCTCTATTAAACAACCTGTCATATAATATAATTCTGGCTATAATGAACACAGAGAAGCATTTATTTCCTGTGGCGATCTTTCGACTATCATATACCATAATTGAGAAATGATCTATCGCCTATCATATACATGTACCACAATTCTGACTGAATTGGTAATTCTGGCTTTATTGAACAAAAAAGTCATGTATCAATTTCCTGTGGCCATCTGTTGAGTATCATAAACCATAATTCTGGTTCTACTGAAGAAAGACATGCATCGATTTCTCTATGGTCATCTATGACCTGTCGTATCATGGTTTTCAAGCTATATTGCACAAAGACAAGCATCAAATTCCTGTGGCCATTTGTCCCCTATTCTATACCATAATTCTGGCTCTACTAAACTAAGACATGCATCAATTTGCTGTGGCCATCTGTTGCCTATTAAACACCATAAGTCAGATCTATTGAATATAGACAAGCATCAAATTCCTGTGGCTATCTGTGGGTGGCCTATTGTATAATGTAAATCTGGCTCTACTAAACAAAGACATGCATCAATTTGCTGTGGCCGTATGTCGATTATCATATACCACACTTCTAGCTGTAATAAACAAAGACAAGTATCAATTTCCTGTGGCCATCTCTGACTTGTCTTAATATGTAATTCTGGATATATTGAACAAGGACAATCATCCATTTCCTTTCGTAATCTTTCGACTATCATATGCTATAATTCAGGCTCTATTGAGGAATGACAAGCATCAAATCCATGTAGCGGTCTATGGCCTATTATACACCATAAGTCTGACTCAATGGAACAAAGCCTTGCATCAAAGTCATGTGACTATCTATGGCCTATCATATATAATGTAATTCTGCCTCAACCAAAGCAATGCCAAGCATCAATTTCCTGTTGCTATCTCTGACCTGTCATATCATGACGAACAAAGACAAGCATCAATTTCCTGTGGCCATCTGTCGCCTACCATATACAGCAATTTTAGCTGTACTGAGCAAAGATATGTTTCAATTTCCTGTGGCCATCTCTGGCCTGTCATATCATGTAGTTCTACCTATAGCACGAAGAAAAGCATCAAATTACTGTGACCATCTACGGCCTATCGTACAATGTAAATTTGGCTCCATTGAACAAAGACATGCATCAATTTGCTGTGGCCTATTATACCCCATAAGTCTGGCCCTATTGAACAAAGACACGCATCAAATTCCTGTGGTTATCTGTCGTCTAGCATACACCATATTTCTTGCTGTACTAAACAAAGACATGTATCAATTTGCTATGGACATCTCTGACCTGTCATATATGTAAATCTGTCTTTATTCAGCAATGACAATCATCAAATTCCTGTGGCCATCTATCATGCAATTCTGGCAAAATTGAACAATGACTAGCAGGGGTTCCACTAGCCTTTGAAAGTCAAGGGTCACTGACCATTGGGCATGAAATTTGGAGGGTCATTTTTAAATTATCAAGGGTCATGGTCGTATAATCTTACAGGGTTTCCTCATGGACAATTTTAGTTTGCGCCAACAAATATGCCAATCAGAAAATGTTTGCGCTAATGACCAGACATTTGGAGCAACTAGTCTTCAAAGCCTACAGAGTACCATGGATGAGATAGGAGGCATGTCACTTTGAGTTCAGATTTCATGTCAAATATAGATCTGATTGATAGTATTTTTAGTAAATTTTGAAGGTTACAAGCATCAATTTAATGTGGCCATCTGTGGCCTATTATAAACAACACGTCTGGCTCTATTGAACAAGGATATGCATCAGTACAGTCAGAATTAAATTATACGATATACCACAGATGGCTACAGGAAATTGATGCATGTCTTTAATAAATAGAGCTGGAGTTAAAGTGTATAATAGGCCACAGATAGCTACAGGAATTTGAAACTTGTCATTCATCCATTGGGCCTTAATTATGGCAGTATGATAGTCGACAGATGGTCATAGGAAATTGATGATTGTCTTTGTTCAATATAGCCAGACTTCTGGTGTATAATAAGCCACAGATGGCTTAAGCGAAATTGGTGCATGTCTTTGTTCAGTATTGCCAGAATAACATCATACGATAAGCCACAGATGGTCACAGGAAATCGACGCTTGTCTTTATTAAATATAGCCAGAAAAACATGATGTGACAGGTATTGCCAGAATTACATCATACGAAAAGCCATAGATGGTCACAGGAAATCGATGATTGTCTTTATTAAATATAGCCAGAAAAACATGATATGACAGGTCAATGATGGCAATAGCACATTGATGCATGTTTTTGTTCAAAAGAGCCAGAATTACATGATATGGCAGGTCAGAGATGGCCACAGGAAATTTATACATGTCTTTGCTCAGTACAGTAAGTATTATGGTATAGGCGACAAATAGCGACAAGAACTGGATGCTTGTCTTTGTTAAATATATCCAGAATTACATGATATGACAGGTCACAGATGGCCGCAGGAAATTGATAATTGTTTTTGTTCAGTAGAGCCAAAGTTACACTATACGAAAGGCCACAGATGGCCACATGAATTTGATACATGACCTTGTTCAATAGAGCCAGACTTATTGTGTATAAAAAGCCACATATGGTCACAGGAAATTGATGCTTGTCTTTGCTCAATAGAGCTAGACTTATAGTGTATAATAGGCCACAGATTGCCACATGACTTTGATGCATCTCATTATTCAATAAAATAAAGCCCATATAACATGAAGATGGCCATAGGAAATTCATGCATGTCTTTGTTCAGTACAGCCAGAATTATGGTTTATGATAGGCGACAGATGGCCACAACATGTTGATGCTTTTCTTTGTTCAATATAGCCAGAATTATATGATATGACGGGTCAGAGATGGCCATAGCAAATTGAAAATTGTCTTTGTCTTATACAGCCAGAATGACATTTTACGATAGGCCACAGACGGCCACAGAAATTTGATGCATGCATTTTTCCCAATAGAGCCAGACTTATAATTTATAATAGGCTACAGATTGTCACAGAAGTTGGATGTTTGTCATTCTTCAATAGAACCTGAATTATGGCATATGATAGTCGACAGATGGCCACAGGAAACTGATGCTTGTCACTGTTCAATGAAGCCAGAATTACATGATATGGCAGGTGAAATATGGCCACAGGAAATTGATACATGTCTTTGTTCTGTACAGCTAGAATTATGGTATATGATAGGCTACAGATAGCCACAGGAATCGGATGCTTGTCTTTGTTCAATAAAGCTAGAATTACATGATACGATAAGCCACAGATGGCCACAAATTGATGCATGTCTTTGTTCAAAGAGCCAGACTCTTGATGTATAATAGGCAACAGATTGCCATAGGAAGTTGGTGCTTGTAATCCTCATTAGAGTCTGAATTATGGCATATGATATTCAAAAGATCGCCAGAGGAATGTAATGTCTGTTTTTGTTCAATATGATCTAACAGGTCACATATGGCCACAGGTAATTGTTTAATGTCTTTGTTCTATACAGTCAAAAGTATGGTATATGATAGACGTGAGATGACCACAGGAATAAGATGCTTGTCTTTGTTCAATCTAGCCAAAAACGGAAAAGTAATAACTACTTGAAAGTTCTATCAAATTATATATTTATCTTTTCAATCAATAATTTTCTCTGAAATGATTATTTCTAGAAAACTTCGATAGTGATTTTTCTTTTTGTTTGCCGACGGGGCGCCGGATGACACGAATTTCTACCAGGAAACGAAAGTGAAAGTAGTTTAACTACGCTCGGACACTCGTTACTACAAATGATCCACGGTCAATAAGAAAATACAAGTTAGGAATACCCCGAGTATTAATAGAACGATTAGTATTGGAAATTCTACATATATTAATTCATTATTGGTGTTTCAATAGTGTTACTTTTGATACAAATTAAAGTGAATAATAAAAGACGGAAAATTACAGTGGTGCTCCATCTTAAATCTTTGGACCTTGCACACAGCTTCTTTAAAGTGAACACCGCTGTAATTTTCTGTTCTAACAGTTCTCATAGAAGAAACTAGAGTATAGTTTTATGTGCGTTAATTACCTTTACTGTTGTGTAAGGTCATCGCTCTACCAGTACGTTCAGTGCTTTGATTTAATCTACAACCACTGTCACATTGGTTTAAAATATAACATTATAAACAAATAATCTCCGACCAAAACGCTTTACTATAATAAAACCTGGTTGAACGAACGAACGAACGAACGAACGGGAAAGGAAATATCATTTACAACGGGGTCCCTATTTTACGTTATTTTTGCTTTGAACGGAATTATGTGTTGTATTTGCAATTGGGTCAGAATCCTGTTCTGACACAAGACTTCCACTGCCTATCAACCTTTGGATGATGTGTCAAGGAGGTTTACATGCTTTCATATTCACAGCGTACAAACTCCGGCGTAGACAGCGGTTATGGCGTTGACAGCAGCTCCACATTTACGCAGGGTAGGTATTTGTGAATGGTGTTGCCTTTTCTGCTGTCTTCGTGAGTAACGGCCAGTATATATTGTTTCAGCATAAACCAAGGAATCAGCACGTGGAATTATGTCTAAATCGGCACCGCAAATGGAGGAAATCCTTGGTCAATACGAAAGTTTTGCCGAAAATCGAGTGTTTTCGCATTCGGCATTAATTATGAATATTACAATTCAGACATGAATAAAATGAATAACCGGGGACAAACTTCAACCATTTCTCTATAAGTCTGTCAAGTGTCAACTTGTAATATGCCGTTTTGATAGAGATACAGACGTTTAAGGCCAGAGATCGATTGTTTTACGAGAAAATATATAGGAAATATTTACCTGTACTTCACTGCGATCGTCGGTGTTTTTATACTCTTCGTTTAAACACATTTTGGAGACAAATTTTATACTTGTATACTTTTTAAAGACAAAGTTGTCACGCGCTCTTCACTTAGTATACTCCAAGAAAGAAATGACTTGTACAAATGAATGGACTAAACTTAATATCTTTTAACACCGCATTTATAATTCACAGACCTATATACATGTTCGTGTATATAGGTCCGTGTATAATTGTATGTGATTCTCCTTTGAGCACACATACACCAGTGTTTGCTCTATATTTCTACCTGAGACTACCTCGAACAATTTATTTCTGCCTGTTTGTTTGTTGTTGTTTTTTTTGTTGCTACACTTAACAAATTATTATATCGTCGGTGTAATTTTAAAGAGCCAGGTCCTATGCATCTAATTTGCCCACGTGCAAAAAGCCTCCTTATAATCTAAATCCTTTTAACAGTAATAATCGTATTCATAAAATCAGTTAACACTTCCTTAGAGAGAAGATTGCAAGAATTATTATTGTTTGACATACTTTCTCGTCCAATAAAATTGATGGATCGTACTAAAGATTTGAAAAAAATATTGCATATGATGCAGGTAAACCGAATTATACTTATATTATTTGATACATGTGTGAAAAGCGCATGACGTCAGCCCTTGTGGAATTTTGTGGCTGGACTTATGTAGGGTTAACGCACGTTTTTTCGTGTTATAACATCTGCAGAATCCCGAGGGATGGTTGTTGCCCGAGCCCGTTAGGGCGAGGGCACCAACATATCCCGAGGGTTTCTGCAGGTGTTATAATACGAAAAAACGTTCGTTAGCGCTATTCTAGCATAAATAGCAAAAAAAATCATAAAAATAACAATGAAACGCTCTTACTGGTACGACGTTCAATAATGCGCGGGACAACGTCCGTGTTGTTTACGTCATATTTATGTCGTCACCAGCGGTTTTTAAGCCCGGTACTGTTGACGCCGTACATGATGTAAGACTTGGGAGACAGGTCAATTGTTTACAATGGCCCTGTACTGCGCATAAATGAAAACGGGTTATAACGGCGCGTGAATCTCCCCGTTAACACACGTTTTTTCTCCTGTTAAAACACCGGCAAAATGGGCAAAAACAGCACATTTTATGCTAGAATGTTTATAAGCATCGGCGCTTAAGTAATTCAAAATGATCTTTTTTAATGCCATAGTTCGTTTCACGACACTATGAACGTATCAGTTGATGGTGTTTTGGTCCGACTTCGACTTCGACAGAAAATTAGGAAGTAAGCTTTGATAAACAAACACTGTCGCAGTGTCGTGAAATTAAGTAATATTTAAATGTAAGCATAAAATGCATTTCCAAACAAGCATGTTTTAATTTAAAAAATCCAAGAAGTGAATCGCTTTCACGTAATTTGCACGTAGATGTACAGTATTTTACAGTTTCGTGGTTGATACTGATATAATGTGGAAACAGAAAATCAACGCACTAATAGTTTAAACATTCATCGTCATGTTGCGGCCGTAAAGCCTTTTTCAGAATACATGTATATACTGTACATTTTTTTTTGATGCTGAATAATATATTCACAAAACCAACGCATCTGGAAAGAGGTAATTGTTTTAGCATTTAAGGAAAGTGCAATATACAATCTCAGTTCCGGAGACATCCCTTTGTCCCTTAACAAGTCCGGCGTATATAACAGATATACAAATAAAGGACATCGGTTTAAGGTCTAGTCCGAAAGACATGTATTAATGTTATTAGAGGAGCGAAAAATCGAACCTACGATCCTTACAAGTCCAGCGCGTTACCACTACAGTACATAATACATATACTTCACACGGAACTCCTCTGGTGAACGATAAAACAAGGTTAATACATTTGTACGTTCTTTATCTTCCTATAGTTTATGATTATTGAAGGCCCTTCTTTTAGCAGTATTGGAAGTGTAATTAACTGGTAGGGGACTTGTTTTACACTCTAGCATTCACATTTCTTAAGTAATCGCATTCAAACCTTGGTGCAACGTATATGTTGTACTCAGATGCGCAGTATAGTGCCAGCATTGACCTCTTGTTACCATATCATATACAATGTATGTATACATACGGGAAACGTTCATCATAATGTATGAAGGACATCTCTAGTGCCTTCAGCACCTTGATTAGTGAAATGTTAAGGATAGTCTTATCGAACGCCGTAAAACTTTTAAATAAATACTCAACTTATGACGTCATTATGATGCTTTCAATGAACAACACATGTTGCATGTGTGTTCAATACGAACATCGAAAATTTGTAAATTGATTTCAAAATTCTGAAATGCTTATGGTTTTTTTCCAATTTTGAATAAAAAGATCCGATTTCCACACTTTTTGTTAGTTTAATTATACTGTGCAGAATTGTAGTATATTTTATGTATGTTTTGCCACAAGGGTTTTTGTTGTATTGTTTCGGGTCATGATACATTCTTCTAAGCGCATGTCAGTCCCCGAAGAGCCATTTTAACCGCATTATGGACGATGGAATTGCTGTGGGAATATCGACATTATGCATGTATCACGATCTGCCTTTAAAGCATAAAGCTAAAATTTATTTATGCGTCACTTGTTACAATTCGAGGTGGTTTCAGACAAATGGTTATCCCCGTAGTAGGACTGTCACGTTATATCACGTGTAAACGGACCCGTTTCGATTACTAAAACTACACGTATATAATTCTAACGTTATGTGTAAACGATCTAGACACTAACATCAACTGGAGTTCAAACTAATTATTTTAAGATTGGTCTAGCATGGCCATTATACCGCTTTGATAGCTTCGCCCAATGTAGCCTTCTGCAGTTTCTGTAACAGCAATACTCGGAAAGTTTCTGTAACAGCAATACTCGGAAGTTTTTTAACTATTGTAACAGAAAGGTAAACATATTCAGAGTCATTTAACATATTCAGAGTCATTTTGTTTTAACTTAATTTTGAAAGCAGTACCCAAGTGTATACAATTTAACCTTTATTCTGCTAGCGGTCTGCTGTCTGATCATGATCTGCAGTGTTTCTGATTTAGTAAGTTAATTTTCAAATGTTCAGTGAGTACTCCTTTGAGATTTAGTTTCGGCTATAACTCTCATGGTGGCCACTATCATAAATCTTGAAAATTGAGTTAACTGTACAAATCATTAATACCATGCATTGCAAACGTGCTAAAACTCGTTAAGGTTAATGCCAGTTTAGTGTTTGTTTTCAAGGTTAAGTTCGCACATAAACCCCATAAACATATATATTTATATGAAAGCTTCTAATTTCACAATATTGCGTTAATCGTCTGTCTGTCTGCGTTTCGTGTAGCCTCAATATTCAGTTGACTGCAAAACAGAGATATTGTACAAACTGACACATCCATGTCTGCCTTTGCGCGAAGGGCGGCCATGGTATATACCAAAAAGCCCTTCTGCACACTTAGTTTGGCTACGTTTCGTGTAACGAGATTACTGGTATTTGTGTTTTACTATAATATAACTACATTCACCAAAAATAGATCAAAATATGACGAAAATGGTTCTGTATGATAAATTATTATATATAGAGTTTAGCATGAATTATTTAACAAGCATGAAGTGTTTTCGGGAATATAAGTACATTCTTAAATGTTTGATTCTGACCGTTGAACTATTTTGTGTCGGACGATTTTCAGATCAGAATAATCAGTATTCTGTTTAAGAATCAAGCCTCAAAACGCAAGTATTAGTTGTCCTTAAACTGATTGTTCCGCGGAATGTTATAAATCTAAATTTAAATGCATAAGTAAAAGAGCAAACTAATGCTTTATGCCTGTATCATTTATGCCTTTCCCTTCAGATATTTTGTACCCAATATACAATTCACATTGGAAGCATTTGATTTGTGCTTGATATACCCTCCTGTTACAGCCAACAATAGTTTAACATCAGTCCTTATGTGTCAATTATGAAGCACACACAGATGGACGGATGGACTCCTCTTAATCATTCATTCCCCAGACAAGAAGGGGATTTCGAATCTCAATCAAGGACATTAACTGTGATTTTACACAACTCATTTATTATCAAATATTTTAACAAATATTCTAAGCTTTCTATTTAGTAATAAAGAATGAAGAATTGAAAAGCATACTTTGAATGTTGTTTAACTTCACAGGTTTTGCAAAGTTGCTAGGGATTGTGTAATTAACAGATATCAAATTTCTTGATTCTGTGCTAGTGCCAATCAATTGAGACTTTCTTGTGTCGAGAATTTCTTCGAATAATCCTGACCTGACTCTAAGGTTAAATGATTTCTTTCTCATGTTTATCACAAGCTCCTTCAATGACTTAAGACCTCTCTAGTCGGCAACATCCAACTATGTGAATAGCACGATCCTGTCAAATTATCTCGTTTATTCAACTTTAACAATTTAAGATAACTGAATCGTTTCCTGTTATCATTTGAAAAAAAATCACTTTAGATATTTAAGATGTCCTATTAGTTCATATACTAGTAGCAATATACTGTTGCACTACTATTGATATTTTATCAGCATTGATTACACATCTGTGTCTTATGTGATTTGAGTTCTGTTCTGTACTGTTCTTTACAGTTCTTTCCGGTACAAGACATTGGACTAGATCATGTATGATGGTCATTTCAACTGGTAAACATTGATATGTCCTCTATTTTCGTTGCTAACAAATATTTTCTTGTGTTCATAGCTGTAGCATAGTGCCCACATCCATTTCAAATTGCCTGTAGCCGGAACAATTATTTCTAGTTTTTCACCTTTACTAGATATCACATTTATGTCACCCACATACATTGCTACCAGGCATTTACCATCATCTAAAGCAAACACTCCTTGGGGCCATACATATCTTTCCTTATAAAGACAAATCTTCCTTCCTTCTGGTGTCACTACAATCAATTCATTTTTCTTAGAGTCACATACGTATATCACATGTGAAGTCTGGCAAATGTCTACATATTGTGGGGAAGCAAACAGGTCTTTTCCGTTAGGATCCGTTATAATTGATTTCAAGACGTTTCCAAGCATGTCTATCATTTCAACTTTTCCTGGTTTTAAAAAGGACACAACGAAAGCATTGGAGTAATAAGATATACCGTAGCATTCCCCGTTCACTGAAATTTCCTTTTCCTCTTTAAGAACACCATTTCTTGAAGAGACAAACTTAATATGGCTTTTACCTGGTACAGTAATAGCAGCGCGATTTTCGCCAGTACATGTAATATCAAACGGTGAAGACTTCAAGGAGAGGGTATCTTTTATCTCATAATTTCTTAGCTTTATTAATTTTATATTTTTCTGTCGATTGTCAACAACAACTAATTCATCAGCTGATAACACTGCCATGCCGGTTATTTTAGGCTCAAGTTTTGAAGATTCATCCTTTACTTCAATTTTACCTGCATAGGATGCAGTCATCTCCATATTGTTTTCCTTCTTTTGGGGTGGTGGTGTTGGCTTTAATATCTGACGCCCAGCTGTTTGGTCCAATGTAATCAAAATTCCAAAAGATGTTTTGTCTAACATTAGCTTATTGACATCTTCATTTCGTTCAAACTCAAATAGTCTTGTTTTGCTTTCATTATTCAAACGTGCATGTGACATATTCATATAACTCAGCTTTTCTTTTGCTTGTTTCAAAGATACGAACAGGTTATTGTGGTTATCCTTATAACTATCTATTTCTTGAAATATGACATCAAGTTCACACTGCAGGGTCTGCAATTCCTTTGACAGATCTTCATTTTCACTTTCTGCCTCTTGCTTTGCTTTGTTTGCTTCTGAAACTACTTTAGCTTCCATTTTATCGAGGTACTGATTTATTTCTTTTCTAAAAGTATTTATCTCCATACATATTTTTGAATAGTTCTTAACAATATCATGTTTAGCAGACTCTAGTGTTGATTTTGTTTTCTCTAGGTCCTTTACTAATTCTTGCATTTGTTTTCTTACTTCACTTTGCTCCTTATCAATCACACTCGAAACATCTGCAACAAGATCTACTTTGCAACTTTTATGATCTAACACCATACAGTCACCACAGCCCACAACATCATGGCGTTTGCAATAAAATTTTATGATTTCTTGAATGTGAATGTTGCAAGGATTAGAGCAGATGTCTTGACTCTTTGATTGGTTCTTAGGCATCTGATCCTGTCTAAGAATGACATGATTCCTCGATACCGATTGTTTCCGATGCACACCAAGGCATGTTTTGCAGAGATATTCATTGCATGTCTGACAGTAGCCTTCAGCTGCCACATTATTTTCTTCAAATAAACATGGCTGACATGCTATGCTATAGTCCTCAGTCGAAGACTTGCTGATACTGTCTACCATAGTAAATGCCCCTTTCTTTCCTGACACCTCCATCTATCTATGAAAATTAAAAATAAATATCTTTTAAAAAGTAACCGGCCTAATTCAACCAAACTGTAGGAATTTTTCTTGGATGGTCAACTACAAAACTTGTTCAAAGAATTCCATTCCATGCAAAATTCCGGTTGTCATGGCAACCCAAAAGAAAAACTTTAGAAGTATTCTTTAACAAAACTGCAAGGCCTAGTTCTTTAATATTTCCGTGTAATATTGTCGAGTAGACTTTAACCAAGATTCTTTAAATTATAACTTAAAGTAATGTAGTAATAAAAAACTACAAGTATAAATATCAGAAAAGCCAAATTCAATTGTGGCAGTGATTGTCTTCCATACATTTTGCTGATGTCATTGTACGCGGACGTGTGATTATTAAATTATACACGCAGCTGGATTTAGGAACCAGTTGTACCTTATTTTCCTCACATTTTAAAACAGTTATTGTTCCATTTCTTTTAACCACAGACTCAACAAATTACAAACCATTTATACCCCGACTAGATCTACATCGTGATCCCCTTGTTAACCACCCATATCTATATGCGACTATTCGTGTAATCATTGAACGAGTTTCTTTATATAGTGAACCAGTTTCGAATAAAAGTTTATGCTGCAAACTTGAATTAAAGATTTAAACATTTTCTAAAAGAAATTCATGATAACAGAAAAGAGAGAGCGAGAATTGTGTTTTTCATTTGAACATTCAAAAATATCTAAGTAATACTTACCACCTCTCAGCATGAACTATCAAATATAAATCTTGCGAATATGGCTTCTTCCTCGAGTGAAAACTAGGTCAAATGATTGTTATACGTTACGGTTGAATTAAACAGCAAACATTACTAGTATAGATAAATATCAAATGTGGGTAAATAAATTTGTTGCAAAACTATAAATGGCTAGATCGATAACTTTTTGCAAGCCATAAACAGTTTAAAAGTCATATTAGCGGAATTAATTGACAAATGATCACAGTATAAATTGGACTTATTGGGTACGTTTACCGGATTCTATCATAATTATTATAGGTATAAGTCAACGTCCTGGATAAAGAACAAGCCGCTCCGTGTTGTAATATTCCTTCTTCTATCAAATTGGATAACTAGAAGTAAAATACATAAGCCTTAAAAGTTTTAGTCCGGGAGCAATTGGGTGAAATCTCCGCATCTCATGACAGATACGATACTATACGTTAATTTATTGTTTGTATGAGTGTTTGTATTTCTTGTGGGAAAAGGGCCCTATTGTTTGACAAATTTAACACACACTTGGAGACACATTTCAGTGTCTTGTCCGTTACTAAATTTATATTGTCTGGGCGAATGGCGGTCCTTCTGTTGAGCAGAGAACGGAAAGTTAGGTCCGAATTCACAAATCGAAGGTTTTTGAAATAGCTACTGAATGCATCAACTTTATCACAAAGCACCACTGTGGGTTTAAATAGACTATCCAGCTAGCTTGCGGAAGTTCGGTGGGTCTATTCCGATGTCTAAGCATACTCTCAGATTAGTTACTGGCACTGGGAGTACACCAGAGCAACAGTATAAAAGGGACAGAGAGTCAGAAAATGTCTACTTTTCAGTTACACACTGGTCTGTGAAGACCAGAAAACTTTTAATATATTTTCTATTTTCTCTTGTTTTATTGAATATTTTTCTCTGAAATTTGGCATACAAGTGTAACGATCGGTGAACGTAGTGAAAACGTTCGGTCGCATATGATGATAATATGCAAATTTAAAACCCATGTACATGTGATGGGGATTAGGGTAGTATATATAAGGCACAGAGACCCATTCAGGGTTGAGTATACTTTTCACTGAATGGATCTGCTGCGTCTTAGGCTCTCGGCTCGTTACAAATGGTGGCAGCGGTGGGATGAAGACAACTGCCAGACAGGAGTTGCCTTACCCACGAAGTTCCCAGGCCAAGACTCGGGAAAAGTCATCTCGAAGGGGGAAGTAGTGTAACGATCGGTGAACGTAGTGAAAACGTTCGGTCGCATATGATGATAGCAAACCTAAAACCCATGTACATGTGATGTGGATTAGGGTTGTATATATAAGGCACAGAGACCCATTCAGGGTTGAGTATACTTTTCACTGAATGGATCTGCTGCGTCTTAGGCCCTCGGCTCGTTACACAAGTTCTTTAACACATAAACATTTCACATTTTCAAAATGAACATTGTAAGTTACATATAAATCATGTTTTCAAATAAAATATTTTTGTTGTCTGCTAAAAATTCAAATTTCCCTGCAACAGATAAACCAAACCCACATAAAGGTCATGAACTTCTCACAGCAAGTAAAAAGCTGCTGACTCAGTTCAGTGTTTACATCCCTGGGAAATCTTATCTGACAGATGGCGGGAGAAGTAAAGTACTGAAACTCCTATATTTTCCTTTGAATAATTAGAAATTTATTTGAGTCAAAATGCACATTTTGTAATAAAACATAGTTCATACTCAATTTATTGGCCCATGTATGGAATGTTTGGTGGGTTTGGGAGCCATTGGCGAACTAACTGCAACACACATTCAGGCATTATCTCGCGTCTATGACATTCAAGTTTTTTACATCTAGGGTCCTTTTTCAATGCCTCCTTCTTTTTGCATTATACCGTTCATCATTCCACACATTTCTATGGTGCATCATTGTCCAAAATCTCTTCTATTTTTCTTTGCGCAAACCAGAATTTCTTTCACTTGATTCTACATTTTCATCCTCCCACCAAAGCTGTCTGTTTCTTTCACTTCTTATACACGGTTTACAAAAACAGTACTGACATTCCTCAGCAGAATCATCTTGTTCAATTCGAAACTCTTGATTGTAAATAATATCCTGTTGTTCGATTTGCTGTTCCTGTACTAATTGGTGGATATTACATTGTGTAGAAGATGTACTGAATTCCTTTATGCCTGTATTGTCCATCCTTTCTCATTGATAGTGATGAAATAACTGTTATTGTATTCAACTGTGCTTCTGATTTTTATATTTTTATCTTCAGCATCCATACTAAATGTCTTGAATATACTTGATAGAATACACAAATCTGGCTTATAATCCCATTACACTGCAGATCAAGATAAACAAACCACTTCCTAATTAACTACAGGTGTGTGAAATTCAAAGATAAAGAGATATATACAACTTACTCTAAATTGGTGGTGATACCATATTAATATGGCCTTGAAATAGTAATGATTACCAAACAAATGGATGAAAATATTTTAACTAATTAAGCATAATTTATTTGTATATCCATAGTGATGGCCATAGCTTAATACATATTAGAGTGACATGCTTCCTTTAATCTATTAATATTAATTGACATCTACATAACCTACTATATAAATAGGCCTAGTCTTGATTAGTTCCATTTGTCCACTTGTAGATAATGAAGGCTAGTTTGCAAAGTTACGACAATTAGCTTGCTGTAAACATGAATCAAAACAGAGGTACCAGGAATTCTTCTTTTAAAATTCAATTTCCTGGGGATGAAAATGTAAAAATAAGTGTGCAAAATAAATTTCAAGATGTCAAAGGAAAGTTACATGGACTACAAAATAAATTCATTACAAATACAGATGTTATGAATGCAGTGCTGGAATTTTGTCTATCAAGGAATGATACCAATCACACAGGTCAAATTCCAGGATCTTACCATGAAGTCAATACAGCAAATTTTTCTGACAGCATCTTATTCACTGCAATCAATTATGGATATGATAGACCATCATTCCCGATATTGTAGTTATACATGCAAAGTGACGAAACAAGCGCGCAGAGGACATGTAATGATTGCAACATTGAAATACAACAGTAATACACCACACATATTCAAGTGGGCCTCATCCCCTTATCTCAAAAACAAGGAGTATTTAGTGAATCAGAGAGTATGCCATGGTTTTGTTTGAAGTGATATGTTGCCAGTGCATTATACTCGGTTTGTGAATGCTGCTGATATGGGGTGTGTTTCTAGACAGAAACGGAAGATGTTCCATGACAGTCATAAACGAAGTGTCCTGGAAGTACATGATGAATCCATTCATGAAGCTTTAATGTAAGAAATAGGCGGCTATGAAGATCTAGATGGCATTGTAATCATGAGCGACGCAATGCATGGTTGGAGAAAGAATGCAAAGGACACTAGTGTTGTTGCGATAGGGCAGAAAATACATAAAGTTTTGAAATGTGTACATGTCACAAAAGCCTCAGATGCAGTATCACAACGACATGAAATGAAGGGAACACGAGAAATTTACGATTATTTTGCCTCCAAAGATGTGTCAGTGAATGTTCACACCCACTATCGAAATATGACGGTAAACAAAATGGTGAAAGACTCGGGATATACTCTAAATCAAAATGACTGCTGGCATAGTGTAAAACGATGAAAAAAACACTTAAGGCTATATCCAGTGGCCCAAAATACAAAGAAGGGACATCATGGTTCATCCAGCTGGAAGATAAGTCTGAGGCAGTGTCCACCCATGTTCTTTGGGCCATGAAGAACTGCAACAAAGACCCAGAAAAACTGCGAAGCCTTGATAATGTGGCCAAGCACTATAAAAATGAGCATGATGAATGTCCCAGCGTATCCAGGTATCATAGCGATGACAACTGTGAACCATGTAGAGTTGTATTGACAGATCCTAAAGCTGAAAAAATTCTCCAAACTGTTATACAAAAGTATGTGATATATAAGAGTCCACATGTTTATGTGTTGAGCCGTGACACATCATATGTAGAGAGCTTCAACAATGTCATGAATATATTCCAGGACAAAAGGATTGCTTTTAGTGACATGCATTACAATATGAGGTCACAACTTGCTGTGTTACACTGGAATGAGAACGTTGACAGAGAGTACACCTCGCTATGGAACCCAAGAGATGACAGAGCTCCAAGGCGGAAATCTGGGAAGAAAAACTACAAAAATCTTAGCTACAAGTACAGGACCAATATTTGGGACACTTATTTGAATTCTATGTTTGCAGCGGCCAGAAGAAGAAACATGCATTAATACAGGAGCATAAAATTAATAAAGATATATACTGTAACTGTACAGAGTGTTTAAAGTTCATATACATAGACATTTATTCTTTAGAAACAGTGCTTACAGTGTATTGATAAGGTGTTGTGAATTAATAAGATGTAACTTTTTAAAATATTTCTTATGCTGATTTGGATATAATATTATCATCATAGTGCAAGTGCAATTTTTATATTAATTTCAATTTACTCTGTCAGAGTAAAATTGTTACATGTATTACATTTAATTATTATCACTGAGATTCAGTGATTCTTCTAAAAGATAGTAAATTTCTATACTCCCCAACACGTGTACTTGTTTACAATCAAGCAACAGCTATCACCAATCATCTGTCAGATAAGCCCTGCCCACCAGCTGAATGTAGGTTAATTGCTTTAATACCGCTCTAACAGGGAAACAGACTTCTAAGGGTAAATTTTCCTTCTTTTTGGGTCAGTCTGGTTTAGGCTATTATGCGAATCTGACTTAAATTGTGAACACGTTAACGACTTCCTGCGACTTAAAAATGAGATACAGAAATGTAAAAGCATAGTTTCATTACGAAGTGAGTACGTGTTTAAAGGTGGCACAGCATGGGTTTGTATCTCCGTGCCTTCTCATTCCTTGTACTCGGGCGAATGGTCAATCAGACTCATTGTACAATTATTCCTGTTTATTAAACAGCAAAGCAACATTGTTTTTTCGCTTATCATTGAATGAGCAAGTACAATATTTGAAAACAACATTAACGGTTTGAGTAGAGTGCTTAGAACTTTTATAGAAACGTATGACCTTACTGCTACCAAATTATATTGGATATTTACTGGAAAAAAATTAATGCATCATTTAAAATATTTTTTTAATTCTATCAATTTCTTTCATCAGGGTTTATTCTATATATCATGTTCCTACTCAAACTTTTTTACGTTGTTCGGCGCTAAAATGTCTACCTAATCCAAAAATGGATCGTCCTGTGGCATTGTAATTCAAATACATATTTATATCAATTATTTGCAAAATGACCAAGAAATGTTAGTTGAGACATTGGACTCGTTAGGCAAGGCACACTCCTAGGTGTTAACATACATTCTCTATTTGAAATACCTTAATGTTGTCTGTATTCATGAAACCCGTAATATTCCACATGAAGCAATATAGTTGTTGTTGGTCCTATTGATGGGATGTTGCTGTTTTACGTTACCAAGAATATCAACTGTACAACAAATCATAAAACGTGTTTCATTTATTTTACTGTACATATGTTGATATATTTAAAATATGATTTGATAACTATTTTCCATTAAATAAAAAGTAAATATAACAAGAGGGCCAAGATGGCCCTATATCGCTCACCTGCGACTTATGACAATATGTGACCAAACTTCAACTCTAAATTGTTATCATAAACACAAATATTCTGTTTGACCTTGACAAAGCAAATCTTTTGACCAATTTACAAAATGATTGGTTTGTAAATGTCACCTGTATGGCATACACATTGTTTTTAACTGGGTGACCTAGTTTTTGACCTCAGATTACCCATATTCATACTATCTAAATTTCATCAAGACAATCATACTGACAAAGTTTCATGAAGATAGAATGAAAAATGCAACCTCTATTGCAAACACGTGGTTTTTCAACACTTTTACCCCGTGACCTAGTGTTTGACCCTAGATGACCCATGTTCGAACTCGACCTAGATTTCATCAAGGCAATCACACTGACCAAGTTTCATGAAAATCCAATGAAAAATGAAACCTCTATAGCATATACAAGGTTTTTCTATTATTTGACCCCGTGACCTAGGTTTTTGACCCTAGATGACACATGTTCGAACTCGACCTAGATTTTATCAAGGCAATAACACTGATCAAGTTTCCTGAAAATCCAATGAAAAATGCAACATCTATTGCATACACAAGGTTTTTCTATGACTTGACCCCGTGACATAGTTTTTGATCGTAGATGACACATGTTCGAATTCGACCTAGATTATCAAGGCAATAACACTGACCAAGTCTCATGAAAATCCAATGAAAAATGCAACCTCTATTGCATACACAAGGATTTTCTGTGATTTGACCCCTTGATCTAGTTTTTGACCCCGGATGACCCATGTTCGACTTCGACCTAGATTTTATCAAGGCGATCATACTGACCAAGTTTCATGAAGGTCCAATGAAAAATGCAACCTCTATAGCATACACAAGGTTTTTCTATGATTTGACCCCATGACCTAGTGTTTGACCCCAGATGACCCATGTTCGAACGCGACCTAGTTGTAAGGTTGTCATTCTGAACAAGTTTCATGAAGACAGTGAAAATTGCAGCCTCTAGTGCATACACAATGTAAAGTGTGGTCAGACAAACAGACGGACGGACGGACGTCCGGACAGACAGACGACGGACAGACAGACGACGGACACCAGGCGATCACAATAGCTCACCTTTGAGCACTTCGTGCTCAGGTGAACTAAAAATGTAATTTGCAACTTGTAGATCCAACATTTAAATCCCAGGATCACTTTGAATTTACTGATATAGACTCTACAAGCATAACTTTATTGACAGGATAGTGATAGAACTATGTTCACTCTAAAACAATGTTGACATATGCCTTGAATGTTTTTGGTACAAATAAAGATAAGTTCTGTCAGTAACACATCTTTCTTGATAAAATAAGAGCTACTTCTAAATGTGATCCTGAGTTTCCTTTTAGGAATGTTAGCTTTTACTTAAAAAAATATTCATGTATAGCATTGAGTAGCATAGGTTTTGCGAAGATGATAAGCATTATTCCACATGATATCAACGTCCTCTTTTTTATGCAAGTACTAGTACATCAGTTAGTAAAGACTTTCTGCTTTCTTTATTCTTCGAAAAGTCCTGACTCTGAAGTTAAAAATATTCTTTCTCACATTTGTCTCAAGTCAATGAGTTTCGATTTGCTGGAAATGAGTGAAAGTAAACTCAACAGTTTCAAAATTGACCTAGAACCGAATCTGACTGAACGTTTGACTTTGTAGTCTCACGGCCAGTTCGACTGATGTTGGCATCATCGTTAACACAATCCAATCTTTTAATGTTATGTCACTATTCTCTCCTCATTTGCTCAACTTCATCAATGTAAAAGGGCTTTATGACAATGAGTCGGCTGTTATCAAAGATAAAAATTCCATACAATTATTTGAAATGTAGCATATTTTAATAGACATAAGACATGTCCCAGGTCTTTTAAATTCAAACAGTAGTCATTTATTAAACAGAACACTTATCTACTAGAATAGCTCTGCACTGATAACAATTGTGTTGCTAATATGATATGAGCTCTTTCATATTTTAGTCTTATATCTTTATCATTTAAAGCGAATAATCCCTCAGGCCGTACAATTTCCTTATAACATCCAACCTTCTTTCCGTCTGGTGTCACTATTATCACTTCCTTAAGTAGACTATCATATACGCATATTACATGTGACGTCCGGCAAATGTCTACATAACATGGAAGAGTAAACAAATTTTGCCCACTTTGATCCGAATCAATTGATTTCAAAACGTTTCCTTGCATGTCTATTATTTGTACTTTTCCTGGACGCACGAAAGACACAACAAAGCCATTGGAATAATGGGCTATACCACAGCACGTCCCACTCACTTTGATTTCCTTTTCTTCTTCTCATAGAACACCATTTCTTGCAGATATGAACTTTAGAATATTTTTAGCTGGGAAAGTAACTGCCGCGCAATTTTCTGCAGTACATGTAATATCAAACGGTGTAGACTTCAAAGAGAGCGTATGTTTTATCTCATGATTCTGTGTCATTATTAATCTCGCTTTATCCTGTGAGTTGTCGACAACAATTAATTCATCAGCTGATATCACTGCCATGCCGGATATTTTAGGCTCAACTTTTGAAGATGCATCCTTTACTTCGATTTCACCCACATAAGATGCAGTCATCTCCATAATGTTTTCTGTCATTCGAGACTGTGGTGATGGCTTTAATGTCTGGCCCTTTGCTATTGGAGGCAAGGTCTTCAAAACACCAAGCGGTGCATTGTCTGACACTAGACTATTTACGTCTTCATTTCGTTCAAACTCAAATAGCCTTATTTCATTTTCTTTATTCAAACGTGCATGTGACATTTTCATATAACTTATCTTTTCTTTTGCTTGCTTCAAAGAAACAAATAGGTTATTGCGTTCATCGGTGCCACTCTCAACTTCTTGAATTATGACATCAAGGTCACACTGCATGGCCTGGAGTTCCTTTGACAAACTTGCGATTACAGTTTCAGCTTTTTGTTTCCGCTTGTTTACTTCTGTAACGAGGTTTGTTTCCATTTTATCTAGAAACTGATTAATCTCCTTTCTAAAGGCATAAATGTCCTTACTTACTTTTGAGTAGTATTCTGCGATATCTTGCTTAGCAGACTCTAGTGTTGATTTTGTGTCTTCAAGCTCCTTTTCAAATTCTTGAATCTGATTTTTCACTCCACTTTTCTCCTTCTCAATCATATTCGATACATCTGCAACACGGTCTACTTTGCAACTTTTATGATCTAACACCATACAGTCACCACAACCCACTACATCATGGCTTTTGCAATAAAATTTTATAATTTCTTGAATGTGAATGTTGCAAGGCTTAGAGCAGATGTCTTGACTCTTTGATTGGTTCATTGGCATCTGGTCCTGTCCGAGAATGATGTGATTCCTCGTTACCGATTGTTTCCGATGTACACTAAGACATGTTTTGCAGAGATATTCGTTGCATGTGTGGCAGTAGCCTTCTGCATCCACAAAGTTTCCCTCAAATGAACATGGCTGGCACGGTATACCGTAACCCTCCGCTGAGGATTTACTAATGCTGTCTGACATGGAATCTGCCCCTTTTCTCCCGGACACCTCCATTTCTGTGCACATGTAATACTTACTAACGACTGAAATAAAAACTGACATTGATTATAAAAGTAAAATCTGTTTTACATTTTTATTTGTTTGGGTCTCAACCCAAATAAATATAGTAGTGGTTTTTTTGTTTTGTAGTTGTGCTTATTGGGTCCACCATCCTCTAAAGAGGCTATCATCGGTACGACCCGAATAGTAGTGGTTTGATTTGATTTGATTTGATGAGAATTTTATCAAGGTCCGTCCCAAAGAGCATGTATGTTAGCTTAATATTGGGATGAGACCCCGGCATGTCTCCCGTCATGCCTAAAAGACAAAATTTTGAAGCCAAAAAATAGGAGAAATTTACCTGACTGCAATTTCCAGCCAGTATAGCCAAAGGTTGAATTTGATTGGTTGCCAAAGAGTAGGCCAATCACGGCGACCAATGAGATCTGAGTGTGATTGACCTAGTTTGTATGTCTGGATCGTGGTAGCCTAACATTTTTTTACAAAGATAGAGAACAATTTAGCCACTTTACTAAAAAGAAAGAATAATTTATGGATAGATAAAAGTAGTGGCAGTATTTACTTACAATTGTTATAAAATGTACACTAAATGATGCAGTTGTTTTTGAAAATGTAATCTGAATATTTACATTATGATACCAGGATTTTACTTATTGAAAGAAATTATCTAAAACATCAAACAGGCTACTTGTTAACTTTACTTTTTTAATTATACTTCAAATAATAAATGTAAAATAGAAAACAAAAGGAGACTTGTACTAGTTGGTTTTTTACTACCGGAGCTTGAAGCAAAAATCGGATAGTAAATGAACCAATGGAGCCAGGAGAGACAAAATTGATTAGCCAATCAGCAGGGTGCTAATGGTCGCCAGTTCGGTCTACTACTGATGAGTAAGCACAGTTGATAATGTATTTCTTTGATTATATAATATATAAAATGCCAAAAACTATCTTTAAATATATGAATGTTGCTGTAGATCATGATTTCATAAAATTAGAAATTTTATTAAAATTCTGTAGATTTTTTGTGTGAAATTCTTCTTAATTTTTCAGAAGGAACTGTTAATTATATTCTAATAGATTGTTTTTATTTTGACTCAAAAATAAAAAAAGAAGTAAGTGTAGATCATGATTTGCATGATCAGCGATTCGGTCCTCGGTCAGATGATGGTGAACTACTATTCCTGATCCTGATTGGCTAACCAGTACTTTTCACGCCGTCAAAGTTATGTGTGACTGGGCTTTTCGTGTCTGAGTAATATTGTTCTTAATGTAGTTTTAATCTTGTATTAAACATCTTAGATGGTTCGAAATTACGGTTGCGAAAGTAAGATGTGTTTTTTAAGATTAACATTATTGTTCGTATTACTTGACCTGACCTACTTGTTGGTTTGGGTGACCTACTGCTACTTTTTATGCGCACGGACCGGATGGAGTTATAGCAGGTGCGCGTTTGGTTTTATGGATCCGGCTAGTTTTTGACAGTAGATTACTGTTACCATTTCGAAAATAATTAGTGTTTTATGCATTTTCTGCAATGTCTGGGGTATTTAATTGTAGGATCAATCACTGTTGTTGTTTAGTTATGACTCTATATATGGGCATTAAGTATGCGTTTTCTTGCTTTGGCAGTCATGAATTGTGATTATTACTATTTCCTACGTTTTTCCAGTCATTGTCCTAGTGATTATTTTGAACATTTATTAGTTGTATGTTTGTTTTTGTAATCGCCAGGGGTTTGTTTATGCGTGGGTTGTAATGGTATATTGCCACAGACACTAGTTTTTCCTCAGCAGGTATCAATTTTCTTACTCAGACACTAGAACCGCTGAAAAGTAAAAATGTGTTAATTTTGCATATTTCTATGAATTGACTAATAACTATCTAATCTACTGAGCTTCCGTCACATGTCAAGTTGTCCGCTGTGTATGTTAATCGCGGTTTGATTTGTTTATTGGCCTTAGCTCGGCTTTATACCGGATTTGTCACGTGGTAGGTATTTATAGTTACTATTCTATACATGTGTGGTTTTTTTTAAATATATTTATATAGAGAAAAAAGCATTTTTTTGTCGATTTTGTTTAAATAAAGCTTTTTTCTTACGTTTTTTTGTGTTATATCTTTGGTCCTTGTTATTCTAAATATAATTATTTCTAAATATTTAATCAGTGCCTGGATGTGCAAACCGAGAAAAGCAGGAGAGATATTGACCATTCTTGGCTTCGCACTGACATACTGACCAATTAACCAATCAGATCTTTAGGTCACATTTATTCATTTCTTCATATTTAATTTGATATTAAATTTTCCAATCTGTTCTTGCAGAAATGTGATGCGCCCCTGGATGTCAATGTGGTAGAAGTTGAGGCAATTGGAATAGAAGACTAGCATGCAGAACTGTTTCTCCAAAATTGTGAAAGTCTTTCATGACCCTCACCCTGTTGAAATGGGCTTTTCATACAGAAAATAATGAGGATGTAGAAATGGCCAGAATGACAGGGCCAATTAGCATGATTAGACTGGAAATTGAAAGAGGCAGCAAGACGGTTAACATAACCTCAGTTTGGATTTACAATGTCTTCTGTGAAATTGGGAAATATAATGATACTTTGGAATAACTTGTCCTTATGTGCCTCCTCTCCATCTATACATCATCATCGCATATGTGTGTATAATTCATCAGACGGGGAAATTTGTCAAAAAGTGAACAAAGAAAAAAAGACATTAACTTATGAGAGACTTTGCAGTTTTGACCATTAACACCAATCACATTGGTTACTTTTTCTTAACTCTTCATTTATGATATAGGGTCAATTATAAATTTCAAACATTTAGATCTAAGTAGCTGATAAAGAAGCATTCAGCTATTACTTTTATTATGATTCCTATTTCTGCCAAAGTTGGGACATCTTTGGTATATGAACACAGTTGTTATCTTTCTACATTTTAAAGGGGCACTCCCTACATCTAGCAGATTATATTCTCAAAAATAGTTTATGTGTTCAATCATGTCAATGAATGTAAAAACAATAAATAAGTACAATTTCAAAGAAGAAGCGATGGCAAAAAATGCCTAATTTTACCACAAGTAATTCAGGTCACAAGTATTTAGGCTTTCTGTAATAAATCACATCCACCCATTTATTGTACTACATCCACTGTACAAAAAATATTATATTGAATAGTTTATGGTAATTGCAGTGTATTTTAAACTGCTGATTTTTTTTTAAAATGGCTGAAACATTTAGGTTTTTTGTAATACTTTCAAAGATGCTATGTATTTATGTTTTGGAGGTCATGTACTTTGGCATCAGTTATAGGGTATGTCCCTTTAAACCAGGATAACACTTTTTAACTCACCTGGCACAAAGTTCCAGAGTGAGCTTTATTGTATTAGGATCGCATTCAATCTGTCGTACATAGCACATCCATCAACATTGTCCTTCAAAGGACATTTCCTCTGAAACCACTTGCCCAATAATGATTTAACTTGGAAGGGATGTGCCTTAAACAAAGCCTTTTCAAGGTTGTTCAAATAATTTGATTCCATGCAGAACTCTGGTTGCCATGGTGACAGAAAGAAAAAACTTTATAAATCTTATTCTCAAGAAAGGAAAGCATAGAGCTTAGATATTTGGCTATGGCATGGCCTAGTGGACCTCAACGATCCCCGGTCCAAAACTGACCCGGCATTGGGGTCACTTGTTTTTACATATTGTAGCTTATATAGGAAAAACTTGAAAAATCTGCTTCTCTGAAACTACAAGGCCTACAGCTTACATATTCAGCATGTGACGTAACCTACCGGATATCAACCAAGATTGTTCATACATGTATTATGAAGCTTAATTCAAGATTGACCCTGCACTGAGGTTTCACCTTTGATAAGACTATGTAGGAAAAACTCAAAAAATCTTCTTCACTAAAACCACAAAGTGTAGAGCTTAAATATTTAGCATGTGGGATAACCTTGTAAACCTCTAACAAGATTGTAAAAATTGTGAACCCAGGGTCAAAATTTACAGCTCCTGGGTAATTTAACATGGGCTTAGTATACACAAATCATGTCCCCCATGTCAAAATTGACCCTTTGGCCTTGTGTTTAACAGTTTTAGCCAATAGCAGCAAGAAGAGCGATTTTGGTGTTTCTTTGTCAATGTGGCGTTGCCAGGGTATTTTTTAAATTCATTGTTTATTCTTGTTTATCTATGATCCTTAAGATAATGCTTGTTTTTTACCTTGGGGGTTTGTCTTGTTACTTGTTACTTCATATGTAATTATGTATATACATAAAATTATATGCATTGTAACTTGTTATTTGTATTTTTCCATAAACATTACTACACAAATGTACATGTTTCTGTCTGCCAAAATTACTTTTTAGATCAACATTCCCAAAGCAACTATAATTATGTTGCTTTCTGTAAAGCAGCCAGACTCTTCGTCTGCTTGTCCTCTGACAACTTGTTATCAGTCTGTCAGTTTTAGGATGTATGATTTTCCTAGATATTTAGTGTCTAGAGGACCTCTTCAAAGTGTGTTCAAATCATGCCCTTAGGGTCACAAAATGCCCTGCCTAGGGGGTCGTTTGGTATAGAAATCACCTCAAAAATCTGATTTTTGAAAACTACAATGCATTGAGCTTAGGCATTGGGTATGTAACATTGTCTAGTGGTCTTCCATCTAGTACTTTGTTCAAATCATGCCTCTGGTACAATATTTGGCTGAACCTTGTTTGTCTTTCCAAGGATTGAATATGCGATTAAAAATCTATTGTTGATTTAATATCATATGTCTCTTGCATTCTTCCCTTTTCAGCACACCTGTCACAAAGGGGAACAAGACGTTTCGGCCCCAGTACGTTTCGGCCTCAAGATAATTGTGGTGACGTTTCGGCCACATGACATTTCGGCCTCACTTTATGTCCGTTTCGGCCCCAATTCATATATAAGAGTCAATTATATCACGGACCTATCCATGATTACATGTATATTGTTTCGATGTACATATTTTAGTTTTGTTATATATGGTATAATTAAATATAAATATTGAATTATAAGTGGAATTTTGTTACTGGTGTTAGCTAACGATCACAATAATGAATCATTGTTATTTTGCGTATTGAATAAATGGTGATGTATACAATAAACGAGTTTGTTGTTATTTTTATTTGTGCAAAAAGTTGTTTGTGTCCGCAATTAAAAGATGTAATTTTAATGCATTTCGAGTTCTTTGATATACTTGTTAATAAGTGGGACAATTACAAAGGATAATAGGTAATTAATTTTGTTTAAGTGATGATTAGGTGATTATGTATATAAGAACCAATTTCTTGATGCGGCGGTAATTATTCGGTTTCTTTGATGCGATTGATTGATATTTGCGCTGAAGTTTATTCAAACTCATTGGTTAAAAATAACTGAAGTGTGTATTGAGTGTAAAGAAGAGGTCCGTCCTCTTCAGCACGCGATCACGTGCGACGTGTGAGACAAGTGGCAACACAGAACATGTTATTCTGGTAAGTAAACCTTTTAAAACATCATCGTTTATATTCTACTTTGTTGTTATTGTACAAACCAGCTCAAGCAATTTGGGACATTTGCTGTTTTATTGAAGACTTAGCTGCACGGATAAACGGATAATTATAATAAAAGCATGTCGGAGTTAATAGCGAGGAAATTATAAATGATTTTTATATAGAGTGAGAATAAGAATTTACAGAAGACGATATGGTTGCATTCTATTTTTTCTTGAACTATGTTTTTCATTTCTCACCTTGTAATTGGAAAGAATAAGGCTACATATTAATAACATGTACAATAATTTAAAAAGCAAGTGTGTAAATGTGTTTCTGTATCTGTATTACAATCACAACAAAAATGTGGTTTATTTCAGTACACATTACACAAAGCTTATAGCAACAACAATATAAGTCAAGTACAAAGCTTTTCGCAAAGGCTATATAAATTAATATAAAAAGTTTTAGTTTCTTATTTCATTTGCGTGGTAAATATATTTGGATAAATTGTTTATACACTACAGTTTTAAATTTTTTTGATAAAAGATTCGAAGGCTTTTGTAAAGTTGCCCACGTATGATAACATAATTTAAATATTTATGTCTAAGATTTCTTAAGTTGGAACGGAGTGAATTAATTATTGCAGAGTACCAGTATTGATACATCAGCAGTTATTTGTTTTATTACGTTATAGTTTAGCAACATATTAGACATCAGGACTTTTATGATACCCCCAAAATTTCGGCCGAATTGTTCAATATGGGAGCTACGAGTGAGTCAAACAATTTTAAATTTTGTGAAATAAGTCTGAAAAAATTGTAAATGTGAGTCTGAAACTTATTTTTGCTGCTTCTCCGCAACGTCTTTTTATAGTTTTGTTCAACAGCAATGGAAACGTCACTGCGCTCGTTCAATACAATAAATAAAGAAAGAGAAGGAGTCTGTTTTTATTTTTTTTATGAAAATGACATGCCGCTATATTAAAGAAGCCATGTTAAAACGCAGTAATACCCTGTCAGTTATTACCGTTTCTTAGTAATTGTTCATTTTAATGCTTATGTGTTATTGTTATTATGAATTTGTACATTAATTGTGTCTTTGCCATATTTCTTATACAATGTAAATGGCCAAAGGCAAGTAATTTGCTGATTTGCCAATAAAGTTGAAATTAATTATCTATAAGCATATATTGATAAGTTATCATATTTTTCTTTTTGACATCTTTAAATGTCTCTAATTATCACGCATTGATTAATTGTTTAAATCATCAACAAAGTCGGTCTGTGTAAGTTGATTGATTGAATTAACTTGTTTATTCACACATGTCGTGCCTAATTCACACGTGCGTGTCATAATCACTTTGACTGAAATTGAATTGTCTTTAACTGTGTCACAAGCAAGAACAGAAAAATATTAAAACTAGAATGATAAAGTTCTGGAGCAAGCGAATATCCGTTAAGGAAACTAAATTTTCAAGTTTATGTTATAAATTCATGTCTCATTCAAACCAATTATTAAACGGAAAAGATTTGTCAAGAATTTATTTGATGATACATGTAATTCGGATATTTGGCTAAACCAGCTTTCTGGTAATGTAAATATTTCAAATGTTCACAAATTAAATTAAATCTTTTGTTTTGTTGTGTATATTATTGTTTGTGCATTTCTGTTCTTTTGTTTTGTTGTGTATATTATTGTTTGTGCATTTCTGTTCTTTTGCATAATAATCTTTTGTTTGGTTATGTGTATTTTATATAAATGTTTTGTGCGCTGTTTTTTTTTTTAAATTCTATTTCTATTTTTTATGCAGTTATCAGTATTTCCTGTGTTTACATTTAATTTTATATCTAATAAAATAATGATATGAATATATATATTACTTATGTTTTGATATTCTTTCTGGGGCCGAAATGTCATGTGGCCGAAACGTCGAGGCCGAAACGTCTTTGGGGCCGAAATGTCATGTGGCCGAAATGTCATGTGGCCGAAACGTCTGTAATTCGTCACAAAGTAGTGGAGTAGAGGTTAAGGTGTCTGTCTCTAGTCTTGGAGCTATTAGAACATTCACCATTTGTTGTATGACCTTTAACCTTTACCTTGAAACACCATCTCCTCTAAAACCACTTAGCCAATGTTGAAGCCGTATCAAAGTTGTTCAGATATACCCTTATATGTACACCTTTGGTTGCCATAGCAATGGAAAGGAAAAATTCAGAAGCCAGAAGGCAAAGGGAGATGGTATTTGGTATGCAGCATTGTCTAGAGGGCCTCTGCCAAGACTGCTTAATTCATGACAACTGGCTCAAAATATTGACTCATTCCGGGGTTAACAGATTTTACCAAGGCTTATATAGTAATACCTAACCATTTTCTCTGAAGCCAGATAAGCGATAAAGGGGCCTTATTGGCCATTTGTTCGAACTGATCCTTGATATATTGCCTTCAATTTAAAGCAGATATTTAAAAAAATTGGCCATCATCACCATCAGATATTGAAAAAGGAATGGCTTTGTTCAGTACCATCAGTTACACTTTATCATACCTGGTACTTTTAGGCCAAGGTCACTGTGAATTTGTCATTTTAATGATTTCCTTTCGGAGCTCAATACCATTGTTTGATAAACACATTTACTTCAATTGCCAATCGCAATTTCACAATTACATAGAAAACTTCTTTCAATGGAGTATCGAACCATTACTTTACTGAAATTATTTCATGCATTCTCTACCCTTGTGACTTTGTCCAGGTCATATTTCAAAGTGTTATTTTTTATATAAGAAGAGCAGTGAGATCAGGGGCACAGGAATGTGTGTACCCAAACATTCAGTGCCTTCAGCGCTTTGATTATGTTAAGGCATGAAAATACTGTAATTAAAGTTGTATCCCTTTATCAAGTTGAACTTCATTTTATACTCAGATGTTTGACCAGTTTTATGTGAAAGGTCACCGTTTGTCTACTTACTTAAATTAATTAAACCTACTGGGTCTCCCTTTATATTGACGCATTACACTTAGCATAACAATATAGTTAACAATACATGAAAACTGCACATTTGATAGATGTTAGAAAAGAAGTATGCAGCACATACCTGTAATCTATTGTATAATACATGGTATCATATGATAAACAGACGCATGCGCAATAAGGCACAGATGTTAAATATGAAATCGATATGGCTTTATTTAGTATTCCGATATGTTGAAACATGTCTTCCGTGTCGTCATACAGGTAAATATAACCGCTTAAGGAGTGTAGTACGGTATACATAAATTGCAAATACTAGATATTTTCAATTTTTCATTGCAATCATGAGTGCCAGACGCACTGGGATGAAACGAAAAGCAGCCGAACAGGCAGAAATAAAAGCTAAACGGGCTAAAGGAGAAACAGACTTGAGTGATAATTTAAAATGGGAATATCATGGTGATGTTGTGAAAAACGTGTGTCCATTGCTCACTCTGACATCCTCAACATTGTCAGGGTCTCAAAAAGCTGCAGGATTTGATATCGATTTTACGGTGATTAAAACTGCTAGTGGAAGAAAATTTGCATCAGGTATTTTAGAAATTATTTTTGATATTATTCTACTTATACAGCGGTTTTAAACCTTTACCTTAAACTGGTTTAAGGTACTAGTGTGTATTATAATAAAGTGAAGACTCCGTATCTTTTGAAAATATTTAAATCAAACACATATAACTTGTAAGAACCTTGAAAGTTTTAATTCTTAAATATCGAGTTGAGATTGAATTAAGGATTTTGTAATCTATGTTTTTATCAGCTAATCAGTGTATATAGGTCTACTGATATAGAATTAATATTTGTTTTGATATTTTTGTAAGTTACAACTTTTTGTTAAATTTAAACTTGTTAAAGAGCATTTCCATCTTATGTTATCTAAAAACAAAAACATAACGTTCAAGCCCTTCAATGCTATGATTGCGGGCCGCAGCAGCGGCCCGCTATATTTAATACGTGGTTGGAAAATGTAACATGTAGGTGAAGTAGTGTATAGTTCTTTGAACAAAATGTTATGAAAATCGCCTAGGAAGTTACGATAAAGAATGGGTTAAACCACTACACATTGTGTAGCTTTGAAATTGTCAAAAAGTTGATATTTCTATCTTTTATCCATGTAAAACGTCAAATTATTTTATATGCTTATGTAACGTCTAATAAGTAGTGAAAAGTTTATATTGTTCTGACAGTATAAAAACCGATATCGGTCAAACATGCCGGTATCTTCCAGTATCGGGTAAAGTGGGCCCATTGCGTTACTGTGACTCGGTTTTTGTAGTTTTAAGTTTACAATCACACTTCTTTTGTTTTTTAATGGAAGTATCATTGTAAAGTCACTGACAGTCTATTTTAATCAGACACGTCATGTAAGAGCAATAAAGTGAAAGGTAGCCAAAGGTTACTAACTGGTCGGGATGCACTTTCTATTTTTATCAGACTAGTTTACATTTCGTGTTATTAGACTGGTCTATAGCAATAAACTAGGTAGCCAAGGTTAACTAATTAGTCGGTAACGATACTTTTAGTAATAGTAAAAATGTGCGTTGTTTTGTTTACAAACAGTCTGACTGCAAATGGAGGCAAGAATAGTATTGTATATTTTGAGAATCACCTTAATGGAACATAGCGTAGAAAATATTAACTTTGTTTTAATTAACACTAAATGAAAGTAGGGCTCGTATATACAATCTAATGAAGAAAAAAAAACGGAAAGAACATAAAGACTATTTAAAGCTTTTTCATGAATATGATTTTGTTTCTTTTTAAATCATAAATTATACACTGGAAATGAGAAAGAGTTACAGAATTGTAAATGCACCAATCAGATAGTCAAGTACTTGCTTCACACGAACCTAGAATATAAATGAATTCTGTCTCTGTTCTAAAGTCTGTAGAGTTTATTTGCATCTCCCATTGCAAAATATTTACATGAAAGCTTTGTTTCTAGGCCCGCTGTGATACGTAATATCACAGTTTTTCTTGTTGTCTATTCTTGTATCACAGTTTTTCTTGTTATACATTGTCGTCTGCAAATATTCTAGGAGCCTCAGACTGGGAATGGTGGGATGACACTGTGCCGGATAAACTGCGGGATCTTCATAAAGATGGCTTCAGGGTGATTTTCTTTACCAACCAAGCAGGTATTGAGAAACTTAAGGTCACTCCGGAGGAGCTACAGAAGAAGATTGAGGCAATTATTAAGGAGCTGGATATACCAGTGCTGGTGAGTTTACGCTTATACACAAATTGACGTCATCGGCGACCGGTACGGAGAAATCCAACGATAGACACAACTGACCGCTGGTTACATTTTTCAAAGTGGTTACGACTCCCATAAGACTACATACATGTATATAGCTTAACTGGAATAAATATTTTGCGTATCATTGTAGGAATTCATTTCGGAAAGATTCCAAGGCTTTTACATTTTCAGCCATAATTAAAACTAAATCTATTATTGAAAGTCCTTATATCAATGACTTCCAAAACGGGATTTTGAAAAACCATAAAGAAAGCTGTATTTCACATTCATTAACATCTTAGTGCTCTATACCGTACTGTTTATTCTATGTAATGAAATATACTGTACTTTATTTTTACAGGCATTTGTTTGCACAGGGGAAAATCATTACAGAAAACCTAGCACAATGATGTGGGAGCACTGGGAATCCAAATGGAACCAGGGCGTTAAGGTTCGAGCTTTACATCGTAATGTCGCCTAAAATTTATATACATGTATTTGTTGTAACATATCACATCCAAAAGCATAACTACTTAGTTTTAGAAAAGTCCATCAAAGTATGTAAATTTTGAAATTCAATAAAAAAAGTTACGGTTGTTGTTTTCTTTAACTTACTTTCTTGTTTTTGTCAAATATGTTTTGATGTTCAGTTTACAATGCGTTTGCCAACGTCTAAAAGGATTTATTGTAGTGACCTTATTAAGAAGTCAACTATTTAAAAATAAAAACATAATCAAAGACTTCGGATACTAATACATGTATATAATTGTTTACGATGTTTGTATACTTTCAGGTTGACAGATCTAAGTGCATGTATATCGGGGACGCTGCAGGTAGAGCGAAAGAGTGGGCACCTGGCAAACCCAAGGACTTCTCGTGCAGTGACAGAAAGTTCGCTGCAAATCTTGGAGTCAGTAAGTAAGATGTAACTTACATCATAGAAACATGCGTTTGTTGTAAATCTAGGAGTCAAAACGTATTTTACTATTTTAATTCATATAATTTTTTTTTACTTTATTTAAAACTCTAAATTAATATAATAGAGATATATCAAAATGTTAATAAGTTATTTTGGGCATACAACTATCAATTTCAGTGTTAATCTCGAAAATTTAAATTGTCACTTAATTAATCTTCAGAGTTTGAAACTCCTGAGGAATTCTTCCTTGGCGAAAGTCCTGCAAAGTTTGAATGGAAAAGTATAGATCCAAGCACATTCTTAGCAAAGGCAGGAACGGATAAGAAAGACTATCACAGTAAAGTAAGAAAACCTAAAAGTTATACAATAAAGAGAGTTTTGGGCTTCAAATTCTTTGTCTTTACTCATTCTGACAAACAGTTTGTCAGTGGCTTTCCTGAGGCCTCAGTTTTTTAAATTCTCGAGTAGAAATGTTTACATGCTATGTTTCATTCATATCTAAAAAGGTTCTTCCAATTAAAAAAATCTCACACGGAAAAGTACTTATTTTGTTGATAGTAACACCCCCATTTGTTTTACCTGTAAACTTTTGTACAATTTAATAAAGTAACATTTAATGTAATTTCCTTTAACTTGATACATCATCTTTTTTTGTTTCAATGACAATTGCTAATTATAAGTGGAGAGCATTTCTTTCAAAATCAAGCTTAAAAGCATTATAATATTATAAAATACAAAATAAAACATTCATTTTATATGGAAAGTAAACAATTTCTTTACTTCAGTCTCCTGAAATGGCGATTATGGTTGGAGCACCAGCCACAGGGAAAAGTACATTTAGGAAACGTTACTTTGAACCTCACGGATATATTGCTGTGAACAGGGATACCATGGGAACAATGCAAAAATGTATCAAGGTAAGTGTACACAAGTTGAATTTGTTCATTGAATATATGACACTTGAAATCAATTATTTTTTATATCATTTTGGTATGTCCATGATATCTGGATTAAGAAGTGTTCAGCTACTTATTGGTTTTGTAACAATTCAAAACTATATAATTAAATAGAGAGGAACAAGACGTCAAGACCAGGATAAATTAACTCGAAATTTAATAATCTACCTGTATCGGTCTAATCTAGACCTTCATCAGGATCATGTAACAATTCAGTTTAATTTGTGTTAAAATGCCATCTGTCTTGAGCAGCCATAATTCCTTGGTACTGTTAAATATCAATTCATCAGTTGTGAGACCTACGTCTTTATCAAGTAGCCACCTTTATCAAACAGCCACTTTTGTTCTATCCTTCAGTGGATTTCTTAAAACAGGTTTGAATCTATAAAGTATGCTGAGAATTATCACTGATAAAGGGACAATATTTTTGCAATGCTTTTATGTTGATTCAATATTTCAGACATTAAAAATGAATTTGAAGTTGTCTTCTCTGGTTTACAAAAAGGAATAAAATACAGTTGACTCTAAGAATTTCAAACTCGCTTACCTCGAAATTCTGGTGGAAATTATAAACTCCCATCAATTTTCTTCCTTTATTAATGTACTTCAACTCCTTGTATGACATAATTTGACTTACCCAGACAAATTGTACTGTATTCATCCAAATAGGTACATAACAAAAATACAAATGGCCCCTACTCTTACTTCGAATTTTACTTATCTTGTAGTAAACTGTGCGGTCCCTTGAAATTTGAGATAACAAAAATCAGCTGTAGAATTATTTCACAGACAAATTGAGCATGGAAATCTGATACAATTTACAATATAAATATCTTTTCAGGCAGCAACCGAGGCACTGAAATCTGGAAAGAGCGTTGTTGCTGACAATACCAATCCAACTTCAAAAGCAAGAAAAGAGTTCATTGACTGTGCAAAGAAAAATGGTAAATTCTTACTTTAGTTCCACAATTTCACAAGATTTGCAATGCTCCAACGCAACCCACGGAACCAGAATTTGATCCAAAGCAATTAAAATTGATCTGTATGAAAAGGAATGTCCTGGCAACTGCACAAACTAAAAGAAACTGTAAGATTCATGCCATGCAGATTCTCATTACAAAAAGCAGTATTGAATGTATCATTATGGAAAGCTTGGTTGCAATAGCTACATTGTTTCTCAGTTCTTAAATATAGTGCTGTTTAATCAAATGGGTGTATTACACATATAAAGTATTATTGCACACATTCAAAATGTAAGTTTTTTTTCCATGTATGTTTAGTTGTTGGTTCCTTTGCTCGGCTTTGATTAGCGATTATTCTCCTCATTTTATATCCTAATATGTTACAGGTGTACCATGTCGATGTTTTGTTATGGATACACCGATCGAGCTGGCACACCATATGAACTATTTCCGACAAAACCAGACCAAAGGTGGTGTCCGGCGTATACCAGACGTTGGCTACAATGTTTACAAGAAAAACTTTGAGGCTCCGACTAAAGCAGAAGGCTTTACCGAGATTGTTCATATTCCATTTGTTCCGAATTTTGGCAGTAAAAAGGATGAAGAATTGTTTAAACAGTGGACGTAATCTGAGTTAAATGTTTGAAAAGAACTCTACATATCACCTTAAGCGGGTATTAGTTTGCCATATATTTGAACCTCACTTTTCTTAACAAAATGATGCTCACAGAAACTATAAATTATCTGTGATAAGACTCTTGAAAGTTTAATTTTAACAGATTGTCATATAGAGGGTATTTAAGATGTTCATCACTGAACTACTACATTAATATTCTCTCATTAAAACTGTTCTTTTTAAAAAAACAGCAAAGGATATTACCAAACCAAAACTTCCCCCTTCAGCAGTCTTCTCAGTAGTTCCCCCCCCCCCTCCCCCTGTTCAAATTGGCATTTTTTTTGTTATCTTGCACTGTAGTGTGGTAAACATTTGTTTCTATTACTACATTGCTCATATACAATTTTGTTGTTTTTTAAACAATAGTGTTCACCTCTATATGTTCAACATAATGAAGAATATTTGATACTCAATATTTCTATTTTTGCATTTTTTAGCCAGTTTTAGAATGTTTGTCCCATTGTCAATTGTTTTAACTACTTGACCATTATATATTGCACATGTAACCATTATTCATTAATTTAACCCTTGTTTTGTGTACATGTAAGCAGAGGGTTCACTATACATGTAACTGTTACTTTTATTCGTGTAACATTACACATCCATTTCATATTCTACAGTTAGTTTTTAGCTCGACTATTCGGAGAATATGGAGAGCTATTACAGTCACTTGTGCGTCGGCGTCGGCGTCGGCGTTGCTTCTTTGGTTAAAGTTTTGCCTGCTAAGTACTATCATGCACATATCTCAGTAACCACTTATGATATTGACTTGAAACTTTGTTCATGTCTTTAGGGGTGTCATACAATCAAGGCAGATAACTTTTGAAAAAATTTAGTACAAATTATGGCCCTTGTTTGACTTTGAAAATTTGGTTAAAGTTTTGCCTGCTAGGTACTATCATGCACATATCTCAGTAACCACTTATGATATTGACTTGAAACTTTGTTCATGTCTTTAGGGGTGTCATACAATCAAGGCAGATAACTCTTGAAAAAATTTAGTACAAATTATGGCCCTTGTTTGACTTTGAATATTTGGTTAAAGTTTTGCCTGCTAGGTACTATCATGCACATATCTCAGTAACCACTATGATATTGACTTGAATCTTCGTTAAGTCTCTAGGGGTGTCACACAGTCAAGTCAGATAACTCTTCTATAAATTTAGTACAAATTATGGCCCTTGTTTGACTTTTGAAAATTTGGTTAAAGTTTTGCCTGCTAGGTACTATCATGCACATATCTCAGTAACCACTTATGGTAGTTATATCAAACCTTGCAATAGTGTTCAGGGTAGATTTTGTATCAAACAATTAATTTACCAAAAATTTTGACACTTTTTTATGATTCAACTTTCCTAGTTTATACTTAATAGTTAGCAGAATTTTGTTTTGCTATTATACTGATAAAAGTTTTGTTTTATTAGCAAACACCCACAATAGTCGAGCGTGCTGTCTTATGGACAGCTCTTGTTTATTGTACAGTTTCTTATGATATGCTAATTTTGCCATTGTGTTGCAATGCTTCAAATATATATATTGTTGTGATATTGTTGTACAAATTTTATTAAAATTCTATTTTATGGCTTATGGCTAAAAGTCTTATTTATACAAGATATCCATGTCACTTACTTGAGCTCCCTTTGAGTGTCACACCAACTGAGATACTAAAATTTCCTGTTCACTGCTGAACAGAAGGAAAAGTGGCTCTTCTATCTTTGGGTTTAACTGTAATTCAGTTACATGTATTTATAGACGAGCAGTTTACCAAACCACCACCCTGAAGAAGAACAAGTACCAGACTTCCATTCTCCAAAAGGAACTGCCACACAAAAAGCTTACAGAACTGGAGCCCATGACCCTCAATCAGTGAGAGGTTTATTGAATTCAAGTTAGCTACCTTAAACACTCTACCATTGTGGCAGGTCAAAACTAGCCATGCCCTTGGGTTTTTTTCACCACACAGACAAGCATTGAACCCAACTAAAACTTAATAAATGTAACATTTTAACTATACAAATGAACATCTTGCAAGACAAATGGCCTATGGAGTGTTCACAATGTATTTGTTACATTAATCAATGGTTCATTACAGAGAAGTGCCTAATTCCTTCCTTCACGCATATGAATAGGACCTGTATTGTGTCAAACACAGAATTTGACCTTGAAACCTTGTTTCTTACTGTAGGTGAATCAATACCAAGTTTAAGCAAAACTTTAACAAGACATACATTAAAGCGCATATCTAATGACCGTTGGAGATAGATAAAACTTGATACTAAACCAATAACAACAATAACAGAAATACTACTGCCATTTTCAACATTTTTATTTTACAATCATCTGAAAGTATATAACAAAAAACATTAATCATTATACAACAAACATAACAGTAATATTCCTTTGGAAATATCTTAAAGAGGTTACCGTTAAATTGCAATATACCACATACCTTCTTTTCAACCCTCTGTAACTCGTTTTAGAGTCAACAAAAAGGAACAAATCTCAACAGTGGTTTACATATTCACCTAGTTATATTCTGATTGACCAAAGTACACTATTGCATGTAACCATACAATTATACATTTCTGAATCTGCTAAAACACTATAATCAAGATTCATCTATCAAAAAGCCATTGTTGTACATTACAGATAATTAAGTTATTCTATGTTTAATCAAATATGCATAATGATAATGACATGTCAATTCCACCCACTCAGGTATTTATAAGTCATGGATGAAAAAGAATCCAGTAAATGGAGATTTTTAGTGCATTTATACTGCTGAATCCATTAACTTTTTTCTTAGAGTTATCTGTATGTAAGACATGTAACAAACATTACACCACTATCTACTGAAGTTAGGTAGGTGTGTTGTTTACGTGTATCAAAAATGGTACAAGTCTACCGTTTTTGTTAGGTAAGTATGCTGTCAATGTGTAATTAAAGAGTTAAACAGTAACATCAATGAGCTGGATATAAATACATTGTACAACAGTAACAAAAATGGTACAAGTTTACTGTTTTGTTCGGTCAGCATGCTGTACATACGTAGCAAAAATGGTACCAGTTTACTGTTTTGTTTGGTCAGCATGCTGTATATATGTAACAAAAATAGTACCAGTTTACTGTTTTGTTCGGTCAGCATGCTGTACATATGTAACAAAAATGGTACCAGTTTACTGTTTTGTTCGGTCAGCATGCTGTATATACGTAACAAAAATGGTACCAGTTTACTGTTTTGTTCGGTCAGCATGCTGTATACATGTATATGTAACAAAAATGGTACCAGTTTACTGTTTTGTTCGGTCAGCATGCTGTATATACGTAACAAAAATGGTACCAGTTTACTGATTTGTTCGGTCAGCATGCTGTATATATGTATATGTAACAAAAATGGTACCAGTTTACTGTTTTGTTTGGTCAGCATGCTGTATACATGTATATGTAACAAAAATGGTACCAGTTTACTGTTTTGTTCGGTCAGCATGCTGTATATACGTAACAAAAATGGTACCAGTTTACTGATTTGTTCGGTCAGCATGCGTATATATGTATATGTAACAAAAATGGTACCAGTTTACTGTTTTGTTTGGTCAGCATGCTGTATATATGTAACAAAAATGGTACCAGTTTACTGATTTGTTCGGTCAGCATGCTGTATATATGTAACAAAAACGGTACCAGTTTACTGTTTTGTTCGGTCAGCATGCTGTATATACGTAACAAAAATGGTACCAGTTTACTGATTTGTTCGGTCAGCATGCGTATACATGTATATGTAACAAAAATGGTACCAGTTTACTGTTTTGTTCGGTCAGCATGCTGTTTATACGTTAAAAAAAAAATGGTACCAGTTTACTGATTTGTTCGGTCAGCATGCTGTATACATGTATATGTAACAAAAATGGTACCAGTTTACTGTTTTGTTCGGTCAGCATGCTGTTTATACGTAACAAAAATGGTACCAGTTTACTGTTTTGTTCGGTCAGCATGCTGTATACATGTATATGTAACAAAAATGGTACCAGTTTACTGTTTTGTTCGGTCAGCATGCTGTTTATACGTAACAAAAATGGTACCAGTTTACTGTTTTGTTCGGTCAGCATGCTGTATACATGTATATGTAACAAAAATGGTACCAGTTTACTGTTTTGTTCGGTCAGCATGCTGTATATATGTAACAAAAATGGTACCAGTTTACTTTTTGTTCGGTCAGCATGCTGTATACATGTATATGTAACAAAAATGGTACCAGTTTACTGTTTTGTTCGGTCAGCATGCTGTATATATGTAACAAAAATGGTACCAGTTTACTGCTTTGTTCGGTCAGCATGCTGTATATACGTAACAAAAATGGTACCAGTTTACTGATTTGTTCGGTCAGCATGCTGTATATATGTAACAAAAATGGTACCAGTTTACTGATTTGTTCGGTCAGCATGCTGTATACATGTATATGTAACAAAAATGGTACCAGTTTACTGTTTTGTTTGGTCAGCATGCTCTATATATGTAACAAAAAATGGTACCAGTTTACTACACCTTTAATACAAATATGCTGAAATTATGTAACCAAAATAGTACCAGTCTATTAAAATTGTAGGGCCAATGTGCTGGTTTTGTGTAACAAAAATGATGCCAGTCAATTGAACATGTAAGGTGAACATGCTAAGGATATGTGACAAAACTTGATATAAATCTACCGTATCATTCTGCTTTGGAATCATTGCTTTTGGATTGCATACAAAAATACAGTTCAATATGCTTAACATACAAATATATTTCATAGTATGCATCCAAACATCAAAGAAATGAAATAAAAATTTGTTAAAAATAACGATTTCACTTGAGGGTCAAGTTGGCACTGTATCTTCATCAAATGCCACAGGGGTTATTTTTGTGTTTCAAAATCTTCTCATGCAGAATTTAGAGTGTTAGTAAAATTCTAGACCGAAAACAAAATCACCTGTACAATGTATACAACAAAAACGTCTTTCTATAGATTAATAGTCATGTAAAACTAACTTTACATCATGTACAATCGATGCTGGCAAGTATTAATATATCTACTTTTGATTAAAATTTCATTTATATCAGAAATCAAATTATTTGGAAAATTAAAAATTTAAACCTCTGTGACTTTGTTAATAAAATGTAGAATTTAGTAAGTGCAAGAGTAAAGTGCATCACACTTGATAGTACATGTATTTGATTGTTAGACTGTGTATATTTAAACCATTATAATAAAATGTTAATGTGTAATATATAAATACATTACATGGCATAATGTTTGAAAGTTGCTTAAATGTACATAAAATAAAGGCCCAACATATTCTTTGATACCGCTGTTTTCTTGTTTTTTTTTATGATTTCTAATAATATACCAGTAAAATTTGTTCATATCTATTGTCGCAATTACTAAAGAATTCAGAGAAAAACTTTCTTTCAAGGCAATAAATCTACTTAACATTGTGACCAGATTAAAAACTCTTCCAAAATATTCAACCTATCAAATAAATTCTGAATTTTCAGGTGTCACAACACGTTTTAATTAGTCAAAACATTTAATATGAAATTTCCAGTAAAATCATTCATCAAAGTGAATAAATGTTGGATGTAAAGTTGAAAACGGAAGGTGTAACACAAGTATTCATAACTAAACAAGAGCTGTCCCTCACAAGTGACGAATGCCCCCGAAAGAGGTGCCTCACAGTCTGTGTCCTCTCCATGTGCTCAATAAATGTGCATTATTAAACGTGAAATCCTTTCCATGCATGACAGAGTAACCATGCATACAGTTTTCTATTACTTTAAACACTAAGTGTGACCTTGACCTGAGGTACGGACTTTGGGCTTGCCTGAAAACATCCGCTTGATTGCTAGAAGTTTTGCCAAGTTATAAATAAAAGCCTTCAAAGCATGAAAAAATAATAGTTCCAACACAAAATGTATGCATATATACAGGATTCCATTACCTATAAACTCTAAGTGTGACCTTGACCTTTGTGGTAGGGATGTCTTGAAGGTCTTTGAACGACGATGCGACAAAAATACTTGATGTGCTTGACATTTGTGCCAAATTATTTTAGAAAATCCTAAATGCATGACAAGTTACAGTCCGGACATAAATGTGTGCATATGTGCATATATAAGGAATTTGTTAGCTTCAAACTCTAAGTTTGACCTTGACATTGAAGCTAGGGACATGGGTCTTGTACTGAACACGTCGTCTTGGTGACTAGACATTTGTGCCAGTTAATTTTAAAATCCTTAAATGCATGACAAAGTTACAGTCCGGACTTGAATGTGTGCATACATGGAGATTTTATATACCTTCATACTCAAAGTGTGACCTTGAGCTTTGAGGTAGGGATGTTTGGTCTTGTCAGCAACGTTTATGTATGTGGTGTAGTCATGATGCATATTATTTTTAAATCCATCAATGCATGACAGAGTTACAATACTAGGACGAAAAGTTAGAGATAGGGACGTATTATCAGGACCTGGATAAATATTACGGTCCTTATTATTACCCCACCCTTTACTTAAACATAAAAAGTGATAAAGAATAGCATATTCATAAAAAAGAGAAGTGTACCTTTATTTTTTTAAGAGGAATTTGATCACCATTCCCATTAAACAATGACCTTTTCTCAGCTGAATTGACTACATAAATCAGGGCAAAGTTCAAAAAGAACAGAAATTCAATAAACTTAAAAAAATAACCCCGAGCTTTTAATTTCGCCAGCTACGAGGCAAATAAAAGGGGTTCCCCATATGTATGGGGACCTAAAAAAAAATAAAAGACTAGGCTTATTGAAGTAATAATCCTAAATAAAGGCATTTTTAAGAAAAAAATTTAAAATAGGTAAGGTATCCAAAACAAATTTATTATAAATTACTAAGTTATCTACATCACTGTTTGGCTTATTATAATAAAGAGTTTGACATTATTTGAACAAAGATGGACAAAAAATATTTAAAAGGTTTAAATTACATGTATCACAAAAATATATACTGCATAATTAACTATCAGTTTATATGAAGAAATTATATTCAAAGGTATGGAAAATAAATATGGCATTACGTGTATTAATTTTTTGTTAACTATAAATGCATTTCATGACAAGTGTCTTGATATTAGCTGAGTAAATTCAGCGTTTAGCTTGTTCTACATGTACTAGTTAGAGTCATGTGAATGGTGAATGACAACTAAAGGAAAAAACGACAGCATTTCAGAAATATGTTTGCTATAGCACAAAATGCGAGGACATTAGAATAATTAACAAATCCTTTTGATTTAAAGGAAAAAAACTAAAAAATTAACAAAACAGAAATTTTGGGACTATGACCTTGAAGGAAAATAAAAATGCGAGCCTAAAATCATATACATGGAAAACAACTGCATAGATGTCATTTTATTAAACAGGGTTGGTACTGCAGTTAAGGAGCACAGGTCCCCTGTCAGAAAGGCTCCAAGCTGCAGTAAAACTAAACTTAACAAAACATAAGCTACAACATCCAATTCCAACAAGAATCCTACAATCCAAAAGGCCACAACACCAAAGAAATTCAGCCCAAGGAGATAATTTATGTGGCCATTGATACAGGTGTATTAAATCTTAATCCAGGGCCTACAAATTTTTAAGATGGACTTGACGTTATTTCAATTTAGAATGTGCCATTAATTGTTCATAGGGGCACTCAGTAAAAATTTACTGATTGAACAGGTACAGTAAAGTTCCTGTATTGAGACCATCCTTCAGACATGTATAAAGTAGTCTTATGAATGATTCGGTCTTATTTTTGAGACCTTTTTACTATGAAATCGAGCATTCGGTTCTGAAAATTCTGGTCTCAATATCGAGGGTGGTCTCGAATATTGGGTGGTCTTTATATTGAGTGGTCTTAACATTAAGTGGTCTTAATAACGGACATTTAATGTAACAGTGCAGATCATGATCAGACTTGAAAGGATATGAAAGCTAATCATAGCCCATACTGATCGCAAAAGGTAAAACTGCCTGTTGTCAGATGGAACTAGAGTTAAAAACTGACTTGGATATAACAATGGCTGCCTTAAACAAATAGTTATTTGCTGATTCACCAGACCACTCTTACAAACAACATTCTCCTCATACTTACTCAATTACATCACCGGGATACTCTTTCTTCATATTACCCAATAAAACTGATTAATACAAAACACACTTTTTACAGTTTATGAAAAATCTTTTTCCACACAGTAGATGATAGATTGATGATGATAATTCATGGAAACTTGCATTATAAATTGGGTTACTTTCGTGCAAAAAATTTCACAATTTGTGAGCAGACTTATTCATGACTTTTATATTTGTGAAAGGAGAATTCTATAATACTAAATCTATGTGAAATGAATCTTTCGCAAGACTAGGTGGGACATTCGCAAAAAAATGAAATCATCATGATCAGATATGACAGATAAAATAAACAATCTTATATCAGATGTTAGAATGAAAACATTGTTCGCAAGACTAGGTGGGAGATTCTTTCAAAAAAATGAAATCATCATGAATATTTCCCAATTTACAGTATATGACAGATAAAGATAAACAATCTTATATAGGATGTTAGAATGAAAACATTGTTCACTAACATTAAATACATGTACATTTGTATACAATACATGACATCTGTCTCTGACACCAGAAAACAAAATAAGAACACCAGGTTTACTTGGTTTTTCCACATTTTTTTGCCATTATAGTTACATCACAATGAATTTTGCACATATACACTGATTTTGTTTAAAACTCTATTATTGTAACCCACAAATGGATGCTTTAAGCTATACATTCAATGCTTCAGACATACCAAAAATCTTTATTCATTAAGCTTGTCATTTTAATTCTCTTCATTCCTCATCTGTACTACTAGTAGAATTTTAACTAGGAATATCTGAGACCAGCTGAGTTCAACCAGAGTAAGACCTTTGTGGTCATTATGGATTCATCACAGCCTGAATTGAATCCATATTGTTTGCTTCTCCATTAAAGATCACCTTAGTTACATTACAGTATATGTAATTACTCTTAGACTAGTGTTTGAACTTTCAAAACAATAAAAAATCTTTCTCTTCTTTTTTTACAATGAGCATTCATGGTGTAAAACAAATATTGGTTTTCCCCAAGCAAGGCTCAATTAAACATATGCTGAATATTGCTATTACATTATTTTGTATCACATATAATGTAGAATTATTAAGATTGTCCGCATTTAAAATTTGCATTCCCAATTTTGTTAGCCCTCTTTTCATAAAAAAAAGCCCGGTGTCGCAACTGACGGTGTTCATGGGCCTAACATGATCAGCACAGCTTCCAGTAACACATATGTCATGTTGAAGCTGTAGCAGTATCAGACTTCTTTGCTGGTGATTGGACGTTGACGTTTTCCCGCGTCCAACGCTTTGCACGTACTCTATAAAACTTAGTTCCAACAGGTACCTTGAATCTGTTGTTTGACTGAAGTAAACAATTTCAAGTACAAAATGTATAACAGTATTACATGTAATTGCAATTGTTCAATACAGAATTAAAATAAGATTTTCAATCATTTCTTTGACCTAAGTTTGAAACCTGCCATCATCCGCGCATACGGTAATTCATAGTATCACTGAAAAAACATTTACTTGTAATTGTTTCACAATAAGTAAAAGTGACATGTTTTCATTTGGAATAAGCACACGTAAGAAATCCAGTTTCCAGTATTATAAGTAAGAGCGCTTGCTCTACAAAACGTAAATGTAACATAAAGTTTACACTACACAATCCCAACAGTTAAGAAAAGTGTCAGCTGATAGAATATGCAGTTTTAGACTTTCAACATTCTTCTGACATCTCATGTATAGTTGTTGTAAGAAACTGTTTGAACAGTCAATGATATGGTAACTTGATAACTGATATCTGCAGTAATGAACTAAGCAGACATGACTTTTCCCTGCCAATGTGAGGCAGAAAGCATAAATCCTCGACTCAATCCAGAATCAGGAGAATTTTTTAAACATAAGAATAATAGTTTCTGTCATGAGAATGTGGTTCAAATCGAAGTATCGCTCACCGAGGGAACCTGTGTACTGTCTTGCACTTTAAAGCAGATTTTTGCATGTATACTAAAAATGATGCATTATCATATAAAAACAAACAATATTCAAACATTGTGTTTGGAAAAGTGATGTCACAATGTTTATAATGTTACATCACAAGTAAATCATGAGAGTCATCTGTGCCAGACTGATCTTTCTCTCATGGGTAAAATCACCCGAAATGCAAATCTGATATGTAAGAATAAAGAAATATGGAGTACCTTTTTAGCCTGGCAATATTCTTTATCCACAACTTCAGCAATAAGCCACTGTTTCTTTTGTTCCCCAGTATCTGAAATAAACACAATTTCATTCTATTACGTCCAAAATTACTGAGATATGGGAAAGCTTTTTCATACAGAGATGAAATAAAACAACAATGTGCAAATGCAAAAAGAACTGTATAAAGGTGCATGTTTTCAGGTAGGTCACAGTTTACTAGATGAACTCAACTAGCGCTTAGCACCAAATATCCTTATGTTTTTAGACCTTACCCAAAAGAACAAGAATCATGATGACTCTTTAAAATGGCACACATTAGATCTACTTTGAAAGATTACCTGATTTGAGTCCTAACGGTGGAAGACATTCTGTGTGTAGGAAATGCAATGTAGTTCCCACAGTGAACACAACATACTGGTCCAAACGTTCATCCAGGCACAGTAATACTAAATCTCCAACATGGCAACTGTAAAAGTACATACAACACTCTCAATCACAATGTTGCCATAGCAACTGTAATAACATACAATGCTTTCAATCTCAGTGTTGCCCCACTTTATAAGTATTGTCATGTTTCAACATCCACAAAATCATTTTTACCTTTATCTTGCTAGATTTCTAAAATGGACTTGCCCATTTATCAGTTTTGATTGCGCCATTAATTGTTTTAAAGGGTGCAACTGATACTTATCGATTCAATAGCAAAAACTGCACATGATGATCAGACTGGTCACTGCATGTATGTTTTGGCTGATCAGAAATGTATAAGCACTGATTACAGAGGCTGTAACATTTGCTGCTACTACGGTACGGGGGACATTGGTGTTTCGCGGCTTTTACCTACTCAAAGCCTAGATTGCACGGACGATGTTCTTTTAAGGACTAAATAGGAACTCAAACTCTCATATTGTAAATACCTGCTAAACACTTCTCATTTTTACTATTTATAACCTAAGCTGCCAGCATTGGGTTTTTCCGATTTTATTGCCATGCGCTGAGATAAAAGCAGGGTTTAGTTTGTAAAGGTACACTGAATATCGATATTGCAGACAATGTGAAGAAACATGTCAGATATATAAATTTGAATAAAAAGTGAAAAAGTAAGTATATTCAAGAAATACAATTTAAACATAAAAAAGAGATGATTGCGCGGTTAAAGTTGCCCCCCCGGGGGACAGGGTTCAAGGCTCACACTACGCTAAATTTTGTCCCTTCTGGATCAGCATGAGCAAAAACAAACGTTTCATTTTTCCTTTGAACAGTAAACTAAAAGAAAGATGTGATCTTGTTGGAATATACTTAATTTATTGTTTTTCTTTTGTACATTATTTAAATAGAAAACAAGCACTGAACATCTTTGTTGCGAATAGTGCTTTGCACAAAGTTGAGTGCCCGATAAATGGTTGCCCGATATGGGTTAATGAAGGAAATGTACCCCTTTTCTGGCCTCATTTATAAACAAGCTCTGGTGCAGTCGATAAACTGACAAGTTTATAATGTCATCAGAGAACCTAGTCCGTGAAAATTTTATGGGTTTACTAGATGTTGCACACAAAATACAAAAATGTTCATTTTCCGCCCGAGAACTGGTAGAAATCCAGTAAAGCTTAATTATTGGCAAAACATTTATTAACAGTGATGATTCCCTGTTAAAAACTATCTACACTTTCAACACATAAACCTTCCAAATGTTTGTAACAGAAAAAAAAAATCAAATGCTACTGTAACTGCTTAAGTACCCGCGTGATAAAAAGTTCCCAATTTGTGAGCAGAGACAGACTTATTTGTAAATTTTAAATTCGCGAAAGGAGAATTATCCAATAACCAATATAATGTGAAATGAATCTTTCATGATATTTTTCAATTTGTGAAGTGAGAAATTTGCAAAATTAGCGAAAAATTAAATAATTACAAATATTAAACAATTAACACTATTCAAAACTCTGTTGTCTTTCTATGAATTGAAACAGAGGTATTTTGTAGATGTACATGACTAACTTCAAAATATCCCATAACAGGAATGGAAGCCCTAAGGTACAAAATATATCTACCTGGTTATAGAGACCTTATCCTGAACTAATGACCTTGTACTGGCTGACATGGAAAGCTCCATCTGTAATAATGAAACCATGGAATTATACAAGAGTAAGAGAGATTAACTGTCACTATTTTAGCTTCTTGTCTTTGTTTACAGGTTTGACTCTAAATTGGTGCTAATGAAACTTTTGTCTGCTTTATGTATTCATGAAACAAACTATATCACAGGCCACATTTGCTCTAAGTACTCATCTGAGCAAGTTGTATTTCATGATTGTAACAAAGACTTAGTTATGTTACCATGCAAGTACAGTTGTACTCTATACATTTGTAGTAATTGGTAGTACTGGACTGTTGTTAACAATGGTCCCTATGTGCACTGGACAGGAACCCTTTCCTGTTTTTGAAAGGGGACAATGCAGCAGTTTAATGACATTCCATCCATTGGTTCATTAGAGGAAGCCATTTTAAAGGTTTTTCTATTTGTAGTAATAGCAGTCCATCATACATGTGTTCACTGGACCAGAACCATTTCCTGTTTTTTGAAAGAGGTCAATTCAAGGATGCTACAGAGCAAGTTTAATAAAAATCCAACATGTAGTTTCGGAGAAGATTTTTAAGTGAAAATGTTCTCGATAGACGCTGGACAAAAGATGATGGACAATGGTGCTGGACAACTCGCCTGTAATAATAGCTCATCCAGAGCTTTCGGTTCAGATGAACTAATAAAGGCATATGAGGCAAAGAAACATTCTACCAATATTTTTATCTTATGAATGCAAAACTTTCACTTCAGTATCCAAAGACATATTGATCAATTATCAGAGAAACACATACAATTTTACAAGATCAAGAAAAACACACTATACTTACCACTTTTTGTTGCATTTTACTTAATTCTTCATCTTTCAATCTTACCACCTGTAAAATGTTTCACAGTGCCAATTACATTGAGATAAAATAAACAAAATGTGAACTGATATCATTTATTCATAGCATTTACATATAGCATACACATTTGTAGAGGAGTAGTGTGCAAGTCCATTTCACACCATTGTATCATTACCCATAACCTATAATGAAAAACAAAGTCAGAGATTATTTGTACTTACAACAAAGTTCGACTTTTCACTGAATTTGTTTAACCCTTATCTGCTTGTGACAAGTCACTTGATTCAAGTGACTCTGCCTTTGTGACAAGTGCAGATCATGATCAGCCTGTGCATCTATGAAGTCTGATCATGATCTGCACTGTTCACTCTTCAGTTAGTTAATTTCCACTGAGCATCCTTTGACCAATCATATTGAAAGATGGACAAGCTTATTTTGGAAATACAGCAGAGTGAGCATATAATACTCCTGAAACCTGTTTAAACTATAGAGTTGACATTATTTTCTAGTACCATATACAGTAAACTCCATACATAACAAACTCCTTGGGAACATTTAAATTATGGAGTATGTTATATCCAAATATCATTTTCATATAAAGTAAAGGAAATTAAATCAGAAATTTGTTCCTTATATCTGGAATTTCGCTATATCTGGAGTCATTATATACCGAGTTTACTGTAGCAAGACAAAAAAGACAATACTGGTAGAAATCTCTCACCTCCATCAACAGAAATACTTACATAAAACAACTTCCCCAATGTTATAAACTAATTTTTCTAATTTTTCTCTTATATTACAATTCATAATAATAAAGCCTTGAAATAAAAGATGTTTGAATGGAACTTACGTCTTCGAGATCCTTGATCCTTTGATACAGGGCTGGTTCTTCAGGATCACTGAAATATGGGAACAAATCAGCTTTGATTGTATACAAGGTAGTAATAGTTTGTGACATTTCCCCCTAAAACTCAAGATTTCAGCTCAATCAAAACATAAAATTTGGAACACTTTTAACTTCATTTGAAGTTACTTATAATTATCATAGCTTTATAACAAAGTTGGTGAGATGGTGAGAGTCAATTCAGTTACTTCAATATTTGATATCAATTGTATACTTAGGGTATTGCAACTTACTTTCTTGAATTAATTAACTTCTTCCCATATCATTTTTGTCAAGCTTTGACCAGCACCAAAAGAAATAAATAAAGAAGTTGCTGTCAAATTCCACTGAGTTTGAAATACTAACCTTAGGGTTTAGGAGTCCATTGCTCTATCCCTACAACATGGCCTATCTCACAATATGAGCGTCAAAACCAGAATCATTTTGTTAGACTCTCAAACACCACCAGAATGAACATACCTTATCTTAACAACAGACGCAGAGGATTTTGTTACGCTTGGATCTACTGAATCGGATCCCAGACTTTGCAGTTGTTCTTTGTACTGCTTGACCTGTTGCTGTGCAAGACCCAGTTCACTCTCCAGGTGGCGCTGGTTGCCCTCTTTCTCCTTCAGGAATGTCAGTGCACGCTCTTTCACACCTTCTACTTTTGCTTTCTCCTCTTTCAACGTTTCTATATGCTCTGAAAATAAAATCTAAGGATTAATCACAAATTAACTTGAGCTTTCCTTTAATTCCAATTTTACATCTTTATCTTTTGATCAATATCAAAGGAAAAATAACACCTTTGACATCATCCTTCGCTGTCACTGCCTCTTTTTTGTATTTACAGTTTACTTCATACATTCATTTGAGTTCAGAAGCCTATTAAGAGATACCGATACATACAAAAATTCATGAAACACCTTTAACCACTTACGATTAGTTAGACTACATACCAGGGCTTCAATAATAGTCAGTTTTTCAATTCTGGACCAAATTTTGACTTCAAAAACCGATTCACAAGACTGAAAGGCCTTTTTAAATTGGTCCAAGAATTGTTACATTTTCAGTCCATAACATACAGTTCAAATCTTCTCACCGCTTTTACAAGAAAAGGCTGGTAACTAGCACAATAGAATATTGTAATAAGACAGATACAGTAACTGTAAGATTGGTTAGTTTAGTTTAAATACGAATTTATTTTAGTTAGATTACAAAGAAAGCTATCGTAGCTTATTGAATCTCTCTCAAACACTCATTCCAGTTGTCATCACGCTCGCGAGAGAGCTAATATTAGTTACTTTGACTAACTGAAACAATTGATGAGTACAACATTAAAACCAGCTTTTCACAAGTGATATCCAGTCAGCGAGAACAGTTCAGATTCCTACCTTTGTACTTTTTAATCTCCTCTATGATTTCTTTCTCCTTGACTTTTAATTCTTCTATAACTCGATCTTTTTCCTTGCTAACTCTGTTCACTGCTTCATTGAACTTGGTCTAAAAGGTTATGGAAGTGTAAATTTATCAATATTGAAAAAGAGACAAATGCTTCCAAATTAATACCATGTTAACGTCAGGAAATAGATTTTACTTGTGCGTGGTATACCAGTTAGTATATCACGATGTGGAGTTAAGATGCATAGTTATGTAATAACGCAGGCCGATTGAATTTTGCTTTATAAGTTTTTTATTATAATCGCTGCTGACTTTGCATCAATTTTTTCCCCCAACATTTATGCTATTGTCCAGGAGGAATCCGGTGATAACAAGGCAAGTACGTTTATTACATACACTGAAAATATTCCTGTACAGCAACTTTAACTCTTGCCAAAATAGCAGAAGAACTATTCTGTCTTTGTGACCAGTGTAAATCATGATCAACCTGCACATCCATGCAGTCAGATCAAGGTATGGACTGTTCTCTATTCCATGGAGTACCCTTTAGAACAATAATTGGTTCAAAAAAACGTGGAAAAAAAAAGGAGCAACATGTCATACAATGGGGAAGAGTTGACTATGATTTAATATCTACCAGTTTCTGTCATACTGGACCTTCATCAGAATGGTTCTGTATCAATTAAAAAAAAGGACAAGTCTATTTTTAGAAATTTAGCCAGGTAAAGGTCAATATCAACTAACTGCAGAAGAAAAAACAGCACATATATAGATCATACCTGTTTATCACCAGCCATGGAAGTAAGACTAGACTTGAGTTGAAGAGCATCTTCCTTTTCTTTCTCTATCAGAGCAATGAGTCGACTGATCTCTTCATTATGTTCCTCTTCCTGTCTGGCAAGTTTCTTAAAGTACACAGAGGTCACTTCAATTACAGCATGCTTTTAAGATGCTTCAAAGGAAAAATGACCCAAACAGGTTTTCCTATATACCCCAGGGGTATGATTTGAACAAACTTTGATGAAGTCTACTAGGCAATGCTACATGCTAATGATCTAAACCCTAGGCCCTGTGGTTTCAGAAAAGAGGATTTTTAAAGTTTATCCTGCATAAGCCTATGTAAAATCAAGTCATCCCCTGGAGGTGTCAATTTTGACCTGGGGTTCATAATTTGAACAATCTTGGTAGAGGTCCACTAGGTATTTCTACATGCCAAATATCTGACCTCTAGGTCTTGTGATTTCAGAGAAGATTTTTAAAGTTTTTCCTATATAAGCCTATGTAAAACCAAGTGACCCCCTGGGCAGGGTCAATTTTAACCCGGGGGTCATATTTTGGACAATCATGGTAGAAGCCCACTAGACAATGCCACATGCTAAATATCTAAGCTCTAGGCCTTTTGGTTGCAGAAGAAGATTTTTAAAGATTTTCCTATTTGTTGCCATAGCAACCAGAGTTTTGCATGAAATGAAATTCTTTTAACAACTTTGATAGAGCTTCATGCATGGAACATCCCTGCAAAGTTTCATCAACATTGGCTTGAAATGGTGGACAGACGGACGGACACCCATACGAAGGTGTTATTAGGTGGTATTTCCATTGTTCTAGAACAATAGAGTGACCACTTAAGTAACAAAAGAATGACCACTTAAGGGACAAAAGACGGAATGAAGACAATAGATTTCTATTGTCTTAGGCCACACCTCCTACCACCCAAGGTACCCATCATGCGTGCGGACGGACGCACGGACGGACGTACTCACATTTTGATACTTATGGCAGCGTTTCCCCATTGTTCTTTTTTGCCACTTAACAGCAAATAGCCACATAACAGCATTACAGAATGAATGACATCAAAGTAAATGTACTGTTACCTATTGTCTGTATAGCCACCTAAGTACCAGAATGTGAGCACGGACGGACGGACGGAATAAGACCCTAATAGCTCTCTCATCCTTTGTGCCAGGTAAGCAAAAAAAAATATGTTAACATCACCAAAATGACTGGATCTTTTTTCCAACATCTCATCACAAAAATGACTTAAACAAGAGCTGTCCCTCACAAGTGACCAATGCCCCCAAAAGTGTCTCACAGTCTGTGTCCTCTCCATGTGCTCAATAATTGTGCTATGTAATTTTAAAATCCTTTCATGCATGACAGAGTTACCATGCATACAGTTTTCCATTACTTAAACACTAAGTGAGACCTTGACCTTTGAGGTAGGGACATGGTTCTTGCGCACAACACGTTGTTTTGATGTGCTGAACAACTGTGCCAAGTTAGTTTAAAATCAATCAATGCAAGACAAAGTTACAGTCCAGACACAAATGAGTGCATATAAACAGGATTCCAGTACCTTCAAACTCTAAGTGTGACCTTGACTTTTGAGGTACGGACATGGGTCTTGCACGCGACACGTCGTCTTGATGTGCTTAGTGTTTCTTGAAATATACTTTTTCAAACAGTTATGCTCTGAATCAGACACAAATACAGTGTCTTCAGATCTTGATCTCAGTCGTTAGCCAAAGTTATGATTCTGCAAAACACTCCTATTCAAGGAAATAGACTTGCCCAAACTGGAAGTCAGTACTTCTCATTGAAAACAGTAAGGTAAAAATGGGTTAATTCAGTCTGTATAAAGCAGTCAAACAAGAATTTTAGAATTCTTACCTGGTCGAATTCAGATTGCAGTGTATTTCTCATCTCTTCAACTGTGGCAAGGTATCTATCAGATGCAACTTTACCATTCTCAGCTTGTGACTCACTCTTATTTCCTAACACTTGTTCCGTTTTGTCTATTGTATCACAAGGTGTTTGTTCACATCTTGTATCACAGCCTTCTGTCTGTACAGACATATCATACAGATGGGTAACATCTGTCTGTACTGAATACTCAACGACTTCCGTCTTTTCTGTCTGAATTGTGGAATTTGCAGTCTCAGCTGAATCAGTCTGTACTGCTAAATGTGTCTGGTCACTTGGGTCAGTCTGCATAGAAACTGCAGACTGGTTCAGGATTTCTGTTTGCGCCTGAGAGTCAAGCTGTACTGGGACAGGATTTGTTTGCGAGTCACCATCACTGGCATTAAAGATGGAATTTAAAGTCTGAATTTCACAACTGGAGTATTCACGATTTTTGTAGGCATTTAATTCAGTTACTAACATTTCCTTCTCTTTGTTGAACTCTACACTTAATTTTCCCAAGTCTTCCTGGAACTTACTTTCCAGCTCTTCAGTAAACTTTGCCATTTCTGCTGTTTTTTCATCTAACAAATTTTGTTTGATTTCATCTGCAACTTTAGAGTGTTCTGTTACCAGGGTACTTTGAGTCATTTCCACTGCTTGCTCTTTCTCTACTAACAGACTCTGCTTCAATGCCTCAAGCTTCATCTGTGTCTCAGTCTCATGTTTTTCATTCAACTCTGCAATTACTGACTGTTTCATTGTTTCAACTTTCTCTTCTTGTTCCTTCACAGTTTTTTCAAGTTTTTCTTCATATTCATTACCAAGTATATCACAGATTTGCTCCTTTTCAACCTGAAACTTATCCATAAGACTTTCTTCCAATTTAATTTTCTCCTTTTCTAAAGTCTTTATTGCACTTTCTTTTTCACTTATGACAACATTTTTCTCGCCTAACTCATTTTCTAAACTATTTATTATCACTGAACATTCTGATTTAGCTTTGTCTAGCTCCACTTCTAACTCAAGTTCATGTTTCTGTGTTAACTCTTGTATTTCTTTTAACAGTCCACTTCTAACTTTCTCTAATTCTGCTTGATACTGCTTTTCCTTTTCTTTAAATTCATCACTTGCTTTCAATTCCTTTTCTTTCATTTCTTCTTTCAATTTCTGAATATCTTTTTCCAAATCCTTAATTTTCTGAACTCCTGCTTGCAGGTGCTCAGATTGTATCTTTTCTTTTTCGTCTTTTTCTACTGTCAACTTTTCAATCACCTCTTGATTTCTGTCTAGCACATTTTTATCATAAGACTGCACCATCTGAATCACATTTGTTCTGATATTTTCAATCTCCTTCATCACATTTTGAACATGTTCCACCTGCTCTTTTTTCAAATCTTGTACATTACCTCTTAAAGAAGGAACTTTGCTCTCAACAAACTCTCTTAACAACCTCAAAGTCTTTTCATTATGACTTAGTTTCTTATTGCACTCTTTTAACTGCAGCTGCAGTTTTGCATTCATCTGTTTCTCTGCAAGAATAGTTTGTTCCAGATTGGTTTTCATTTCAGTGCTCGACTTTGGTGGGGATTCCATTGAAGAAGGCATGGATTCATCAAAGTAGAAATCAGCAGTGGCGAATTCTTGTGAGGTTTCTAAATCGGGGGATGTATCAGTGAGTGACTTGCGAGGAACCCGACTTTTCACTGCAGGTAAAGTTGAGACTGTTTTAATGGCTGTTGAATTTGTGCCATCGTCTTTTGTTTTTACACCTGCAACATAGTAATTTCTAATCATCAATTTATTCAAGCAGCACCCAATATCTTTTACTACACCACTATTATTAGGCTTTATTCAACAAGAGCTGTATATTTCACACTTTATCAAAACATTTCATCATGCAACAGCATATGAAATATAGAAAAAATATTGTTACAATTAATAATTAGTTTTTTATGGCGGGGTGGGGGAAGCAGCAAGTACTGTTATATGAAACAGTTCTGTAAATTGGGTGAGATTTGCAATTATTCAATATCCCACTTTGTTAATTTAAAAATCTCACAAAAGATTAATTTCACATATATTAACTATTTGAGAAATCTCCTTTGGGAATTTAAAGTTTGTGAATAAATCAGTCAGCTCACTAATTGCAAAAGTTTCGTTGTGCACAAATTTCTATGTTTGCAGTATTAAACAGTACATTCTATGTTTGCAGTATTAAACAGTACATTTTAAAACAAATTATTGTAAAAAGTTAGTGAAATAAACTTTACCATCTGTTGAATCACAGGTCTGTTGTTTAAGTGGTGTCTCTCCTTTCTTCATTTCTAATGTTAATTCTTCTGATAAACTCTTTGGGAGTAGGAACTCCTTGTCTGGCGGACTCAGGGAGTCAAACCCAGGTTTACAAACAATCTCCACTTCTTCCTTACACTCCTCAAACTGGTCACCTAGTGAGATACTGCCTCCCTCCAGGGAATACGGCTGAAGGTGCTCCTCATGAAAAACATCGGGCTCAGACTTGGTACCGGAAAGAAAACGTGGTCCCTGAGGCACTTTTAGACTGGGCTTTGAACTGTCTACCCACTCTTCAATGGGACTTTGAGCACTTGTTAAAGCCATGAACAAGTCGTCCGCAACAGGTATACTACAATTTATGAGAAAATAAATGAAAACCTAACTGGATGAAAAAAATAAAAGCTGTTTTACTTCTACTTATAAATTAAAATCTTTCAGTCACACACTGAGGATAAATCTGCTTGAATTAACATGTAGCTAACCTATGATTTACCTTTAAGCTGATACTGTGAATAGGGCATAACTACAAAATCAAAGCCAACCCTTTTGTTGTATTCATAAGAAAACCAGACAAGCTAATCTGTTAACGCCAAACAGTATTATCTTCATTAACTCTGAGAATCTGTCTGTTCTGGGCTATTTTTAGAAGCTCATTTAAGTATTCAGAAAACTGAAATTCACCACAAGACCCCAGAATCTTTCATGAAGCGCCAAAGAATGTTACCATTTTGTGAGCCTCACTTTCAGAGCATACTGAAGAACATTTGAAGTCTTTGGGACAGCCTGATCCAAAACTTCTATCAGTTTCACTAACTTTTTGACACAACTGGTATTCAAGGAAGTAACAGAGTACATTTTGTATTCAACTGAAATAAAACCTCAGTACATTGTACACAAGGACTAAAATTGGTACTCAGTGACATCCTGTAAGAGACATGTAAATATCATACTCATTAATGAAAACAAGCCTGGAATAGCTTCTATCTCACTTACCTGAGAACACCTGACAATTCTGGGACAACCTCTTTCAGTTCCTTGATATCAGCAGCAGTTATTTGTGGAAGGTTTGCATCAAAGACATCTGGAGCTTCAGTCTGTGCAAAGGAAACAAGTCTTTACTAATTATTCATGGTTTTAATAACATATTACTCAAATTGTGCAGTGAGTACTGACTACAAGTAGTGAAGTGTGCAATACCAAAACTTATTGAATGATTAGAGTAGTTCTTTTAGAGTTAGGGGTTTTCTTCCCACAATGGCTTGATTTTGATTCTATTATAAATGAGAGGCAGATTAATACTTGAGGTCTCCAGTAGGAGATAATTTTACATTAAAAGAGTTTCTTTTCATTTAAATTCATTTTTTCAGAGATAAATCAGTTAAAAGATATTGAATCAAGCTTGACTGGTTGAAAACAGGATAATGGGAAACAAAAAGGAGATCACATGGAGATATTGGCATAACCTTGATTTTCTGCAAGTTTAACTTTCTGTTGCTCAAGCTAAAAACAATGTTTAAAAGAGAAATCACTTGTGAAAATAGTACCAATTCAAGAAACAACAGACATAGTGACACATATAAGGACTTAAATTAACTTTTTTAAGCATGTACTTACAGCAAATGCTGGTGGAAAATCTCCAAAACCTTGGAACATTGCCTGTAAGAAGTGATGACCTGAAAGATGAATGTTACATATAATCTCAGTCCCTACTTTCCCTTTTTCTCTTAACTAGATCACACAGATGAAGTCTGAGGTTGTTTTGACAATATTTCTGTTGTGGTATGTTATGGCAACGCATCACTAAAACAGTTACTCTTGGATTCTAGGTTAGTATTTACCCTGATTCTCCTAAATTCCTTACATGGACTGTTTATCTTTCAACTCGGCCTGTTCTAGATATAATACAATGTACCTGGTATAAAGTTACCAACATCAATGTAAATATATAGAGGATACATTATCCAATTCTCATACTATATCTGCTGGGAACTAAAGAAAAACTAAACAGTTTTACCTATTATCCTTAAGAAGGCATCTCTTCTTTTCACTTCTTCTTCGTGCAATCTCCCAGAATCCTCTGCCAGCGATGATGCCCACTGAAAAAGGTAATATCATGTGAAATTCATTAAACACTTCTGTAAAACACTATTTGTTCCGAAGCAATTCACCTTTTGCAAGTTCTGTTCAGTGTCAAATCTAAAAGTTCTTGATTCAATTATTTATTAACATTTTCCCTTACATGTGTGTCTCAATGGGAAGGAGAGTTCTCTATTAGTAATTATATGTGAGATGAATCTTATACAAGATCATTATATGGGTGAAGTTGAAATTTATGCAAATAGCGAAAATTAAAACATCACAAATATTGCCCAATTTACAGGGTTATTAACATTAGATGAGTCATCTTAACTGCATACTGAAATGGTTTGATTCTGTACAACCATATATTCATATTCATTTTTTTGCCTTATTTTACCCAGAAATAATGGGGTTTTTTTGCTTTCTACTTACAGACAGGAACTTGCTGGAGAACTGTTTTCTTCTCACCACTTCTATCAGAAGTTGTGCATAAACTTTTGGGGAATCCTGTACTTGATGCAAAATATCCAGACGTTTCCTCAGTCTTCTCAGATTGCCCAGATAAATCGTCAGTTTACCATCCACATCACAGATTTTCTTTTCTACATACATTACCCATCTGTAAGAAAAGGAAAGGAATATGGACTTTTTTTCTTCATTTTGATTTCAGAAAATTTTGTTTTTAGTTTTACATTTTCCATTACTTTGGTCATAACAGTTTGCATGAAATGGAATAATTTGAATGATTTTAAAAGGGGACCATCCAAGGAAGTTCTCTGCTAAGTTCAATCAATATCCACTGGGTGATTGTTTGAAGAAAATAGTGAACGGTGGGTAAAACGAGCAGTTATAACAGCTTATCCTCAGCATAACTATGCTCAGATGAACAAAACAGTTTTCATAGAACATAATTACCTCAATCTTGTATGAAGGTTAACTGAAAGCTCTTCTTTTGCCATGCGGCACTTTTTCTTGATTTCCCTCAATCGCGAGTGATTTCTCATCATCTCAATCAACTGACTACGATGACTGGAACACAGATCCGGTAATATTGACCGGTCTCGTATGTTACTTAGTCTGTTCTGATTCTGTACAAATCCCTGTAAATAAAGAGTTTCTCTTTTAGTGTCCATGTCAATCCCTTATTCCAAGTTATGAAAACAGAAAACATATACAATGTACAGCACCTCATGCTTAACTACAGCCAATGCCATTCAAAGCTTCAATATCTGACATACAACAGATTGGAGCCATGTGTGATAAATCCATCTACAATATCCCTGAAAATAAGATAATTCATACCTGTGCTAACTCTGCCTGCTCCTGCACAACTTTTCTGGCACCTGAAATGATCTGGTCCAGCCCATACAGACGATCTTCTAGACCTTTCACTTCTTTCATGCTGTCATTTCCCACTTCTTTCATCATTAGTTCCACCTCTGCTTTTAAAGATTCTTCCACTTTCTGGTCCAACTAAAACCAATTTTTGTTATATGTTTAGATTTCTACTGATCGCATTCTGAATTGGTAGTACATGTACAACATTTCGGCGTTTTTCTAATCTGAATTATGCCTTTCCTTTCTTGACACATGTGAATGGTTCAACAGATTGACTCTTGTAATGAAAATAGTCTTGTAAAACAGATTGAATTTTCAAGTTAACACCATCTGCATAGAGTTTCACATCAGGCAACACAAAAGCCTATATACTGAATTGTGCCTTTTCTTTTTAAAGAATATGTTATAATTCCACTCTTTATATATGTTTATACCCCCCGATTGACTTACAATCAGATTTCCTAAACAAGCAGAGTGTGATTAACTGAATTTAATAAGGAATATGCTGGGACCTAACAAACTGCATCGTTACATCCAACATATCGTAACAAGGGACACTGTTACAAGTGGAGTATACTGTACTGAGACAGTATAAATATTACTATAATCTAATAATCTTTAAAACCACCAACCTGTTCTATAGCTTTCCCACACTGCTCTACCATGTCATGAAGGGTGTGATTGGTATCCTGAAATTAGTTCACCGCATAAAAACTGGAACATAAACTTTTTTCTTGGCTTTCTTTCTATAAAGAATAATGCCTTGCACTATGTCTCCAACAGAATACAGCTAGAAGTGAGTATACCGTAGATAATATGTTAAACTGACTTTCATACTACTGTAGGGATTCTTCTACTGCAAGAGCATGGTGCACACAAAAATTCTTTACAAACAACTAGAAAGTGTTTTTATATCAATCATACTAGAAATGTTAACAAGACATTATGTACTGTTCAACTCAAAGCAAGGTTCATAACTCGAACACAAACAACAAGGACAAGAATGACCAAATAATCCGAACTTCCAGAATTGCTAAATTTTCGACCAATCTGAACTTGACTTTAAACCTACATCAATAGGAAGTTACAACTGATCTCACTCTCTCTCTCACACTTTGGGGACTCAGAATTTCCATGTTCAGACATAAATGTAGACAGATGGCATAAACAATTTAATGCCCCATCATCATAAATTGTGTTAATATGACAGAGAAAAATATCATTATATTTAAGAACACTACTTGAGTCTTAGTTTAGTTTAAAAGAAATGGATAAGAACTCATCATTTCTTTTACATATGAATTAATTACTTGTTAAGCCTCGCCAATTACCTGTGAACTTATCCAGTCAAAGAGAGAAAATTTAGATAGGCCTTCCACTGACGAGCCGCTGTCTGTTGCTAAATCACACGATCCTGCTAGTGAGGGATGAACTGGGATTTTGGACAGCAACTGTAGTGACAAAGTCACACTGAAATAAACAAAAATATTTCTTTATACATGTATGCTTTAGCCCTGTTACATGGTGCTAAATTATTCATCAGTTCATCACGCCTTGACTTTTGGCAAGACACTTGTACCAAAACGAAAAGCAAAATTATAAGCGTTTAAAGGAATGAAGAAATTACCTAGTAATTATATCTCAATATGCCTGTGTAAAAAAAATACCCAAACAAAAATCGACAGAAATGAAACTATTTAAATACAGAACAAGGACCATACCTGGTAATCAGTTCCCTGTATGCCTGTCTGTCTTCCAAATACTCTTTGTACGTTTCATGGAAAGTCTCAGACCTTTGGTGCAGTTCACTAAAACAAAGAAGACATTCATATGAAATAATTTCTAAACATGTAAAATGTTGTGGAGAACATAAACAGACGTTATCCAAGCTATTACAGACCTTATCAGTAACAAGAGCTGCCATAAATGCCATGGAGCATGGACAGTAACCCAGGACATAGTTGCTAGATAGACTCAAACCTATGACCCTTAATCAATGAGAGGTTACAGTGATTTCAAGTCAGCAGCTCAACCCACTCTACCACAGAGGTAGTTTACATTAATATTTAATCAAAACATGTTCTGACTATTATGTGAGCATCATGGTTCATTGCAAATCTTAACTGTCCTGTCATACCTTGTAACATCTTCCAGGTTGGCAACAACAGCCGCCCAGCCCTGCTGCTGTAGATGTTGATCATGAATCAATCTTTCACATGCTCGTAACTCTTCACTGTCAACATCTTGAAATTGCTATGAAAGGAAAAATCACCAAAATACAGTGCATAGTAATTCTCTATACACTTATATCACTATCCTGCTCATGTAACTCTATTTATCTAACTGTAAGTTGAGTAATATTCGCAATAATTTAGTTTTTGCTATTTTTACAAATTTCAAACTTCGCTAATTTAAAAATCTTGAATCACATAGATTTACTATTAGAACATTCTCCTCTCGTGAATTTAAAATAAGCACAAATAAATTTTAATAAATTTTACTCACGCGAAAATTACACAATTTACAGTCACTGTCTTATAAGATTTCTGATGTAAAAACTTACACTGTTACAGTATGACTAAATATGACTTTTACTAAAATGGGGTGTGAACCTGCAACTTCAAGCTGATTTTTTCATTTAAAATTCCCAATTTATATACAACAGATAACTATAATATCTGTATATAAACTGACAAGAACATATAAATATTGGACACTGTCTATACATACCAAAGCAAGCTGTGCCCTTGACACCACAGTCTCATATGCAGGTGGCATTAGCAGGGAGCCTTCCACTTGACCCTGAAGATCTATGTCTGCAATTGCAAGTAGTTTGTGATATGTGGGAAGGTGTATACCAGTAAACAAAAGTATGTGAAAGTTACACCTTGTACAACACAATTGACCTGGTTTATTTTTATGTTTATAAAGCTTAAAATACATGTTTAATCATTCCAGCATGGACTAATCAGTTGTAGAAATGTTTGAAATAAATACTGGCAGCCTTTTGTTTGAAAGAATATTAATAATAATCTCACATTTTCACAAATCTAATTCTTTACTTTTTGGCAGGAATTATAATAGCTTTGACACAATGTGAGGTATAAAACTAATTACTGCTGACCTTAGACCCCTTACTTTCAAAAGTGTTAAGGGAGACACAGGGGTATGCACAGTCTATATATACTACCTTAGGCAGATTGAATGAACCAGTCTAGAAACAAGGCGTGATTGCTTTTTCTTGGAGTTTGACATCTTTTTCAACGTGTTTCAGTTATATTCAAGCAATTTACTAACTATTGTTCCTTGGAAGGACCAGTACTAGACTGCCAACTTTCTCACATAATCGGTCAGGCTGGTAGCAAGGCTCAAACCCATGTCCATCAATCAGTAACCACTAAATCACAGAGACAGGTCTTACTACATTTAAATCACAATCATGGACGTCTCATATCTACTTATAATGTGGTACATTTATGTTAATCTCATAAGTGTAACTCTACACAGTACCTGAGCCATAGTTGACACTGGGAGACGGTGGTACAGAACTCTCTATGGTACTCTTACTGAACAGGAATATAGGGTTGGTATCCTGAAATAGTAAATACACATCTACATGTATCAAATACAGTTAACCATTTGACAGCAGTCATCTCAACCAGACAGCCAACTGACTTAAATCAGCTGATACTTACGTATCCAAATCGATCAGTTTTATATTTAACACACTTATATTAAGCAGCCCCTTACTTTAAGTTTGATGCATCTCTTCCCTGGTGTACTGTAAAACTAAAAAATGTTTTTTTCCTGAGGTTTTAATTTTTTGCCAATTTTCATGAATGAAACACTTGCAAGTTCATGAAACTTGCTAAAACAGCAAACAAATTATGATTTTATATAAAATAGGGATTCCTCCTGAATTCAAAAACTCATGCTTAAATAGAATATTGGAAAATCGTGAAATAAACAACACGCAAATATAAAGACTTTTACAGTATCTGTTCACAAATAAAATATGTCAGCATCCAGATAAAAATATTGGATGATGCATCCATGTTCAGTTGCTTTTTAGCTATTTTTAAAATCAACAAACTCAAAGTTTCAACCGATAACAGTTGTATTACTGTAATTTTACTAAGGGATAAAACAAAATCTGGCCAGTTAGAGGACTGCTGTAATATGTAGGTTAACAAGTTGTTGTATAGGATAGGACAGTACTTGCTGACTAAAGTTGGTTGCTTCACCCTTACCCTGCAGGTTCTTAGGGATTTTGCGTTTGCAGCCAGTTGATTTTTTCACTACTTGACATTGCATAATTATAGTATTGACTTGGCTTTAATGATTTATATATGAATTCACGCAATAAAATATTAATGACCATTAAAGTAACTAGAGTCTTTATCATTTATTGAAAGGTCAACACTACCAAATTATTAATTCTATGGGTAGGCTATTTTACAAATTAGTTTAGTGTTACCAGAGATAGTCTAGATTGCACAGATAGTGTTACAGACTGTGAACACAATCATACACATTTATGGGTATAAACTTTTGTGGCTTTTTGATAAAATGCAATTTCGAGGGTACTTAAATTTGTAGATTTCATTTTTTGAAGAAAATGGAAAATTAATGTGGATCAGTTTCACATTGCGATTTTACAATTTGTTCATTGACACAGTCACATAGTAATCCACGAAAACTCATGTCCCACAAACAGTAATGGTCTCATAGTAGATGACAAAATGAGAAAGGGTAAAAGCTAAAATTAGCAATAGTTATATCCCAATGAGAGAATCAGAACCTCATCCTATAATATTGTTGCTGATGACATGTCTCAGCATGAAACCACTCATTTTCTTGGGACACTAAATTCTTTGGATTTTATTGGTTGGTCGATCTCTGCAAAAATTTGGTGACATATGACCACATTGGTAAATGGCAGGGGAGGTCTTGGATTGACAACACAGGAATTTTCCATAAGACTAATTTTATTTTTACAAAGACTGGTGACAAGAAGTTGTTTTTTGCTTAAATATTTAATCTTAGATTACTGAACGCTCACAGAAAAAAATTTTCAAATATTTTCAATTCACCTTTCAAACTGGAATATACATTCACTGTATATAATAAAACCATGCATGCCAAATTCTGACCAATTTAACCCCGTTACATGTAACTCTTACCCTGCTGGATGCACTCTTCATTACTCTGTCAGTAAAATTTTCAGAAAAAAACACCCTTTCAACAATTAATGGTAAACTCCAAATTGAAAGATGGTCTATTTTAGAAATTCAGCAGGCAGGGTAACGTCTAATAATAAATGAATATTTGTTTACCGTTCCAGCATGATATTTTCCAACAACAGCATTTGGATCCAGACTTTCGCCGCCACTTATGAGCAGCACCTGTTTATCTTCCGAGATTCGACAACCTCTCGCTATAACACCCTGGAGACTTGAGACCCTAAAAAAAATCATTATCAGTCTTACCAAAACTACCGACAGACAGGACAATCAAATCAAAACATTTTAGAGTACTGCAGGGAACCAGTACACTATACTTTCAGGCTGGTTCCTTGGCTAAAAAAAATGTGTTTACTTACATCCACAATCTTTGAATCATGCTTTACTAGAATTTAGATTTTACAAACTACTAGCTTAGTTACAAATGATTATCTTTTATCTTTTTCCTTCATTTTCACCTAAATTTTAGCCAGCCAATAAAATGTCTTACTTTTCCATTGCCAGGTTCATGTCAAAGGTCATCATCGTCCCCGTGTCCACATGGAAAACATACAACATTGTTAATGCTCTGTACTTCTGAAGCTCAACATATAAACTGTGACTTCACCCAGTCACCAATCTTCGGCTTCACCTAAGCACCAATCTGTGTATTTGCTCAAGATGCAATCTGTGACTTCATTCAAAATGCAATCTGTGACTTCACCACATGCTGTAGATTCTTTACATCTGTGTACACACTAAAAATAAAACAGGAACTTCTTTCACATATTAAGAATCATCAACCAACAGACCAAATATCAAATAAAAACAACTGTTAAAACTATGGCAGATAAAATGAGATGCTAATGGTTAATCATCCTTCAGGAACTTCTTTCACATATCTAAAGAATCATTCAACCAACATGACCAAATATCAAATTAAAAACAACTGTTAAAACTATGGCAGATAAAATGAGATGCTAATGGTTAATCATCCTTCACAAACTATTTAACTTGTTTTTGAGTATTTATTTCAACTGAATTAAACATTTCATTTATATTTAAAGTTATACAAGATTTGCGAACTGATAAAAACAACTTTAAAACACTGATAAAAACACTGATAAAAAAAACCCACAATTTTCCTCACTGTCCACCTATCTAATCATTTTGTAGAGCAGATCATAATTGCTGTATCTGTGTGATGCAAGTGCATCACGTGACTTGAAGAAAGTTTAGTGCCTCACATTTAGGGCACATACCATAATTTCCAGACAATAGACGGTGTCCTATATGAAAAAAAAGGTAAATTTTCGAAGATGGGGCCTATATGGCGAAGCAGACTATACATTCTTTTTTATATTATTAATTGTTTTTTATGAAAAAAAAACAAGTTAAAATCTACTTACGCATCTGCTCTGGACACAGTACCAGATTGATGCATTGTAATTTTAGGTACTATAAGCTGTTTGAAAACAGTTCACCAATACTTTCCAACCCATTTAGCCTTCATGGGTCAATTAATTACCTTATACTACCCTATTCCATAATAAATTATATACTAGGTGTTTGGCCGCGGCCTATTGTCCGGAAATTACGGATATTATGGTAGATCTGAACTGTTTAAACAATATTGTTGTCCTTCTGAAACCTGTTGCATGTCCAATGTATGAATAACAGCAATCACTCATGAATTAATAGCTGGTACCTTTCATGGGGCTTTATCAGATGGTTGCACTCAAGAAAGTGAAAATATGACCACTGAGCTTAAGACACAAGAGAGCACTGCATTATGATGGCGTTCAAAGGTTAACATAATTGTGATGTACTTGATGAGTTTGTGTATTTCATAAGTCAACTTGTACCTTTGTCATCTTGAACCCCAACTGGTCAACTAGTAGAGTTCAAGAAGTCAACTTGTACCCTTGGTAGTCATCTCCTACTTTTGTTTCAAACACGTTTCAAAGAAGTAGAAATGGAAAAGAGATGTTAAATAGGATTCTATGTAAAACTAGATGTAATTGATCATGAGGCCAGAGAAACCATTGGTTATGCCTAATTCAGTATAATATCGCTGAAATCAGGCTACTTTTTTGTTAATTTGCATGCCTTGACTTACCGATTTGAATCATTTTGATTAAAGGTCCATTACTCAGACAAAATCAAATTTTCTTCTATATCTGGAATTGTAACAGGCTTCTTCTCAGAAGAAAATTATGACATACTGCACCGAATGTGACCATATTATGTTGAAAATTTGAGTTTCACCGTTTACCAGTTTTCAAATATCTTTCTAATTTTCCAGAAATCTCACAGAAAGAGGCTGTAAATAGGTTGTATATGAATAAGCATGCCTATTTTTAATTATAGTTAAAAGAAATTCACTTCCAATTATGTGCAACGTATATTTTTGACTGTTTACAACATGCAATAAAGCGAAAGTAGGACAAAAAGACCACCAAGGTCAATCTAAGGAAATACAAAAACATTCACACGTTTTTCTGCAGCAGTATTTCAAACAGGGAAATACTCCACCGCTATTGTAAAGTTTTAGAAGCCAGTTTCAAACTGTATTTCCCTGTTACAATTCCAGGAAATTCGATTTGGTCTTAGTAATGGCCCTTTAAGACTTTAAAATAGCACCAAAATTCAGCAATTTAGTTTTTCCCACCTTCTGTTTGAGAATGCCAAAATCTATCACCCTGCAGGATACAGGTGTTCACCCCTTCAATTTGCCATTTCCTGATTAAATAATCACAAGTAAGAGGTAAATCATTTGTTGGAATTTGAAAGACTAGATGCTTGGACACCAAAACTACTTTTAACTATAATGTTATGAGCAGTATGGTTATGACTTTTTTGTGAGTTGACCAAATCAGATACAAGATGACTAAGGTACAAGTTGACTATCATATGAGTTGACTGGATTCTTTAGACATGAGTGGTGCAATTGCCAGGTATAGTGAAAGAACAAAAACAAAGTTTTAACTTAAATAGAATAGAACATGAATGAAATCTTAGTATCATGAACTTAAAAGACAATTCTAACACTAACTCCATTTCTTCTCATATAAGGAAAAAGGATTTGAGCGTGATGTACAAAATGGTATATCACTCGAATGGCCGGAATTATGTTTTGCTTTTGAAAATTACCCTTGCGTATTTTAACATAATTTAAACGTTTACATTGTCGGTCTTTGTGTTCAAACTGCAATATATGTTAAATATTCATGAAATGTTCACTAAAATTTAGCAGTTATTCTCTTAATTTTACACTGGAAGCATAGTTTTGGCATATTTTATATAAACGTGATACTGTCAATAACATGGGATGTTGTTCGTGCCTTAAGTTATATACATGACCTCATCAACGTTTAAACCCGGCACTGTCAGCGCTCAGCTTCTTGAAGGCAGACAGTTTACAAAATACAGATGATTTCACTGAAAATAGTTGAGCTGCTATTGATACAATCTGCTGTTATATCACAGTACATACACGAAAACCACAAACTAAAATTTAATATAAAAATGATTCCTTTAAAAGAAGTTAATGCAAGTAATGCCAAAATTATAATTTATAGAAATGTGGAGTTAAAGTTCTGGGAACAGCATAAATATTCTTGCGTTGTCTGACCTGGAAAGTCACTCAGCTTCGCGTAATAAAATAATTCATAAATTTTTCCAAGAAAACGTGTTAGAATAGAAAAAGATTTTACTTTTGTGTGACATACTGGTTTTTTTATCACTGTCAGGGTGTTCGGCAGGCTTTGAAAATCAAGGGCCATTGACTCTTCAGCCTAAATTTTCAAGGGTCAAAATCAAATTTTCAAGAGTCAAAGTGACATTGTTAAGGGTCGAGTCAAGGGTCATCGGGTTCAGGTAATATATCCTAGGCTTGCATATCATGTTTTTCTGTTTGTGTCATGCTGCTTTTCAGTCGTATTTTCTAATGATTCTTAAATTAGATAGCTGCTCATCCATTTCCTAGGCTCTGTCAGCTGAAAATTATGTTGTTCCCAGTTTGTCACATTTCTTCGTGACCTCGCATGTCAGTGATTTTCCGTCATGCCCCCCCGTGACCGATTTTAACAGTTTTAATACCAAAAAATATATTCAAATAATGATTAGCATTGACAAATACTGAAGGCACCGGATAATGCCTGCCGATAATTAGAGTAGAGAAAAAATCATGTCCGTAACAATTTTGAAAGTTAATATTACAACACATAAGTCACTAATTTTAATATTAAAAAAAAATGCTTTTATTGTCATTCGTTACTCTTCGACAACAGTGCTGGTCGAGTTTTATCAAGTTTAAAAACATGAAAGCATGTGCAAATGTCAGTAATGACATTATGATTATCGGAAAAACAGAAAAACATTTAATTGTCTTATGATTTTATGTTTCCTGCGATCAGTGAATTACAATACACAGAGTTGTGTCAGAGTCGTCAGCTCATAAGTCCGTGTTTCAGACAGTTCGCCAAGGTCTTTCATTGTTTATCAATTAACACCTTTTATAATGAGCGAGACGGCCACTTGCTGGTTGATAGGTAGTGACTAATTAGCTCTGCCTTCTTTCATATACTAACCAACAGACGATAATCGATTTTTGACTGACGGTGTAACCGCCGAGACTTGTAACGACGCCAACATTTGTTATCCAATAGAGAACAGTCTGATTTGGGTTGACACGGCAAAATTGACAAGACTTGTGACGCATGATAAATATTTTTCTTGCGGGTCAAATACGAGTATTTCTCGATTTTCACGGGTCAAGACCTGAGGCTTCGGGTCAATCGAACATCCTGTTTGTCGTTTAGATGCTTTGTAATTAATCACGAAGGCCAAAGGCATCTAATCTCCACACAGTGATATACTAACCGGTATATCACTCAAAAGTAAAATCTATTTCCAAAATTTAATTTAAAACAAACACACAATTTAATATTTGATTAAATTGATGGTAATGATCAGAAACTGTGTCGAACATGTGCTTATCTTTTCAGTTCCATTGTAAATTAAATATCTGCCAATATTTCCTCATGTTATACCAACGTCTGCACACAAAGTTCAATAATATTTTAAAAATATGTTTAATGGTTTAAAACATTTTCATTTACAATTGCCAGCTAAGCCTTAAATTAACTATATCCAATGATCAGCATTTCAATGGCCCATACAACCAAATCTTGCTAAAGTAATGTCAGAGCACGTGAAAGGTGAAAACAAAAGCAATAAAACTACTATCTAAATTTACCTGTGACCTCAAATTTGTCAACAAATAAGAACTATGACAGCTGATGAAATTTATTTTAATCACAACACGTAACTGGCAATATTTAGTATAACATATTCAAGCAAGTAAATTTTAATTTCTGCAAGATTAAATGAACTACTTCAGACGATGAATTTGATTTCTTTTACGGGATTATTTGCGGAATAAATATCCTATTTAATTCTTCTGTGTTTTTTTCCGAAGATAGTCGGAGTTTCTCCAATTTGAAGAGTTCTCAAGGGGAAATAATTTAACTAGGTTTCAGGTAAGACTCCACTAAATATTTTTCTACGTACTTACTGTATAACAATCCAGCTCCCCTCATCTGTGATATTTTTATTTACATTCTGTTAAAAATGCATTAATTTCAAACAATCATAGAGCCCTTTTAATACTAATCAGAAAATAAATCAGAAAATAAATGAGAAAATACGTTTTGTTCAACCGTTGAACTTTTTTTATAGAACGCTTTAGTGTTATTTCCATCTTTCCCGTCTTGCATTGATACTCTTATTTTGGAGATCTCCTTGAATAAAAAATGACAGAAAAAGAGATGCTGACAATGTAAGAGATTCATGATCACGCGAGTCCTGAGACATGAGATGTAAACAACGTATGTTCCAATTACCATACTACGGATTTATCTGGATCAATGATATTTAGTCTGCATTCGTCCCAGATTTTATAGTATAAATAAAATCAAGACAACACGAAGTTTTCAATAATCCCCAGATTTTATCTAGCTTTTAAAATGTCTTATGTAGATTAAAAAAACAGCATCCTTTTAAGTACTGAACATCAACAAAAGGGAAAACCCTGGTTTAAAATGACTTTTGCACAGCGACGAAAATAGCAATATTCGTTCGTGACTACATTTCAAGACATTTTTCCAGAAATAAATAAAACTTTCTTAAGTTTGTTAAAACTAGTGAAGGAAATTTTTAGGACAATTAGACGGTTATTATTACTTTAAGCTAAGTTTGGAATATAACGCACACAAAACATACGCCCGGTAAATGATGTGGCTGATTTTGAGTAGGCTAATGTTTAAGAACGAAGAACCATGGATTTGTAAAAACTGCAATTTAAAGAGCTCCACGAATTAAGGTAAACACACCTACATACATTCATAACTGCTCATATAAATATCAACAGCTTAAAATATTACTTTCTAGAAATACAAGAGATTCTATCACAGAAGCTAGTAGATCTATACATATCTGAAACAAAGTTGGATTCTACTTTCAGAGACAGTTTATTTCATACTAGCCTCGTATATACGTGACATTCAAGTAAGACACCGAAAAGACATTGAGTCGTTGTCATTAGAAAATATATCCAACGAGCTACCTCTAAATGAATCAAAGTGGCTCATTATTATGTGTTTATAGACCACCAAACATGCCGGAAACAACATTTCTCTCACAATTTTACAAAATGTTTGGAAAAAAATGTACACCCATGTTTAATCATTTTATAGTAGGTGACCTGTTACATAAGAGTAAAGCAAAACCATTCATTGATCTTATGTCAATATATCCACTGTGTTCCTTTAATTGTTCGTTTTGTCCTCGTGTGTTTGCTTTGTATGCTAGTGTGTGTTGGTAGTGTATATGTGTGTGTGTACATGATTGTGTGTGTGTGTCGTGTGTCGTGTGTGTGCGTGTGCGTGTGCGTGTGCGTGTGCGTGTGCGTGTGTGTGTGTGTGTGGTGTGCACTTCTGGGTGCTGTGGGGTTCGGTTTGGGGAGGCTGCGTTTTTGGTACGTGGCATTCCCTGTTGGATATTATTTTTGTTTTTATGGAATGGTTTGATCTGTTAGACTTAGTCAAAAATTCTACTTGTTTTAAAAAAAACTGTACGCCATCACTTTCAGAGGGTTTTTTCACAAATACCAAACCATTATGTATGAAATTTTTTAACTTTCCTACAGAAGTCAGTGACTGTCATAACGTAGTATTAAGAATTTAGTTCCTGATGCACTTTATACATATCTGTTTGATATCTTATGTTTGCGAACTCGAGAGTGACTTGCTAAGCTGCAAGCTTTCTTCACAATCGAGCTAAAATAAATCAGTTTAAACTAAACCTACACTTGTGGGAACAAGAACAAATTACTACACTATATCTACTCAGACTTTCGCAAGTAAACTTATAGAAACACTTGCAACACCTCTTCGTAAGAAAAATGATACAATGACTAAATCAAACTACAGACCAGTTAACATTCTACTTGTTCCTTTTTAAATTTTCGAAAAAGTATTTGATTCTCTACTTTCGAGACACTGTTTTTGACAAGTTTTTTCTTACGGATCTAATTCTATGTAATGGGTCTTTTTGTTCTTTGAATAAATATCTAACAGAATATACAAAAAGTAAAAATTGTCATCAAATGATGCTTAAATGCGATTGACCACCTTTAAGACTTGTAGAAGATTGAAAACATTATGATTTGAGGGTATATGAGTTTTTTCTAAAACCATTTTTTTGTCTTGGCTCAAAAATGAACATTTTTAAACCCAAATGTTTCCATCAGTGAAAAATAAATAAAAATTTATTGCTTAAAACAATATAAAAATTTAAAAGAAAAAAATATTTCAATATCTTCCTCTCCATGCAAGCTACCTACACACCAAGTTTCATTGCAATTGGTCAATCCTAACTCATGTTATTAAGCGGCAACCATTCTTCTATTTTTAGTAATAGTGACCTTGACCTTGATCCTAGTGACCCCAAATGCAACTAAAGCTTCCTCTCCCCGCAAACTACCTACCAACCAAATTCCATTGCAATTGGTCACTCCTAACTTAAGTTATTGAGCGGAAACCATTCTACAATTCCGGGTCACTGTGACCTAGACCTTTGACCTTCTAGTCTCAAAACCGTAAGGTGTCCTCTACCGGTTATGACCAACCTCCACATCAAGTTTCAAGATGTTAGGCCCAAGCGTTCTCGAGTTATCGTTCAGAAACTGTTTTACAATTATGGGTCACCGTGACCTTGAAGTTTGACCTAATGACCTCAAAATCAAGAGGGGTCATCTGCTGGGCATGACAAACCTCCACATCATGTTTGAAGATGCTAGGTGTAAACATTTTCAAGTTATCATCCGGAAACCGTTTTACTATTCCGGGTCACTGTGACCTTGACCTTTGACATACTGACCTAAAAACAATAGGGGTCCTCTGCTGGTCATGACCAACCTCCACATCAAGTTTTAGGATCCTAGGCCCAAGCGTTCTTGAGTTATCATCCGAAAACCAGTTATTAGACGGACGGACGGACGGACGGACGACGGACGGACGGACGGACGGACCGACCGACCGACCGACCGACATCTGCAAGTCAATATACCCCTCTTCTTCGAAGGGGGCATAATAAGTCCAGGTATATCTGATTATGATGTCTTCTCTACAACAAGCAACTATTTTTACTGGTGGCACTAATGTCAGCCCGGATAGCTCAATCGGTAGAGCACGAGACTTGTAATCTCGGGGTAGCGGATTCGATTCCCGGGGCTGACCAACTAAAATTACCAACAGTCTTTTGGATGAGACCAAACCCGAGGTCCCATGTATGGGTGCTATACACCTGGCATGTATAAGAACCAGGGGTGTCTCTGGAATCGGGACGCTTTCTGTATCTTGCACTATCCTCCGAAACCTAAAATAACTAACCTATTCTAGGGGCGTTGGTCATATGGGAAACCGGTACCAACGATAAAGCCCTAATATACGATACGATACCATTGTGGCACTGACACACAAAGTAAATTCTCAGACTAAAAAACTATACACATTTATAAAAAAAAACTCCAAACAAGACGTTTAAAATGTGTCCTCACTTAAAGATCAAATAACAAGCAGTCTTAAATCAAATAATACAGACAAGGCTAACATATTAAACTATAAGACATCACCACTATCTTAGGAATAAAAATGCATCCAGACATTAAGATATTTCAACCCTTTGCAATATTGTACATACCTTGATATGACAGCTCTTTTTTAACCTTTTAGGGCAGTTTTTATGCTATCGTTAGTCAAGAGTAGGACTCTCAACACGTGTTTTATGTTAGATTTATTTTACTCCATGTTTTTTATGTTTCTCTTTCTGTCATTTTATGTCTGAGCATTTGTATTTAGCTTTATTATATACTTTCATATTGCCCCGTTCACTTTGCCTTAGAGAGTTCGTTCAGTATTCTACGGTACTGCACGTTGGCAAGGAATGATACTGAACGTTGGCAAGGGAGGGCGGTCCTAGCGATCAGCTGTACGGACTATTTTATTTGTTTGCAAACATCGTTTTAATGAGGTTTATATGTCAAAGTTTGACACTTTTTACAATTAAATAAACTACGGTCTTAAAATAAAATAGAAACTTTAATCATTTTCAAGTAGATGTAAAAGAGTTTAATTTTTAAAATGGTTCGAATTTTTTAGGGCACGCAATACCAGTTCTTGTTACGAAAGTTACTGGTACGTACAGTATATCAGCCAAGTATTGATAAAGAAAAGGAATGATGTTTTGCATGTAGTCATAAGAAGGAGAAAACATTTTTAGGAACGTATATCAAGTTGATTTATTCATTTTAAAAAAAAAAACCTCCTCCGTGGGGAAAAAAAAAAAATAATATCAACAGGGCCACTACCAAACGCAGCCTCCCAAACGAGCCCCACGCACCCAGGGCACACCACCACACACACACACACACACCACACACACACACACACACACACCGCACACACACACGACACACACACACAACATACATTTCAAACAACAAACCTGCATCCGCCCTAAAGGAACACAGTGGTCTTGCGTTTTTCAAAACAAGATGGCGGACGGCAACTGAAATTTCTTACCGTATAATTGACGTCAATGTTTCTCCTCATAAATGACGTCACGTATAAACAACAATATTGAATCGAGTCTATTAAGGTAGCGGGTGTGTAATGAGTACTTCATGTTTAATGACCATTTGGAATACTTTGGATTTTATAGTTGTACCTATATTTTGTACTGTGGCGCAGTGGTTAGAGCGTCTGCTTTGAGACCAGAGGTCTTGGGTTCGATCCCAGAAGAACCAAATTTTTTTTCGTTATTTTTTAGTCATCAAATTGAATAATATGAAAAATTATGCCATTTTACAAGATTTGAGAACTGAATCTTAATTTTCCTTAATTTTATCAAGCTGTACAGTTACTTGAAAATATAAAAATTGGCCGTGCTCATTTCTAAAAGTTCAATATCTCAAAAAGTAGACGGTAAAACATTTTCATTTTTTCTTATATTTCAGTTCATATACTACTTATAAAAGTTTTATAATCAATAGTGATGCCCCTACTCCTAATCTTTTGCTACAGTCGTGTATATTTACATGTGTGATATGTCTCGGGGCAAAATAAGGCAAATTGTATACCCTAGTTTTTGGCATTATTGCATACTTTTTGTTACACCTGTTGAGCTTGTAGAATTATAATACATGTTTTGCAGTTTAACATTGATTGTTATATTTTTTGGAACCTAGAACAAAAATAAATGTACGTAAATACTTGCAAACATACCTATTTTAACTTTTAGGGTACTTTTAAATCTGGTCAGTATTTTTTCAATGGCGGTAGGGCAACAAAAAACGAGATTAATTTAAAATTAAACGGTGAAATGTCTTTAAATTTTGCACACGAGTCGGTTAACAGATGTAGATTATAAATATATTACGTTTAATGTATTTTGGAATAGTGTCCATTAGACCCCCACTACTTAATACGCAATAAAGAAAATGTACATTGTAAAATAGTACGCTAGTTGTCTGAGCAATTTCAAGATTCAAGATTTATTGTTTTTTGCCAACAGAATGTCATTTTGTTCAAATTCAATATGAAAGTATATAATAAAAAGGTTATTGAACTTGTATGGCGAAATATTACTTGGAACGAGTTGAGTTGGCGGGAACAACCCAAGATTTATTTATTGTTTTTTGCTAACAGAATGTCATTTTGTTCATATTCAATATGAAAGTATATAATATAGGGTTAACTGTTTTGTAATTTTGATATGTGTGACTGTATATTTGGTTTTTAATGGTCGGAAACTTTTTTAACGGTAACGGCGTTAGCCGGAGCTGTTAAAACTGTTTGCGATCATTAAAACCGTATATACGGTAGCAAATGTTAAAATCACTAAATAGTTAACCCTATTCTAACACACAGTGTGTTAAAATGCGATAAAATAAACTTTATAGTCGCAAATTTAGGCGACGCAACCAATCAAAAATGACGTTACGTCAATAACTGCGTTAGAATAAAAGGGTTATTGAACTTGTATGGCGAAATATTACTTGGAACTCGTTGATTTGGCGGGAACAACTCGCAAGCTCGTTGTTCCCGCCAAATCAACTCGTTCCAAGTAATATTTCACCATACAAGTTCAATAACCTATAGAATACAATCAATTAATAAAATATCTTAATCTCTAGCATGTACGTCCGTACAATATGCTTATATGATTTTTTAAACAATAATATGATTAACTATACTTATACTTATTTTATATGCATTTGATGTAGAGACAAATCCATGCCCTGGCAGCAGGTCTGATCTTTGTGGTTCATGCAATTTGGAAGTAAAATGGCACCCAGATAGGGGAATTTTCTGTGAAGACAGCAACACCTGGTTTCACGCCGAGTGTCAGGGAATTGATACTTTTATGTATCAATTTCATACTGATCATTCAAATGAAACATGATAGTCTGCAAATTACCTCATTTTAACTCCTCATTCTTCGATCATTCTAAACATTAGATTTAGACCGAACATTTTCATCTGTCAGTACGGAAAATTCATCTATACAGTCACCACATGGCGTCCAACATACCACACCACTACACTGCAGCACTCCAGTTAGTAAATCTATAAACAGCAACACAAATTCAAGGCGACAACTAAAACAAATATTGTTTGTAACACTGAAGAGCACAAACATGGTACAACTAAACGTTTCTGGGGGTTCATTAAAAGTTTGAGAAATGACTCTTGTGGTGTTGCTCCTTTGAGAGAAAATGGTGTTTTAAAATCCAGTGCTCAGGATAAAGCTGAAATTTTGAATAAGCAATTTTCTTCAGTTTTTACCAATGACCTAGACACTAATTTACCAGATTTAGGACCTAGCCAATTTAGTTGTATGACAGATATAAATGTTAACAGAAGATGGTATCAAAAAAATTCTCTTGAACTTAAATACGCAAAAGGCAGCAGGTCCAGATCAGATTAAAGCAAGACTATTGGAAGAATGTGCAATTGAAATATCCACTATTTTCACAATTTTGTTCAATAAATCTTTCGCGTTTGGTTTTGTGCCTTCAGACTGGTCTGCAGCCAATGTAACACCCATTTTCAAAAGAGGCGAAAAATTCCAAGCTAGTAATTACAGACCAGTCTCATTGACTTGTATCACATGTAAACTTATAGAACAAACATCCTAGATCATTTAGATAAATTTAGTATCCTGGTGGACAATCAGCATGGTTTTCGTGGCACCGGCGGTCTTGCGAAACCCAACTTGTGGGTTTTATTCACGACTTAGCTAAGTCAATACAAGTGGATGTTGCTATCATGGATTTCAGTAAAGCTTTTAAGGTAGTTTACCATGGCAGACTTTTACTAAAACTAGCCCATTATGACATCAGGGGCTCTATACATTCCTGGATTAAAGCCTTCTTAAACAAAAGAACTCAGAAGGTAGTGGTAGATTGTGCATCATCCAGCATGGCTTCTGTTAAATCAGGTGTTCCTCAAGGTTCAATTTTGGGACCGTTTTATTTCTGCTTTGCCTTATTCAGTTACATCAAATGTTTGCCTTTTTGCAGATGATTGTGTGATTTACGGAACAACAAGATCAGATGAAGATTCAAACTAGCTGCAAAAAGACCTAGACAATTTATCATTATGGTAGCAGAAATGAAAGATGTCTTTTTATAACGTAAACAAGTGCCATATTATGCGTCTAACTAGGTCCATAAAACCATTGAATACTGTGTACACTTTGCACAATCAGGCAACATATCTTGGTGTGGAAGTATCATCTTATTTATCTTGGTCTCCACATGTAAACAAAATTTCTAGTAAAGCTATTCAGAGCTTAGGATTCTTAAAACGAAATATATATTCATCAAAAAGTTCTACTAAGACTGCTGCTTATAACACCATTGTTAGACCCACTCTAGAGTACAGTTCTAGTGAATGGGATACTTATCATCAGAAGGACATAGATAAATTAGAGAACATTCAAAGGCAGGCTGCAAGATTGTTACAAATGCATATAGTAAGACCCCGGGCACAATGGCAAATATTTTGAATGACTTGAATTGGGTTTCTTTGCAAACTAGAAGACAATATGGTAGGCTAACATTATTTCATAAAATGGTTTATACTCATGTTGATGTTGATCCTAAACTCTGCCTAGACAGTCACGTCATTACCACCATATGGCATTGCAGATACTATCCACTTCAGTTTATTATTACAAATATTCATTTTTCCCTCGGACTGTTGTCCAATGGAATGCTTTACCATCGCATGTAGTCAGTGTTGAATCAGTCTCCGGATTTGGTTCAGTACTGTACTGGCTGCATTGATGTACAAACCATAAATGAGCATACTTGCTTTTATTCTGTTTTAACCCTACTATAATGTCTTCCTTACTGCACAACAGATTATATATGTACATATGTGCAGGATAGGGATTTTAAGGTGTTAGGTTTTCCACCTTTTTTTTCTCACACACTGCCAGTAGGTACCGGGTGGATTGAGTAGCTTGGGAAACCTGACAGTTCTTTCTCTTTTTAACCCCCACGCATAACCATGTTTCAGTATTGAACTTTAGCCATAGAAGAAGAAGAGCTACCTATGTTTATAGAAATGTATTTTATTAATTGTCAGTATTCCATTCACCAAAACTATTATTAATCTAAGTAAAGTATACTGATTGATTTTCTAAATCTAGTCATTCTTTTTAAATGAATTACATTTTGTTTGTATATTTAATCTTAAAGAGCAATCAAATCACATGAATTCAATGTTAATTAATTTCAATGTACTTTTAATTATTTAATTAGAACTTTGTACATAGTGTGTTGTTTTAGTTTAAGTACATGTAGTTTTACCGATGATTTTGTAATTGATGTAATGCTTTCTTATTCAAAGCGTTTTTACTCTGTTTACATTAATATATCTGCGTTTTTACTCTGTTTACATTAATATATCTGTAAATCTATAGTCGGTTGTAACCTGGAGCAATAATATTATATATTCGTCCCAGGTTGCAACAGCTCAGAAGAGCTCATATGTCTTGCCGACTCAAAATAGACCTATCTTATCTTATTAAATCTTAGGAAAATCATTTAGTAGATGTTAGCCTAAATCTATGGTACGTGACGGAAGGGAGATAACCCACAATTTTTTTACAGATTGTCTACGACCTTCACGTACAAAATGGCTTCGATTATTCGGCAGAGTGCGCGGCTCGTAAGCCGTTCGATCTTATTTAACTCTGCTAGAGCTGGCTCTACGTCAAAGAAACCAGACGACACTTTTACAAGTATGCCATCTGATAGTTGAACTTCTGTACTTAGACCAACCCGTCTGTCATGTTTTATCAATGTTGATAATATCCGCAATGTTAGAGATGTGGGTGGAGTAATCAGTTAGAGTCTCGTTTCTTTTATATTCATAGCCAAAGTTCGGTTTGGTGGCCATGTGTGCAGTGTTAAAAAGTGAAAAGATGTCAGGTTTGTCAAGCTACTTAGTCCACCTGGTACCTGCTGACGGTGTGTGAAGACCTACACAGGTCTATTATCAGGCTGGTAACATTGCCCAATCGGGCTTAGAAGCCCAATGAAGCTCTTATTGCCCGATCGGGCTTAACTTTATGAAAAGTAACTAAGAATTTTATAAATATTTTAAGAAATATTTAATGAATTGCTTTGAAAGTCCTACATTTCTTCAACAGTTGTGCCCATGTTATAAACACCTACTTTTTATCCTTGCACTTGCACATTTTGGCTCAAAAGGTTTTTTTTATTTTACAGTACTGGCAAGCAAGGAAAAGCCGATGGATTTTGCATGTTTTTTTCGTTTATTTTAGAAATGGACTAGACAGAATAAAAACGTTGACCGTTTTGCAAATCTTGGCCTTGACCTCCGTCGGTGGAGATAATTTTTGTTTACATTGGTCGCGCATGCTCGTAAATATGGGGCCTAAAATGGGGTACTTAAAGCACACGAAAAATCGGTTTTACAGCAGGAAATGTCGGCGGCTTGCTTTTATCGCTGATATTCAGTTTATAACGCGTATAACACAAAAATATTTGAAAAGCATTAAAAATAATTATTTCTAATGGGTTTTAACAATATTGTGTTTGAGAAATTATATTAATTTGTGGCTTGGTAAGTAGGTCTATATACCTACATGTGTCATTGTTGCCGGGAGTAACTGTTTTCTACTTAGTCAAATTCTCGGCTTCGCACATCCGGGTACTGATAAATTATTTACATTCGGGAAAGGTGATTCCTCAGCTGTCATCACTGGTCTCTATGCATCTTTAACTTTGAATAATACAATAACCAAGATTAGAAATGAAAGAAGACGACGATCTTTCATTACCTTGAAACTATCAGATTATTGTTATAAAAATTCTACGTTGTTCAAAGCTTTTTGTTTCGTTTAAAATAAATTTAAACTTGCATATGAGTCAACGGTAAAGGCCAAGTTTTCACCTTTTACCGATGAACGCGACCTAATAATCCGATTGATTAACTGGTCAGTATGACGTCACGACGAAGCCGAGAATAGTTGCAACTTCATTTGCCAAATACCTTGCACAGCCTCCAGTCGTAGCTAACATCAGATTTAAGAACTCGCGACATTTGTTTCTGTGTGTTTGTTTGGCAATATAGCCTATGATTTCCCTGCATTGAGGCTCCCTCAAACAAAGGGGAAATACTATAGAATCAGTACATATTACTTCCCTTGAATTGAAGAGTCAAATCATTCCGATATACTACTGTACGGTTTGAATATGTTATCAATACCTTTTTATTGCGTGTTGAAATTTATTTTAACATGATTTTCTAATGTTTTAAGAAAAATCGGAAGTAAAATTTTCGCGCGGAAATCAGAAGTTGACAGCCATCACATGACCCCCACGTGACTTTGTTGACAACATATGTCAAGGTTGTGAGTACGCTGAAATGAAAAATCGATATCTTAATAAATATTTAACACTTTGACTCATGATTTCTGTCAGTCAGCTTCAAAACAAATCCTCCGATAGATTTTGATCAAAACTTCCTTAAAACAGACCTGTTGTAGAGGCATGTCAGGGCACTAGACAACTTTTGGGGACAGGTACCCATACCCTCTGGAAGGGGAATTTCTCGTCGTTTTAAGACTAATAGGGGAATTTTTAGCCATATAAATATTACTACTATTCACACTTATTAATACTGTTTTCAATCATTTCCAACAGATGTAGAGCTCTACATAATAGTTTTCTGACAATTACAACAAATGATTATGCAAGTTGTTCTACTATATTTATTGATTTCTTTCATGAATTAAAACATCTCAGTGACACATGCAAACTTTTTGTTGAATGAGATGTCTATTTTTTAACAATTATCTGCTGTTTTCGATGTTATTTTTCGCCAGTAATGTATCTGATTATGTGACATTTTTCACCTGCTAAGGGCAATATCCGAAAAGTCCGAATGAACAGGGTTCCCTCTGGGTCAATTTTAGTTTACATATCATAATTTTCTGTTCGTGTTCTGCAGCACCATATGCATTCCCCGTTTGTCACATATTTTCGCGACCTCGCATGTCCGTGAACTTATTTTCGTACATTAATGTTTCTTCGATTTTATGCGATTTAAACACTTTTAAATAGAACACAATTTGTCCAAAGTATGTTTAAAGGTTTAAAATAAGTGTTGATAAGTATTAACGAATACTGAAGGTTTTGAAGGCGCCGATTATTGCCAATAGATATATTCATGTAGGGGAAACATTTACGTCCAGCACAATTTGCAACTTGAAAATGCACAATGTAAGTCAATAATTTAATTACTAACCCCAAAAAACAATGCCGAAATTATAAGTCTGTTATGACACGTGGTGATCGGAAAAATGGGTATACATGAATTGTGTTATGATCACCCGAAGTGCAATCTGTGAATTACATAGTAACAATACATCGAGTCGTGTTAACCAAGCATCGCTAATTAAATCCGTGTTACAAACAACGTATTATAAATTCGCCGAGATCTATTATATTTCGTTTTATGATTGTTTATCAATTAACACCTCTGATAACGTCCGAGACGGCCATGTGCGCGTTATCAGATAGCATCTAATTAGCTCCGCCTTCTTCCGTAAACTAGCCAACAGACGACGATCGATTTTTGATTGACACGTCAGAATTGCCGAGATTACTTTGTTGGCGCCACTAAAATTCGCCAACTGAAAGAATTTAGCGACAGAATTTATTTTTTGTCGCATTTGGCGCCATCGGGAATATAAATGAATCTATACCGACTTGTTACGAGAAAATTCATTGGACAGTCAATCAAGGGAGAAGGCTCGTGAATGTTTAATTGGATTCGTACTCAAAACTTTTCGTTCTTATGTCCGGTCGACGAGTAACTTCGTGATTTTCCTTCCGATTTTATTTTTGTTTTCGAGGGGATTTTTTTTCTAAGAAAGGGGAAAAAAACATATTATTTTAGAAGGGGAATGGGGCAGATATTCGGCCCCAAAATCGGCCAAACGAGTGCCCTGCATGTAACGGGAAAACTGAAAATCCGCCGACAATTCCTTGCCATCGGCTTTTCCTTGCTTGCCAGTATAAGAACATGCAAAATGAAAGTAAAAATGCTAATATTCTGGCGAAAGAATTGACGGATTACAGTTGGGTGATGTTGACTCCTAACATAATGTAATGCTGCAAAGAACATATTCTAGGACTTAAGAAATTATCTATAAAATACCTTACAAAATATTTACAAAAAAGATAATTTCTATTGATAAAGTTAAGCCTGATCGGGCAATAAAAGCTTGATTGGGCTTCTAAGCCCGATTGGGCAATGTTACCAGCCTGATTATATCGCCTGATTTGTTTATCATAATTCATATACAGATCTGAGTGTCATACACCAATCAGTGTATCTGGTTGTACACAAATCGGGATATTGATCAAATGTGTAATTTTAAATTGTATTGTTTTCATTACTATTTCATTTACTTATATTAGCAACATCAAAGGGGGATTCAACAGAGGTGAAATAACATTTTTATAAAGGAAGTGTCTCCTCATCCTGTGCTGGTTTTTTTTATATTTCTTTGATTGTGTATCAAGTTCCTTGGATTTGATTTTCCTATCTCTGCTGTGCTGTTTTTTCTCATAGCTACAGTAGAGGATTGGTTCTCATGATGTATGTGAAAGACTTGTAGTGTGTCTGGTTGCTTACGGGTTATGTTATTGATTGGGGCTGGTGTTTAAGGAGTATGGAAAGCTAGTGCGGGTGTTTCGCAAACCCATTTGTGCATTGCATTTCCATATATGTATTGTATCATCTGTGATTCATCTTGCCAGTAGCCTGGCAAAACATCAGTCATACATGTCATACTAGATTTGTTTAACTAAATGTTAAATCAAAGTGCAGACATTCTCTCAGTCTCTAGAAAAAATCATGTAAAAGGGATATCAGAAAACATTTTTTCTCCCGGAGGGTAATTATGTCATAGAATGAGCTACCGACTGAAATTGTTACTTCACCTACTTTGAACTTATTTAAAAGCAGACTGGATAAATATATGGATGATATAGTTTACACATCAAGGACCTGGTTTCCTGACTATGTAGTGTTTTAAGTATTTAAAAGAAATAGGGAAATGTCAGAGAAAGATTAAATAAACACCATGATGTCTACATCTTTTGGCTGTAGTGATTCCATGTCTATATCTAACGCAGTGATCAGTATTTAGAAGAAAAAAAGATATACAGTCCAACCTCCCCGAACAACACCTCCCTAGAGTAACACCCACCCTAAAAAGACACACATTTTCTTTCCCATTGTGTCAAGTATGTAAGAAATTGACCTCATCAGAACAACACCTCTCTACAACAAACACATTTCTGTGTTCCAAAGGGTGTTCACTCCTGAGAGGTTGCAGTGTATATTAATTTGAATACCCTTCAATGTCATTTCACCAGCTTATACTGTATACGTGATTTGTTGTCCATTTTGCTTTATATTGTACTTGAAGTTTTCTGTTTCAGAGGTTGAAAAGGAAGTCAAGACCAGTACAGAGGGATTCTACTCTGAGTTGACAAGCCAGAAGATAGAAGGAGCTAGAGGTAAACTCCAGTTCTTGATTAACACAAGACATTTTTATTTCATAGGTTATTTTGAACATTGAGTGTCATAGACTTTAGTAAATTAGTTTTTGCAACTTAAATTACTGGCAGTTCCGGACATGATTTTAAGCACAAGTAACCAAGTAATTTTTCACCAGTTTTTGTAAGCACAAGGTGCACAGGAAAAAAGAATTAGAATGTGACTATTACACACCCTGTTGGTTTAGGTAACTATCGTTTTGATTAACCAGAAGTAATAAAGATATTGAAATTGTTTCATGCAGAACAATAGTTACATGATGTATATATTTGTAATTTTTGCTTCATTGTAAGGAATGATGTCTATGGTGATTAACGGCATGTTCAGTTGACCCAAGTTCTCTGATTTTGACCTGTGAAAATCATGAAATACCCAAATTTGACCCGTACCCAAAATACTGGGTAAAGATAATAAAGATCCAAACGTGAGTCTTGAAAAATTGATTCTGACCCTTGAAAATTAAGGGCTCTTGAGGCCTGAGCTTACCAAACATCACATTAAGTGAAATGTCCATAGAAACTGTCTGTCTTTTAAAATTACTTTAAGTTAACTGGCAGTTCTGCATCATGGTCTCCTATTTGTTATGGTTAGTAAGCATTATTCAACCTACTTACCAAACATTCTTCCAGCATGTTTTCAGAACCTCAATATTACTTATTCATCACATATAAAAAAAAATTCATATCACAGAAATGAGTGGAGAGGAGCTGGTTCGAGAACTAGGAAGTGTAACTGGACAGCAGAGATCAGAAATGTTAGATGGATTTAGAGGAATTACGGTAACGCTCAGTAGTAATGATTTATGTTACAAATGTAGCAAATTCTTGTTTAAAAAATGTAAAATACATTTACGGTAAGCACTCAAAATTAGCCAGAAAAAGTCAAGTTTAGTCACTTTTTCCACAAGTTTTACTTTAAGATTTAAAATTGATTGAAATATATTTTAAGCGAAATCCAGACATTTCTTGAGATATTCACCAGTATTTCCTGAAAAAAAATGTATTGTAATTGTAACATTTTGATACAGAAGAGGCAAGTTATAATATTGCTGGATACTTTATCATTTTGCAATATGGCTGTTGTGAAATGATTTATGTTAGAATTCTATATCAGATGATTTTATGGTAATTTCTCTGTATTTCAGGACCCATTTGATTTAAATGTACATAAGCAAGGTAGAGAAAATGACGGCACTAAGGACTTTCCAATCCTTGTACCAACCACCTCAGGAGAGAGACTTGTCGGGTGTGTCTGTAAGTAACTTTTACTTTAAAAATGCAATTTATTTAAAGCAATATCATTGTCTCTGGACTATTTCCCAAGATCAATCTTTGAGCAATTACCCCAGGTTTTCTGCGAGTCTTTCCTCTGTGTATCAACCGTATCACAATTTTCCTCAGTTAATAACTGAACTCCTTTCCAAAGGTTTGTCTTCACAATTTTCCTCAGGCCAATCTCAGAACTCTCCCCTACATGCAGTCCCTTCATTTCCCATCCCCAACTGAGATCAATCTTCAAACTGTTTTCCCCAAAGTCTATCTGAACTTTTCCCAAGGTCAATCTCTTTAAATAATTCTTGGAAGTCAAACTCTGAAATATTTCCCAAAGGTCAGTCTTTGAACTCTTACTAAGACGCACCACTAAACTATTGCTAGGTCAACAACCAATGTAAGGCAGGGGTCTGACTCTGATTCCCTTGTAACTAAAGGGCAAATAGTTCTAGCTATTGACCTGAACACCAGCCTAAAAAGATCTTTATTAAGAAATGGCACTAAAGAGACAGCATATAGCAAGAATTAATATTTCTTACGATACTGGGTATCATGTAGTAGTAGTCATTGTAGTATCAATTCAGTTACATTTCACTAACATCTTTTATTTCTGTCTGGGCATGTTTATCTTCTATATCACAGGCTGGTAAGACATCTTCCCCAACTAGAATTTCTTTAAAATCATGCAGTTTTCACCGAACTGTGGCTTTACACCAGGATTTAAGTGTCCCTTTAAGCTAATTATCACATCAAATTTCCCAAAATTGAGGGGCTAGGGGGCTTTGCCCAAACTTGAAAAAAAATGCCCTGTTGAATTCCTTTTAAACAGTAATAAACACTTAAAAGGTGGTTCAGTATGAAAAGGATGTTTTGTGCTTTAATGTAAAAATAAAAGTAAATTAAAAATAAAATTATACACTAGTCAGATGACTGAATGTACTCATATATAATGAGAATGTACTGATCATATAACCTTAGTTCAATATACTACATGAATGTGTTTTTACATGAATAGGTGAGGAAGATATATCCGAAGTTTCCTGGATGCTTCTTTATGGCAGCACAAAGAAACAATGCAACTGTGGGAACTGGTTCCAGGCTGTACAAATTCCAGGCGCCGTCGATCATTAATAGATACACAGCCATGTCCTTAGTAAAATGATAAATATATTTTGACAGTAAATATGTTTTGGGTCAATTTTGACCAATTTATTGTTATTTTGTTTGAAAAATAGGAAAAGAATACGAAATTCCTTCTTAGTCTCCATCTGTTCAGCTGTGTTGTAGTTTAATCAGTTTTAAGACTAAAATTCCATTTTCAAGGGAGATAAACTAAACAAATTCATTTTCAAAGTTGATAAACAAAAGAAGCTCCATTTTAAATGGAGATAAACAAATTCCATTTTCAAGGGAGAAAAACTAAACAAATCTCAGTTTTTAGTGAATTACCATTTTTTGAGACATGAGATAAACACCAGGATTTAGTAGCAGCCCAAGTGATGAATCAGTGGTACAATTTGTAGGAATCTTCTGTTGGAACAAAATGGTTGAAAAGCTTTAGTTTCCAAGATGATGGAATTAGTTCTTAGGCCTGATCATATACTACATCATATATTAGTACAATGCATAAAACTATGGAAGCAACTTTTTATCAAGAGAACTTTTTGAAAACAGAAGTGTGCATTTTTGTGTTTTATCAAGAGTTGCATGTAGAATTGATACATGAGTGAAGTAAATTTGCTATGATATGAATTGTGTTTATGTTCTTATTTGAAGAGTGTTTTTTGGCAGGATGTTGCAGCTTACCTGTGTTTGCAGTCTTTACAAGCTGTTCCTTCCCATAAGTCACTGTCCAATTGCCTTTCAACAGACTTGGCAAATTTCGTTACAATTTCACAGAAATGTTCTTCGATGTATGATGAAAATCCCCAACTTAGTTGACGACTTGGACAGGCTAAATTTCAAAACATTCAGACAAGGGAGCGGTGATGAAGAGGTTAAAGTGTCTGCCGCTCATCCCAAGGGTTGCAGGTTCGAGCCCCACTAAGGGTCACAACCATATCTCCTCATATGACACTAGTACTGGTTTTTCCAGGAAGCAGACTTGAGATTGACTTTATAAGCTTCAAGCTTTCTTCACAATTGAGATAAAATAAATGAGTACCGGTATAAACCAAGGCCAACTCTAAGGCAGTCCATGTTTAATATACCTTCACAAATGAACCTTGTCACAAGAAATGCTCTTTATGACTAACATTTGCGACATGTTCCCTTGAAATGGTTCACAAGTATAAGTGGACACAAAATTAAGTCGCATGACCTTTGATCTCAGTGTGATCTTTACATTGAAACAAGATCTTGATATTGTGAACATTTGAGCAGTTTCAGGAAATCCTAGGGGCTCAAGCATGCTAATGCCTTTTGCTAATGAACAGAAATGTACATAAAATTGAGTTGAGAGATAAAAGTCTCGTGACCTTTGACAGTTGTGACCTTGAGCTGCAACATTGGTTCTGCATATCATATTAAGATTAAAGGGGTTAAGAAAAGATAGTTTCATGGCCTTTGACCCATATTAAAGTGTGACCTTGGGCTGCATGGTTGGAACATTGGTTCTACTCATTGTCTTGATGAGATGAACATTTATCCAAAGTGTCGTGAAAATCCCTATAGAGATATGGAGTGGACATGAACCTTGAATGACCCCCAAAGTGTGACCTTTAACTAACCTGGTTGAAATATTGGTTTTGCACATCATCTTGAATGAGCATTTGACCAAAGTGGGGGAATATACACAAATATAACCAATGATCCCAAAGTGGCATTGGTCTTACCAAGCTGGGTTTGAATGTGGGATGTGCCACCTCATCACCTTGATGAGGTGAACATTTAAACCAAATCCTTCAAGGGGTTCTAGAGATCTGGAGCAGACACAAAACCAATGAGCCCAAAGTGTGACCTTGCTGTGACGAGGTTGGAACATGGGTTCTGAATGTCTACTTTGATAAGTATCCTGAAAATCCTTCCAAAGCATTTTGGAGACGTGGAGCGGACACAAAAACCAGCTGACTCCTATATATTGAAGCCTTATAAGAAGGAACATATAATCAATCTCTTTAGTAACTTAAAGAGCTAGCTGTGTGGATAAAACGCTCAAATTCCTGTTCGCTTGTGTTAAACAGTTACTGGTTACAGTCCTACAATCGGACACTTTTTAAACATATTTTCGTAATTCTGGTAATTTTTGTATCTAGCAATTGAACTTTTGACAGTAGTAAGTTAGGTTCTTCACCCAAAAGATGAACTAATTTGTCTACTTCTAATAATAGATCAAGTCACTAAATTGCTTTATTTTATTGACCAACAGTACTATGTTTCCGGACAGCAAGTTTTAATAGATTTGTTTTAGTGTGATGTCAGCTTTTAAATTGTGTAAACTGTTTCAATAATTCAACACATTAATGAAATGTCAAGTTAAAAAGTTAAACTTGTGAATTTTATTTGCTGGGACTCAGAAATATTGCTCATGCACAGTCTGCAACTTTCCACTTCCCCCACAATGTAAACATATGCATTCAGTGACCGACACAATAAATGGTGAGATTTCTGATCAGATAGTTACATTATACTGTTTTTGTTGCACTTTGTTGATGGAAATCAATTTCTGTTTGATAAACAACATATAATTGTAATTTTAACAAAATAATCACGCTTTTTCGCAAGCGTCCAGTTTGATGATCATCCGTGTTTGGTGGTCTCGAACCAGTACTGTATCTTAAACACAGATTTGTACGACTGTACTTCATCATAAGACAAAGTTAACGCAAGAAATATTCGTATGATTGTACTCCATCATTTAACAAAGTCAACACAAGAAAAATAAACAGGTCTCTTCCATTTTACCATAAGATTTATTTCTAAATTGCTTACATTAAGAAAATGAACACTAATTACTGGTAAATATATACTGAACATTTGGTTAGTACCACAACCAATGTATAAAAATATATGGTAATACAAGGAATACAAAAACTACAAATTGATGTATCAAAACGGCAAGTCTGCGAGGAGGCTAAGATAAATTGTAAAATATGTGAATTTCTATTCTCGCCATTTTAACCATATTTCAGCTATTTTCACAGGTGGGCAATTTACCTAACCATTGTTCTTGTAACGGAGTGTCACTAGAACCCTATCTTCTGGAATAAGGAACTGCCAACTTCCTCACATAAAGAAACCTGGTCAAAATATGTGAAAACCACTAGCTATGTAAATGGGCACTGTAGTTCCAATCAAAAGACTGAATGATAAAGGACATTTACTTTAGAGTTTGCATTCGCAGCAAAATGAGTGTTATCACAGCCTATTTTGAACACATGATGTCATGAAAATACAATGTATGTTAAAATTCAGGAAATATACTTAACGAAATCAAATGTAGATTCAAATGAAAAAATTTTGAGGCAGTTTGGATCTGAACCGGTGGCATCACCAAGCTATGGTGTATTGTTCTACCTATCAGCACTGAGTGTCAAGGTAACTATTTGCACCAACTTTCCTACCAAACTGCCAGACCAAAACAAGGCTTGACCTGAGAAGTTTGTTTACTAATGAGATGTAAGCCTTTTATGATCACCACTGTCCAGTGTGGGCGCTATCAGTACATCAGAGGCCTGAACTTTACCTTGCCATTACTCTTAGATGTATAACAAGTTTAGAAGATGTGAACAGAAGTTTTAGTAACAACTTTAGAAAACCATAGAGAAAAACCATAAATACAAGCGTAAGCTTGTAGGTATAAATCACTTATTTTTAGAAATTAAGGAACAATAAAAAGTTTATTTGACCCATTCAGGAAAGAAACCAAGATCATTAGTGACAACAAGTGTGCCCAAAGTTAAAATCAAATGAAAAATTAAACCTCTGCTTTTAGTAATAACAATGTAACTGTTTACAGACAGATATAACATGTGTAATCAGAGATGGGTAGGTTTACTTTTAGAACAGTGTATTAACAAACATATGTAACAGTAACATAAAGATAAAAAAGAAACTCAATAAAAAAGAAACTTTCTTGCACATATAAAAATATGTCAAAGGTACATGTAGCTAGCTGAACAAAAACAAAGGCTACCAGGTGACCCTGTACTAAATGCAAGTAAAATATCACTGATACTTGGTGTAGAACCGATAATTAAATGCAAGCTATTGCATGAAAGACAATACATGTATTTCAATATTGTTTTGACATAGTGTTTAAAATCCTATGGGGCATTTCTGTTTTATGTGACAATGTCATATTCATAACATCAATTTTTAATATATTGTTTATGATCTCCATCAAGAGATTGGTAAAAGTCAGATTAAACTGTGAAATAATCAGGTGATACTATACCTATCTCCGTTATCTTTTTGTTCAAAGTACACTACCAGTATGTCAGTTTCCATGCACTGTATATATTATTGCACAAAATTGTTTCACAAGAACTTTATATCCTATCAGTGTTTAAACGAAATCTCTGCTTTAGGTACAAAAGTACAAGCAAAATATCTGTTGTAAGAACACAATAACTAGCAAAATCTCCGATGTAGGTATACATACCAGTGGTAAGTTACTTTAGTTTATTTACTATATGAGTAGCGCTGATGAAAAACTTGCTGTGCGGTAACTATCTTGCAAGTGTTCGAGAGTATTTCAATTCTGCAGAAAATGCCATGCTAAAATTTAATACTGGAATAAATGCTTCAATGGCATTAAAAAAAAAATTATGCAAGCTGCAAAGCCATACAACTATGTATACATATATGAATTCAATAGACTTTTATTCAAAGGAGACATACATGTAGATGTGTTAACATGTATTTTATTGCTATATAAAAATCTAATGAAAAAGAAATCAAGACTTAGAGCATTAAAGCAAATTGACTATGTTTAAGTAGAAATTATTGCAAACGAAAAGACACTTAGAACCTAGTATATGATAAAAACATGATTTGGTCAGTATCAAAAAGGAAAGATAATATAAACAACCTTTAATCCTATCGACTTTCTAAAATGGGTTTGTTAATCTTCCAATTTGGACAGTGCCATTATTTGTTTTAAGGAGTGGCTTTTGAAAGTTTACTGACTGAACCTGATATCTGCCAACAAAAGGATGACAGTCATGTAAAAAGTATAAAATTTAATTCTGTATTGAGATGAATGCATATATTACCGGTACATTATTATTTACAATGTGAAAGAAACAAACTACTGGCAACAAACAATACAAATGAGATTCAAAGAGGTAGTAACTCAAGAAGCACCAATGTGAAATAAAGTAAACATGAATTCAACTTTACAGGCATATCACAATACTCCAGTTATCTTAAAAGCAACATTATCACATGTTTGTCATTTTAGGAGTGTAATAAGTTAATTAATTAACATCATGTTATGTTTTGATAGAAGCTACAGGCTTAATAAAAATAGCTTGTCTTTAAAAGGTACAGAAAGAATAACATTTTATATTTTGAAATAATAATCTAACATATGATAAACAGCAATTTTTTTTATGTTCGTTGAATACTGAAATTATTAAACTCATTACCTCAACTGATATAATGTTTTGCAGAACCCCAAGTTGCATATTTCTGCAAAACTCGTCTAATAATTTCAAAATTCACCTACTACTCATATAATATAATCTAAGTAAATGTTAAACTAGCAATCAAAACAGTTAGTATTTGCAAAATAATTACAAAAACACTTTCCCGTTTCTTACTATAACTAAACATCATTCTAATGCATTTTCATTGTGACTTCTATGCTGATTGGTTAGGTCTTTTGCCCCTATTATATACCCCAAAATGACTGATGTATTTTTTTAACCATCACATTTTAGGACAAAGTGCCAAAGAGTAGAAGTTTTACATTCAGTAATATACTGGTATTTGTGACTGCATACACTTTTTCTGATGGTCACAATCTGTCTTATCATTATTATTAAAAGTTTTTAACCATTAAAAAATGGTTTTATAATGCCCTCTTAAGTATCAAACTTTCGTAACAGTTATCACAATATCTTAACATGAAAAGTTCAAAGCCTTTAAACAGCTCAAAAGGCTATGATAAAAATACCGGTAGGCAGAAAAAGGCAAGAAACTGAATGTACATAAACTAACTAGAGCTATCACTAAATGTGATTAATACCCCCAAAAGGATTGCTTTATAAACTGAAGAAGTTCGTAGTAACATAATACCTTGCAAACAAACTAAAAAGAGATATTGTTCTTAGCAGTTCCTCTCATTGTGCTTGACCATTGTATGAAGTTGTATTGAATTCCAACTTGTAGTTTTCGAAAAATGCTCCAGACAGGGAAAAGTAACAAAGGGCATTAACCCTGTAATTAGTCAAGATGGAGTTATGGTTCCTGTGCACTGCACTTCCTCTCACTGTGCTTGACCATTGTATGAAGTTGTATTGAATTCCAACCAGAAGTTTTCAAGTTATGCTCCGGACAAGGAAAAGTAACAAAAGGTAATAACTCTGAAACGAGTCAAGATGGAGTTATGGTTCCTGTGCACTGCACTTCCTCTAAATGTACTTGACCATTGTATGAGGTTGTACTGAATTCCAACTAGTAGTTTTCAAGTTATGCTTCGGACAAGGAAAAATAACAAAGTGCAATAACTCAGTAAATACTCAAGATAGAGTTATAGTTCTTGTACACTGCACTTCCTCTGAGTGTGCTTGATCATTGTATGAAGTTGTATTGAATTCCAACAAGCAGTTTTCAAGTTATGCTTCGGACAAGGAAAAGGAACAAAGGGCAATAACTCAGTAAATACTCAAGATAGAGTTATAGTTCTTGTACACTGCACTTCCTCTGAGTGTGCTTGATCATTGTATGAAGTTGTATTGAATTCCAACTAGTAGTTTTCAAGTTATGCTCCGGACAAGGAAAAGTAACAAAGGGCAATAACTCTGTAATTAGTCAAGATGGAGTTATAGTTCTTGTACACTGCACTTCCTCTGAGTGTGCTTGATCATTGTATGAAGTTGTATTGAATTCCAACTAGCAGTTTTCAAGTTATGCTCCGGACAAGGAAAAGTAACAAAGGGCAATAACTCTGTAATTAGTCAAGATGGAGTTATAGTTCTTGTGCACTGCACTTCCTCTCAATGTGCTTGACCATTGTATGAAGTTGTATTGAATTCCAACTAGTAGTTTTCAAGTTATGCTTCGGACAAGGAAAACTAACAAAGGGCAATAACTCAGTAAATACTCAAGATAGAGTTATAGTTCTTGTACACTGCACTTCCTCTGAGTGTGCTTGATCATTGTATGAAGTTGTATTGAATTCCAACTAGTAGTTTTCAAGTTATGCTCCGGACAAGGAAAAGTAACAAAGGGCAATAACTCTGTAATTAGTCAAGATGGAGTTATAGTTCTTGTACACTGCACTTCCTCTGAGTGTGCTTGACCATTGTATGAAGTTGTATTGAATTCCAACTAGTAGTTTTCAAGTTATGCTCCGGACAAGGAAAATGCAACAGACCGCCCGACCGACCAACCACCGGGTGACTCCTATATACCCCCCTAAACTTCGTTTTGGGGGTATAAAAAGACTGTAACAGTAAAATTATCAAACGCTCACTCTAATGTAGTCATGACTATATACAAGGCTATGTTTGTATAAAATATAACAACAAACCACTGAGCAAATCTCTTTCCACAGTTAAATCTTTGAATGTAAAACTTTACTTGTACCCTTTTCATGACCATTATCACCTTGTGACAATTTTTTTGTACAACCTCTATGTGGAAGATATGTTACATGCCTAAAGCATTTTTAAAATATACAACCTATAAATCAACTCCTGACCAATAATCTTTTTTACAGAGTTTTACCCTTCCCTTAATGAAAATTTAGCTTTTGTAAACATCAAAGAACCACTTAAATAATTTATGTGGTGAATACATTTTTGAAGTGGCATACGCCATTTTGCCAGGCTGGCCTTTGTTTGACTTCACATGACAACCTGGGTAAAATCAGGTGTTACAACGTCAAATGGTTGACTGAAGTGAAATAGAGTATGCCACATTATATTAAACAATCAGACCCACTTTGAATCATTTCATGAACTTGTGATACAGAAAAGGTACAAAAGATCTTATACAAAAAGTGACAAACATAATGTATGTAACATTTTCCCATTTCCCAAAATATATCTTTTTAACAATTACAGTAAAACTTTGATAACTTTGAAGTTGCACAGCCCCCAAGTAAAATGCTCGACATATCAAAGGTCTTGTGTTATCTGAATTTCGGGCTTCTGATTTTACAAGGGAAAATATCTCCTATTATAGGTCTTTTTAATACAAATGTGTAGTGTATTGATTTCTCCACCTGTTACGGCCAGTAAATGTAGTCATTAATCTTAAATGTGCACCAGTTTTATTAATGAATTACAAAATGAACTGTGATGAATACATTTAATCAAAAAAATGTTTCTGTTTATTTCACAGTACCGCACTGGTAACATTTTCAAAACAAGAGGGCCAAGATGGCACTATATCGCTCACCTTGGTACAAGTCCACTTGCCTGGTGGAAGATCACTAGATAATGTTATATACCAAATAAGTTTTCCTATATACGCCTTTGTAAAACAAATGATCCCCCCCCCGGGGCAAGGTCAATTTTGACCACAGGGGCATAATTTGAATAAACTTTGAAGAGGTCTACTAGGCAATGCTACATGCCAAATATCTTAGCTCTAGGCCTTGTGGTTTCAGAGAAAAAGATTTTTAAAGTTTTCCCTATATAAGCCTATGTAAAACTAAGTGACCCCCGGTGCGGGGTCAATTTTGACCCGGGGGTCCTAATTTGAACAAACTTGGTAGAAGTCCACTAGACAATACTACATGCCAAATATCTAAGCTCTAGGCCTTGTGGTTTTAGAGAAGAAGATTTTTAAAGTTTTTCCTATTTGTTGCCATAGCAACCAGAGTTCTGCATGGAATGGAATTCTTTGAACAACTTTGATAGAGCTTCATGCAAGGAACATCCCTGCAAAGTCTCATCAACATTGGCCCAGTGGTTTCAGAGGAGATGTCGTTTGAAGGAAATGGTGGACGGACAGACGCCGGACGGAATGCGATCCTAATAGCTCACTCTGGCACTTTGTGCCAGGTGAGCTAAAAACACTTTACAAATGTCATCTGCCATAACCGTTTCATTCTGTTATTTATTCCAGTCATCAAAAAAACACTTTTAAATTCTGTTTAAAACTGTTTATGAAAGTAATAAAATATTATGCATTTATTTTTAGCATAATAAGTGGCAATTAAAATGTACGAATAAGATTTTATACAACTGAGCCACTAAACGGACAATTGATCGGCATTAAACACTACGTGATAATTAACATTAGAACTTTGTGATGTGCCAAAACGATAGATGTGTCAGCAAAGGTGTGAACCAATTTATTTAATCAGTAACTTGGAGTTGCTGTAGGTAAATTAGTAAGAAAATTACCCGGCGGGACCACAGGTGGTCCTTGAGTTATCCAGTTACTAATGTTCTAGTTATCCATGGTGATGTGTATTAAAGCATACAGGAAATATGGCCGGGACCGACTAGATTTGAGTTAAACAGGGTCCTCGAGTTATCGATGCTCGAGTTAACAAAGTTTTACTGTAGTAACAAAGTTTTACTGTAGTAACAAATTGTAGTGAAAATTAAATAGAACCTAGAACTAGAGATATAACAATATTGCATAGTTGATACAGCTGGTCCCTGGTTACATTTTGGCTGCGGCTATGTACGCTGTTCCTACATGGTTATCGCCGAGAGGATAACACGTTACCTCAACCTCGTATTCTCCTAGCTGCACGTCAATTACACCCTGTAAGTAGCAAGTTACAGAAACACTTAAACAGAACAGAACTGGAGACTGAAGACCACTAGCTGGTTATGGCTAAACTGGTTTGTGTAGTCGGGTATGTCTTTATCAACATGTGTTTCATCTATGTTTTAAGCATGTAGTTTTTCTCTTGAACGGACTTCATTCATATTGTGGTTGTCATTCAGTGTCTTAGCACTGGACTGACTGTATCCCGAACCAGTCTGTTCTAAAATACTCAATAGCAACCTGTCTTTTCTAACATATGTACTGGTAAACTAAAGACTGAAATCTACTGTCAAACCTAAAAATAGTAAATGCATATCGTAAGATTTAAAAGCATATTAAGACCTTTAAAAACTGATGAAGCAATTAATATTAAGTAATGACATGGAATTCATTACAAGGCAGAAGTTTTCAAGTGGCAATTCTTACAGAGGATAAGAGTTTTAGTGCGAGTTCTTCCAAGAAAAGATAGTTAAGTAAACTGCCCACCTGTAAATATCCGACATTCTGCTGAAATGTGCGTTAAACCCAAATCATAACAAGAGCTGTCACATGACAGCACGCTCGACTATTCGAAAGCTTGTTGGTAAAATGGGGTTTTTGTCTAAGAACAGGAGTATTGTGTAATTGTCTATAAGAATTAAGGTCAAAGATATGAAACTTGTTCAAAGACCTTTGTAAATGTACATTGCATTCAAAGCCTTACTCTGGATTCTGCAAGCCAACTGGAGGGAGGATGGGGGGGATAATTTCAAAGAAATACATGACCTTGTATATTTGATCATGAATAATATTGTAACTTTTCAAAATGGATATGTATAGAATTATAAAAGCATGACCGCTTCATGCTGCATAATTATTCTATGACATTTCAAAAGAAAGCCATTTTGAGTATTTCCATTTTAGTCTGGAAAAACTGTGACAAAATTCTAAGTTAAAAAGGGCATAAATATGTCAAAAATCAAAAACATTGGTGAAGATAGTGACAGTAAACATACATTTTAAGTTTCAAGTCAATTCATTTGTTAGTATTCTATCTTTAACAAAAAAATCAAAGTTACAAAGGGACACAAATCTATCAAAAATCAAAACAGAGTTATAGAGATTGTTTCCTCAGGTGTAGATGTTGATGGTTGACTAATACTTTGAGTTTCAAGTCAATACTTTTGATAGTATTCAAGATATTTGACTTTATAAAATCTTTTACCAAAAATTCTAAGTTAAAAAGGGACATAAATCTGTCAAAAATCAAAACAGAGTTATGGGGATTGTTTCCCCAGGTGTAGATGTTGATGGTAAACATATAGTTTGAGTTTCAAGTCAATACCTTTGATAGTATTCAAGATATTGAATTTATGAAAAACTTTAAGCAACGCAGACGCCGACGCTGGGGCGAGTGCGGCGAGTGCAATAGCTTCCTTATTCTTCGAATAGTCGAGCTAAAAATGAAAACTAAAATTAAACATTGCATGAAGGATTTTAGATTTCAGAAATTCTTTAATGTCAAAACAAAATCAAACCTGTTTAGTAAGGAAGCATATAGTGTAGGCAGCAATTTCAAACTCTGGACTGGTTCCCAGAAATGTACTGCAGGCTGGTTTCTCCATCTGACCATCTTCATCATCGCGGTATGTAAATTGAAGGGACAATAATCTGGGAAACTCATCATCTTTTATCTGAAATGGAAACAGTATAATTTATACACTGGCTAGTAACAAGAGATCCAGTGAAGGACAAGACCTCAAGTCCTCCTGCATCAACTGTTATCAAACATATATCCAAGATTTTAAAATCAGATTTGTCCCTCTTTCAAGTCAATTGTTACATGGTGGTGAACTATCCAGCTGGCTCGAACCACGATAGTTCTGAAATGGTACCTGAAGTCTTCAATAAAATCTGTATCTCTAAGAAGTAGAACTGCGTTGATAGGTCAAGGCTGCCCCCCCATTCTGCCAGATTACAATGGGCAATTATTCACAAAACTATCATGGCTGAAAACAGCTGAAATTCCTTCTTTAAAATTATTATCCCATCAAGTTCTCTTGTTTCCTCTTCTACGGTAACCAGACAATTTAGCTCTGCCTCCGTGCTTGAGTGGTTACAGCCCCTGACTTGAAATCACAGTAATCTCTCATAGACTGAGGGTCATGGGTTCAACCATGTCTTTTTATGTTAGAAAGTTGGCAGTTTCATACAGCAGATAGGAGTCTAGAACTAGTTCTGCCCGTCTGTTTAAATCACCAAAATACAGTTGGAACTGACGTTTAACTCCTACAACTTCCTGGCAATTTATCTTTACATTTAGACATTAAGCAATAAAAGCTTCCTCCATAAGAACCTATTTGAACAGCCCTTTTTGTGGCTATTGGTGTTATCAAGTCAATAAAAAAATAGTTCTTATTTTTCATTGTGGCAATTATAAAATATCTAGTTTAGTTATACTCGAGGATTATTTACATGTATACTTACTGTGTCTCTTTTCAGATAACCATGGTAATTTATATTCCCTTGTTTTTCTTGTAGATATAGCTGTATCCAATTGTGAAGACCAATAAACTCATTGTTACGATATTCACCAACAAACACATGTTCAAAACTGCTAGAGTCTTGGGCCCTATGAAATCAAAATGTTACTTTTCTAGATTCTGTATTATTATATATTGTACTTCTATCACCGTCTATCGTTCACCACAAAGTTGTATATCATTTTCTGTCTTGTTTCTTTAAATATATCTTTGTATAATGGCTTTGAGATCAATCTACATAAGACCAAACTACTCTATTTATGGTAATTTGCTTTGTACAAAGGGACAGGGGTTAAAACTGTACTCTATCTGAAATAGATCACAGCTTCAAGAGTAGTATAGGAAATTGGCCATGATACAAATAAATTTGTGGTTAGTGTCGCTGATTTGAAATCACTGTCACCTCTCATAGATTGAGGGCCATAGGTTCGAACCCTGCTACCATCCATATCTCTTTATGTGATAAAGTTAACAGTTTCTTACTGAGGACTGGTTCTTCCCAGGAGCGATTGAACTGTTTCTACGCCTCCTCGAAATACAGTAATTTAGTCTTGCAAACAGTACACTATCTTTGTACAGGACAAAGGTAAACCACTAAGGCTTATATTTCATATCTACACATCAAGCAACTTGAGAATAAGGGCACTCAGACACCCATAAAGGAACACTTTTTCAAATCTAGAATTATGTGATGTAAATTCAAGGCAATTGCATTCTTCATGCAATAGAGCCTTACTTAATGAGCCACCCTGTGTGAAAACCATAGCTTGGTCTTTACAGTCTATGACATCAGTTATTTGCTAACCTCTCTTAGTCTTGTCCATCACTGACTACTGTAAATTGGGCATTTTCACTTGACGAAAATTTTGCAATTTGTGAACAGACAGACTTATTTGCACATTCTAAATTAGCCAAGGGAGAATTTTCTTACAGAAAATCTATGAGAAAAGAATCTTTCATAAGCTTTTTAACTTAGCTATCTGAGGAACTTTGTGAAAATAGCGAAAAATTAAATCATCACAAATATTACCCAATTTACAGTACAGTGGAAATACAAGTTTTAGCACAGCGGGGCTCATACTGATGTTGGTAGATGACCTACTTATCATTCTTAGTCCTACTTGTCAGCATGAACCACAGATTGTAGACTTGGCATTTAAACTTGCCCAGGTCTTCTGGAGACTTTCCTTTCTCTATGAGGTATTTGTGACACTCTTTCATTACATCTGTTTCCATGATGGCATTGATAAACTCTCTATTCTCCATTATCTCCTCCCGTGTAACCACTTCTGCTTCACCACACTTCATCTCGTAATTGTTCAACAAGGCCCGAAACGCTGAAAATAAAAGGTGTAGTGTTTGTTTATTATGTTGTCACTTTTTTTTCAAGGAGTTTAAATGATAAAAAGAGATCATTCAAATTGGTAGGGTAAAGGTTATTAGACACTGCACTTCCTCTAAATATCTTCAATCACTATGCGGAATATCTGCTTAATGGTTTTATAATTATGTTTTTCATATGATAACGGATGATATTTAAAAAATATGATTAGCTAAAGTAAGGTTCTTAGTCACTTCACTCTCTCTCAATGTCATCTATCAATGTGTGAAGTATCAACCCAACTTCAGTTAGTAATGCTCTGGACAAGAAGTATTCAGGCAGACAGAACGAGGGACAGACAGACAGACAACATAGTGACTATATGCTCCCCTCTCCAGGAAGCATAAAGACTATTGCTATCAGTGCTCACACTGGCAGTTTATAAATAATAGCCACATATTTTTCATGAAAAAAAATAATAGCCAAAGTCTGCGCGTTGTTGCATTGCCATTGTAAAAATTGATAAAAAAAAAAACTTTAAAGTTTTGGGGAAATGGTCCATATGACAATGTGTTGTACAATAAAAACAAAGACATTCTGGTATAGCTTTCAATGTTTATTTATTCATATTAATTTAAAACAACAATAAAAGAACACAAATAAGTACATTTTAACAGCAAGAACTGGCATATGTAGCCACAGTCAATAACTTACAACCAGCAATAAGTTAGAACATGGAAAGTTCAGGACAGTGCCAAACCTGTCATAGACTATACTCTTCTCTGACTATTCTTACTACATGCAGTTACATAATTCTCCTGCTTTTCCTGCTTACCCATTTTTGGAAAGCCCTTTGATAATCAAAAGTGCAGCCTGGCTTTTCAAGAGAGATTCTCATCAGATTCTCAACAGTACCTGTACCTAAACAATTCCTTGTTTTTGTTTTAATAAGGTTGTGCCTACTAAAGCCTCTCTCACATTCAACAGAGGATACAGGTGCTGTTGAGAATCTGAAAGCCAGGTTAGCAACATCAGGGTACAGTGCCTTGTGTTTCATGATATATTGACATATGTCACCAGTAGTGTTCATGAGCTTCATAACATTAGCATTGCAATGCATGAACTCCATGAGTTCCAGAGCCTGACTTTTGAAATTGTTGGCACCAATACTACAAGCAAATGGAGAAATTATGTCTAAATGCTCATTTATTAAGTCTTTGTGCTCATGAACTCTACTGATGATGGCAGGATCAAAAACACTGCTTAAACTAGACAAGATTTCACTATCACCTGAACTGTCAAATCTGCTTTGAAGATTTGTAACAACCTTTTCACAAAATGACTGACAGACAGATGCTGAATCAGTGACCTGCTTTTCTGAACATCTGATGATGTGTCCCTTGTACTCAAAGTCAGACTGTAGATCCTGGGGCACATCACTCAGAAATTCAGAAATGCTGTCACCATTCACATTTTCCTTCAAGGAGGATATTTTGGACACTGTATGCTCTAAGAGGGGGTAAATAGCAGCAAAGTCAATCTCTTGAGCCTGAAAGGACTTGCTAAGGTTGGATAGGTTCTGCATAACATCTGCCAAAAAGTGTGCAGTATACAAAAACTTGTAGCATGATATGTTCTTAAGTAGACCCACTGCCTTGGGACTCTTGTCAGCCATAAACACAGACAACAGACAATCATAATTTGAAATAATTGCTTTTAAAGCACCATCAAATGACAACCATCTAGTATGAAAAATTTGCTTCAATTTCAATTTCTTTTTCAATTCCAACATGTTTTGCATTGCTTTAAGTTTGTTTGTGTTTTTGGGCGAGTTATCAAAGTATTTATAAAAAGCATTGACTATTTCCTGAAATTTGAGAAGGTATGGAATGCTGTCAGCTGCACCACCAGAGCCAAGGGCAGCCTATGAAATAAATATTGAGACTCTGAACACGAAGTGTGACCTCTAACTTTGAGCTGAGGAGCCATGTGTTACATATAACAAATTAACACATTTTGCCATTATTCTCTTCCACTGTATAAAGTTTGATTGAAACACCCAAAACAGTAACAAGCACAAACTGAACAACTAAGTAAAGGGCAAATGGCAGTGCAATGATCTTTCTTTAGCAAGAAAAAAGGTTAACATGTGGTAAAAATGATAAATAAAATTGACTTCAGACAAACCCTCTAGTCCTGAGTCTGTGGCCAACTTAGTAAGGTGAGCTAATAACACTGACATTAAATAATTTTACCTTTGAAAGTTTCTCTTCCAAACACTTTCTCTTCATCCAGATACTGAAACAAAGGGTACCTCGACTGATCTTCACGTCGGTGAAAAGAAACATATCCTGAAAAAGAGAAATCATAAACATCAATTGTATCCAAAGTTTAACTTGCATCTTATTATCTTATCACTTGGCACAGTGTTGCCATAACTCTATAAATTTGCATATCTTTAAATTTTATTGTGTACAAAAAATGTATTTCTTTTACAAAACTGTGTTAGAAGTATTGAACAGCAAAATCTTTAATGTACTACAAGACTCTGGAATAGAGAACTACAATATTAGTGAGGATAGCATCCCTATAAACAAGAGCTGTCAGTAGGACAGCGTGCTCGACTTTTTTAGTGCTTGCCAATAAAACAAAACTTTGACAGTTAAGGGCACACAAGACTTTAACTAGGAATTTCTAAGTACAAATCAAGAAAAATTTTCACAGAGTTATCTTCTTTTGCTTACAGATAGGTCTTACGATGGTACATAAGTACTCCAACTTTCAAAGTAATATCTCAAATGGTTAAGTTAACAAGTGGACAAGAATGAAAATTTTAACTGAGTTTCTAAGTCAAAAAGGGCCATAATTCAAATAAAATCCTTCACAGAATTACCTTCTCCTGCCCATGTTTGGGAATCATGATGGTAAACAAGTATTCCAACTTTCTAATTAATATCTCAAACAGTTCAGTCAAAAAGTGGACTGGTACGAAAAACTTAACCAAGATTCTAAGTCGATAAAAGGCCTTAATTTTTAAAACAAATCCCTGACAGAGTTACCTTCTCTTGCGTACAGATGGGGGTAATGATGTGAATTAGCATTAAAAGTTTCAAAGCAATATCTCAAAGGGTTAAGGCAATAAGTGGATTTTACCCATATTCAATGTATTTTCTAAGTCAAAAAGGGGCATAATTCTGTCAAAAACTTTGACAGAGTTATGTCCTCTTGTCTGTTGATGAAGGTTGTGATGGTTAACAAGTATGGTTAGTTTCAAAGCAATACCTCCAATGGTTTTGAAATAAAGTGAGGTGGTACGAAAAACTTAACCAAGCTCAATACACTTTCTAAGTAAAAAAAGGGCCATAATTCTGTCAAAAACCTTGACAGAGTTATGTACTCTTGTCTGTAGATGGAGGTTATGATGGTAAACAAGTATGGTAAGTTTCAAAGCCATACCTCTAATACTTTTGAAATAAAGTGGGGTGGTACGAAAAACTTAACCAAGGTGTGACGCCAACGCCGACGCCGACGCCGGGGCGAGTAGGATAGCTCCCCTTTTCATAGAAAAGTCGAGCTAAAAATGCCTAAACATTGAAAAATGCACATGCTCATACAGTAGGGTCAAAGTTAAACTGTTAGTTAAGCTTAATCTTGAATAATGCACACGTTCATACAGTAGCATATATGCCATGCTCCCGATATTCGCCGGGTTCTCCCGCTATTTAGACCCTAACCCGGCGAAGCTTGGAAAAACACTAAAAACTCCTGTTAAATTAAAATTCTGGAAAAAAAACTATGAGGTTCATAAAATATCAATCTATATACATTGTCAATACCATGACACGTGATATCAATAATGAAGAAGTACAAGTATTGTGTTCAGTCGATTGGGTGGCAAAACCGATGTGTTGACACAAGTTTGTGTTAATTGTCACTATCATCTTAGGTAAATTGCCCGGAGGGTAGTTAGCTGTGGTTCATAAACTTTTCAAACAGCGATCATCATTAACCGATAATCAACAGTTCAAAAAAGTCACCACGCTCCAAACATGTTAATTAAATCATTTAACCAAGTTTAACAAAATTAAAAGATTTGATGTTTTCGTAACACGTTTCTTCAAAGTTTTATGCATACCGTGAAATTGTCGTTGGATTATTAGCATTCGTTTCTGTGAACAATCACAAGGGGAATAGAAAACTTATGTTTTAAATTGGCTTTTTTAGTGTTAATACGCAAAAAAGGTCAAATACGTCCATCGAAATGCATGATTTCCTGCTAAAAAAATATCTGCAAGCGAGTTCTCCAAAAACTCTGGATTTTGCCCCCAAAAAATGGCATTAACTCGATACTTTGTGGCATGTATGTACAGTAGGGTCCGAATTATACGGTAAGTTATGAAAAGAAATAAGTTCTTTAAACAATTTCAACTTTTATCTGTACTTTATATTCTGTCCTGTACAACCTCCTGAATGACAAAGAAACAAAATTGCATTTGGTTATACATAGTTCAGTTTAAAAAAAATTCTTGACAACTGTGCAATGTATCAATAATTGTAGTGAAATCAAATGATATGGAAAGCAAATATACATGTACATACTCTGCAAATCTATCTGAAAGTCATCGCCAGGGTAACATTTGTTCTCGTCCATTTCCCACAACCTTGTCAAAATGCTTGACAGCTCATCATCTGGTTCAAACCTGAGGTAAAGTGAATAATGTACATGAAACACTGGGGCAAAAAAAGTTTTGTTTTGTAAGTTTTAATAAGGACTGCAGTGCATTTTAGTGGAAAGGGGCCAAGGCAGTTGGTGGAGGTGGTAATAGAGGTTTGTGTGTGGGGTCAGGGAGAGCGGAGGAGTGAAGGAATCATTTATAATATCCTGAAACAAAGTCGTTTAAACTTAGAGGAATAAAAGAAAAAGTTATAAAACTACTGTACTGGAAGAAATACAAGAAACTAATGAGTTTCTTGTATTTCTTCCAGTACAGTAGTTTTATAAGTTTTATAATCAGCCTATAGATTCCTCGTTTCAGACAACTGATCCAAGTCAATTTAAAACAATAGACCTAGTAAGAAATGCTAAACTGGAATCTACCACAGATGCTTGGGTGCAGTAGAGCAATTCTGGTCCAAAAGTGTATCTTGTAATCATTTTCTTTACATTTTTACATGCTATGAGGAACCCCACCCTGTTTTAAAATAAATAAACCTCTCTGATAGCCGGGTCTAATGATGTAATAGGATTGGTGCCCGGCTCATAATTTGAATTACGAATGCATAACAAACGACCTCTGCCGGGAACTATTCGCTAGGGTTAGAACTTTTGAGTCGGCAAACGTCATGAAGTTACGTGAGATTCCACAGATGCTTTAATCAGGCTGGTAACATTGCCCAATCGGCTTAGAAGCCCAATCAAGCTTTAATTGCCTGATCGGGCTTAACTTTATTAAAAGAAACTAAGAACTATATAAATATTTTAAGAAATATTTAATGAATTGTTCGAAAGTCCTACATTTCTTCAGCTGGTGTTCCCTTGTTATAAACACCTACTTTTTATCCAAATAAAACTTGCACATTTTTGCTCAAAAGGTTTTGTTTATTTTACATTGTAAGTACATGCAAAGTGAAAGTAAAAATGCTAGTATTCTGGCGCAAGAATTGACTAAGTTTGGTCCAAAGCTAGATTAAACTACCCTTTAAATTTAAGGGCGTCTGTAGATTTAGCTGCGACTTTTGTCAAAAGATCATTAAAACTTTGTAAGTGCATTTTAATTCTTAATGTGTGCATTAATTTGAAATGGTAGTAAGTTTATATATATAATAAGTAGAAAATTTACACTGGTTATTCTATTTTTCACCATATGGATTTTTGCAGATAGCTAGTTTTTTCAGTTAGATAAATTATGAACTCATGTAAATAAATACTCTGTTAATGTTAATGCCAGATGAAAGCACCAAGTAAACTTTCATTATTAATTTAAACAATCATTTAAACAGAAGCATGTGAAAGAAATAAGACAATATGTCATTTTCAAGCCAAAATTACTCTTAATTACTTACAAAGGGAGGTAAATAACCAGTGTTCTGTCATGTTGTTATTACCTCCCCTTTCAAAGGTATATTTTGCTATTTCATATTAATTAATATTTATGATTAGTCTAAGAATAAATCTACTTTCCTTGGTGAGAAAATATTACATACCTGAGATATATCTTATGTTATATTCTCACAATATTGACTTAATAGGCCTACTTGAAATACTTCAAAATAAATTCCATTTCCAGTTCAGTGAGTAACTTAGGTATACATACATTGTACAAACAAGTGATGCGGTGAAAAAAAGTTCAACCTGTTTATTCTTTGTTTAAAACACACAAACAATCATCAAGGCATATCATTGCTTTGCTCACTCTTAAATACAGGCACACCTGTAACATTCAATGATTTTTTGACAAATGTCACAGCTATATCTACAGACGCCTAGATGCTTATCTCACATTCCTGTTCAAGTGTCTTTAAATTTAAAGGGTAGTTTAATATAGCTTTGGACCAAACCTGTTGACTGATTATAGTTGGGTTATTTTGACTCCTAACATAATGTAATGTTGCAAGGAACATATTCTTGGACTTTAGAAATTATCTATAAAATACTTTACAAAATATTTACAAAAAAGATAATTTCTATTGATCAAGTTAAGCCTGATCGGGCAATAAAGGCTTGATACGGCTTCTAACGCTTCCAGGTCAACTCGTACCTAAGTCAACTCGTACCTTAGTCATCTCGTACCCGAATTGGTCAACTCGTACCTGATTTTTTTTTCGAAAAAGTCAACTTGTACCTTAAAATTTTTTATTCATTATCTCTGAGATAATAATATTTTTTATCAATCATCATTAAATGTTCCCAATGAAATACTTTATTTTGCTCTTATTCTGCAAAATTGTATCAGAAAGCGGTACATTTGTAGTAATGAAGAGAATGTCTTGAAAAAAGTCGTACCCTGCATAATCATTCAGTTGAAGTGTTAATAAAATAAAGAATTCTCGGCTTCGCCGTGACGTCATACTGACCAGTTAACCAATCAGATTATTAGGTCGCGTTCAGTTCTTCATTCAGTAAAAGGTGAAAACTTGGTCTTTACCGTTGACTCATATTTTAAACGAAACAGAAAGCTTTTGGCAACATAGAATTATTTTAAAAACAGTGCGATAGTTTCAAGGTAATGGAAGATCGTCATCTTCTTTCATTTCTAATCTTGGTTATTATATTATTCAAAGTTAAAGATGCAAAATGACTGGTGCACCTGTAAGCGATGACAGCCGAGGAATCACCTTTCCCGAATGTAAATAATTTTTCTGTACCCAAACGTGCGAACCCGAGAATAACAGGACTTTCGTAAATTGTATTATTTTCATCATGTAAATGACAAAAATATGTTTTACTTCAGTTCAACTTAGGTTTTTTAAGACAAAATAGGCCCTCCAACATCGAATTTAGGTTTGTAGACACGCTACTGAAATTAGTTAATTTTCTTCCTGTTTTATTTTTGTACTTTTAGCTGTTCAATGTCGGAAAATTATACAACACTGAGCACTAAAACACAGATTTCAATAAAATCATGATATTATTCCATATGGCCCAACCTTTGATTACATACCTGTCACTTTTGTTCCTGGTTGAAATATAAGTTTTGCAACAAAAGGTACGAGTTGACCACAAAGGGTACAAGTTGACTTTTTGAACCGTACGAGTTGACCAATTCGGGTACGAGATGACTAAGGTACGAGTTGACTTAGGTACGAGTTGACTGGTTACCCTTGCACTAACAAAGTTCTATGCTCCTGCGTTTATGAATAAATTATGCAAATGAACCGCCATATTAGAATTACCGTAAGCGCGCTGTTGCGAGTTGGAAATCGACACATGTCTGCTTGCAAAGCTCGCCACGTTTAACAAATTTCTTCCATGTAAGAAAACTTGATGGTTTTTGATTGAATATTGAATGATAAATAAAATAAAAGAAATATGATAAAAATTGACCAATTATTGATAGTTTACGAGCGTTTTAAAGTTCACAAATTAATCGGAACGACTGAGATTCTGCCAACGGGTAGCGGCTGAAGATTGTCTTTTAAACCAACTTTGAAATTTTTTTGTACATGCAGACAATTTTTTTCTAACAGATATTTGAATATACTTTACGAAACTACCAAGTTTATGATGTGTCCATTTCTTATTTAAAGTGTCTGGGAAGTTAAATTTGTTTGTTTACATAAATTTGTACTGCCATTCCGAAACAAACGTCTGTATTGCTGAATAACGAAGTTATACGCTCTGTAACTCAAGGCCTCGATAGCGCAGTGTTATGTATCCCCGTTTGGCACGCGGGAGATCAGAGATCGAAACCTCGTCGAGTAACTTTTATTTATATAGTGGGAACAGATTAATTTATATTGTCATTCATCTATAGATGTTATGCACTGCGAGAACGGGTTAAAACGTTCGGCTGATTCAAAAACGTAACAAATAAATTTGAATACGTGGGTTGGGTTAAACGCCCGCGCATGCTCTGTGTGTGCGTAATGTTTACATCCGGTCGTAGCATACGGATAGACTGCTAACTTTGTTAGTGCCTTGTAGTCCAAATAATTGTACTCAACGGGTGAATATCGTTATAATTTTTGCTAGGCGCTATTTAGCCTCAGATAACTATAAAAAGCGCAGATAACTATAAAATGTCCGTATGTAAAATGGGTCTGCGTTTGAAGTCTTATTATTGAGACTAGTTTGATACCCTTGTAACTCGAAGCCCGATTGGGCAATGTTACCAGCCTGTTAATGTGTTCACTGAGTGACTAAGCCTGATCATAATTGTGGGGGTTTTTCATAACATTTGCATATGCAAAATGAAAAAAAAATGCGTACAAGGTATCTTTTAGGCTAGCCCAACAAATTGTGCGCCAGGGCTTTTTTTATATTAACGACGGCCGCCCTTCGCGGCCGTAAAGACAGACATCTATATAATATCAGTTTGTAAAATCGGTCGGTCTTGCAGTCGAAATATTGAGGCTACTTTTAGGCCTGAATCGCTCTACTGAACCCAAGCGTCTGTGGAATCTCTAGTTGGCCCCGCCTACGCTTCTGAATCAGTAGGCCCTATCTAATACAGTATATAAATTATTCTGCTTTGGTATATATGAAAAGTACTACAAACCCTCTTTCATTGCGGAAACGATTTTGCTGCCGTTGTTTGTACTGAGCCATATTTTCTTAAAATTCCTACGGTCAAGTCTTGTCACTGCGCTGTCAAAAAACTTTTACAAACGCCTTCTCTGATTGGTTGAAGGAAACAACATTGTCCAATAATCATGCATGTTTCATTTGTTAATATTTACACGGCGGCCGTACCTACACGGTGCCCGTGCCAATAAATCCGCGGTTTGATCTCAAGGATAGTTTCTCCTTTATCTTATGATTGTTATAGAAACCCAAATTCTATTAAATTAGAGATTTGATGTAAAGCAGCAACAGAACAAAACTTGTAAAACTTGACTCCTTTTGTAAAATTATGTTATCTCACTTCAATTGCTCACTTCAAAAATTAACTCATTCTCCTAACTTTTCAATACCTTTGTTACCGTGAAGTGGTTTGTTAGTCTCTTGCGTCAATGGGAACACTCATTCAACAGATAACAGAAAACTTAACATAAATTAAGATCAAATGCTTTTCACGTCATTTATTTAAACTGTGCATACTCTCTCCACGATATCCTCAGTGGATACAACATACGAAATGTATGTAAAACTTAAAACTGTAACATAATTAAGAAGTAAAAAAATGTCATGGGAAGTTATACCGTCTTTGACGAAGATTGACTCCACCATTACATGTATGTATTTTAGAGTTTTATCGTTGGTACCGGATAATCCATATGACCAACGCCCCCAGAAGAGTTATTTAGTTATTTTAGGTTTCCGCAGATAGTGCATGACACGTGCAGAACGCGCCCTGTCCGAGAGACATCCGCTGGTTATTTAACATGCCCAGTGTACAGCACTGATACATCGGTCCTCAGTTTTAGGTCTCAACCGACAGACCAAATAGTTGTGTTAGTTGAGGAGCGGCGGATCGAACCTCCGAACCCTTGATTACCAGTCCAGCGCGTTAACCACTAGACCACTGATATAATCATTCCCCGCTCCACTGACTAAATGGATTTGTTTACCCTCGGTTATGACCCCCGTTCTAGTATGTTTTTAGAGGTTAATCGTTGGCACCGGATAATCCATACGACCATCAACCCAAGAAGAGTTTAGTTATATTAGTTCTCAGGGGATAGTACAAAATACAGAACGCGTCAATTCCAGACACACCCTCTGGTTCTTTAACATGCCCGGCATACAGCACATAAATCGGGCCTCGGGTTTAGGTCTCACCCGAAAGACCATTAGTAATTGTCCCTGCAATCCCTGGATTACATGTCCAGCGCAGTAGCCACTACAGACCATTGATCACTGGTCCGAAAGACCATTAGTTATCTTAGTGGAGGAACGAGGGTCGAACCTGCAATCCCTGGAATATCTTCCCACCACAGAACTAAAAGACCAATAAGAAAGACGTAATGCTGTAACTGACTGGTGCATGGACCGATGAAAAGTCCAATAAAAAGTAAGTGGACAATTTTACAAATAAATGAAATGCTCAAAATGCTCGTTACTTGTTTGTAATTGTGCTTATAAGGTCCACCATCCTCTAAAGAGGCTATAGTCGGTACGATGTAAATGCTCGTTACGTGTACGGACAACCTTTAAATACACAGGTTGGGTAAGATGCCTATTATATACCTCCAGCCCTCCACCTTAAAGGTCCATTACTAACACCAAACCAAATTTTCTTTTAAATCTGGAACCGTAACGGGCTTCTTCCCAGAAGGAAAAATATGTTATATATATATGTGACCATATTGTGTTGAAAATTTGAGTTTAACAAAAGAAGTAAAACAATATGTTTTGCCTTTTCAAAAACGAAAGTAGGTTTTCCAGCTTTCAAATAACTTTGTAAGTTTCCAGAAGTCTCACAGAGAGAGGCTGTAAACAGGTTGTTCATAAAGTATGCCTATTTTGCATAATAATTGAAGAACTTTACTTCCAATGATGTGCAAAGTATATCTATGACTGTTCACAACATTCAGTAAAGCGAAAGAAGGACAAAAAGACCACCCAGGTCAATCTAAGGAAAAACACAAACATTCACTCGTTTTTCTGCAGCAGTATTTCAAACAGGGAAATACTCCACGGCTAGTTTCAAGCTGTATTTTCCTGTTTCAATTCCAGATTTAAAAGAAAATTCGATTTGGTGTTAGTAGTGGACCTTTAAAATATTGGAGCAAATTTGAAGTTAAAGTTAAGACAATTTTAAATAAAAAATAATATCCAAACAGAAAAAAAAAACACAAAGAAAAATAAACAAAACAGCCAAAAGAAAAGGATGAAGTAACAGACTAAAATTAATGCCAAGTGTTACGGCTATAATGGGTATTACTTATAAGGTAATGTCTTCCATCAGTTAACTTGTTACACATCTCCTAATCAATCATTAATTTGTGCACGAGATTTTCATGACTTCTTCTTTTACTGTCTACATATGTTGACACTATTAGTTTTAATCAGTTTGGGTTCTGGACACTAAGGTCAGTGCCACACAAGACTTAGTCTTGTACTTAAACATTGGACCTAGTCTTGAAAGAAATTACTGCTTATTCTTTTTTACAACTGATTTATTGAATGTGTGGTTTCTTGACCGCGGAAATGTTCCCATGGCAATAGTTTCTCAATGACGGAATTGTATATAATCACAGTGGCATGAAGTAACTGAAAAATTGTACGTCAATGATTAGACATGTGTCAAAATAGTCCAAGTTTTAATGGTATTCTTCAATAAGGACCACTGAAAAATACAAAGTGTATTTGTGTTATGTCGCTAAGTATGTACTGCAACATGATATTTCATATAATTTATCATAAATACAAAGTCACCAATCCTATCTCCAAAAATGTTTAAAGCACACAGTTAAAAAACATTTAACTACAATTTACTTTAACTGTAAACTGTAACTTCAATTTAATTAACCAAGACTATTCTAAAGATTGAAGTATCCATATATAAATGTTACTTAAGTATACTAAGTCCGAAATTATCTAAGACAAAATGTGTTAAAAGCAAACAGAATTCAAATCCCTGGAAAAAATCTTCAGAGTTAAAGTGTATCTGTAAAAATACAAAATTTGGTACATGTACAACATTATGCATGTAGATACCACCATACCATCAAATGTACCATGACTTCGGACATTTGGCCTATCGTGCGCGCGCTCTATCGATTGCGCTACCGATGCTTCCTGGTACAAGCACCACTACAAAACTAGGGGTGCAACGATACAGCCAAACCCGTATTGCGATATTGCGGCACAGTCAACCCATGTTGCAATACGTATTGCGATACATGTATATTGATGTAACAGAAAAGCTAAGAAATTGTAATAAAACCAATTTTTTTAATAAATTACAGTCCTATTTATTGAAACTTCAACTGCAAATAAGAATATAGAGGATAATTGTTGGTTTCGATGTCAGATCACGATATAATTTCACCGAGTGGGCACCAAAAGTGATATTTTCACGAGTGGCGCAGCCACGAGTGAAAATAACTACTTTTGGTGTTCACGAGTGAAATTATCGTGATATGACATCGATACCAACAATTTTTCTGTTTATTTTATGTTTTAAACTCCATTTTTGTTGAGTTTGTTTCAATAAAATGTTGAAAATCGCGGGAAACGTCATTAGAAAGCAAAACATTTATGACGTCATTTTAACGACGTCATCGACGTATGGTTTCCAACATTCTTTACGCTGTGTTTACTTTTTGATGTTAATCCGGGTAGAAGATTTTGATAATTTCACTGAGTGAACAGTGAGTTTATCAGGATTTGTGAACAGTGAGTTTATCAGGATTTATTTAATGTTTTCGAGTGAATTATAGAGTTTTCTCAGTGAAATAAAAGTGATAATCCAAAGTTTTGAAACAGTGGATTACCATTTTTTATTTTTCACTGTTTTTGCAATCTTCTACCCGGATTTACGTCAAAAAGTATACCGAGCGTAATTAATGCTGGAAACCATGCGACGATGACGTCGTTAAAATGACGTCATTTGCGCTATGTTTTTTGATGACGTTTCCCGCGATTTTCGTTATTTTATAGAAACAAACTCAATAAAAGTAGAGTTTTAACCATAAAATAAACAGAAAAATTGTTGATATCGGTGTAATAGCACGTTAATTTCACTCGTGAGCACCAAAAGTTGTCATTTTCACTCGTGGCTGCGCCACTCGTGAAAATATCACTTTTGGTGCCCACTCGGTGAAATTATAACGTGATCTTACACCGAAACCAACAATTATCCTCTATATAATCCACCGTTATATTTCGATAAACCACCGAAAAACATGAAATAAAAAACATTAGTTATATTACCCTTCAAAATGGTCAAATTGGTTTATAGTTAAGAATGATGCTCAAAACACAATGGATGCTTTAAAAACATGTAAGAAATAAGTTTACCAAGTTATTTCTGTTATTGACAAATACAAATTAAGATAAACATAACCGAAAGGGTGGATCTTTTATTTTTGACTAGGATAGTCAATAAAGATTTTTACAGATTTCCTCTATATTCAATGTGAATCAAACTATTATACAGATCGTTATTTTTGGGAAATAACTATGGCAATGTTTATCATTTTAGTAGTATAAATCACTGATAAATGTTTTATTCAAAATTTTGATGGTCCTTTTGAACGGTAATACCCCTTTAGCTTCTAGCCTGTATCTGTATTTCTGTTGATTTGTATTACAATGTTCACCTCTCAGCGTTCTAACAGTACAGTGCATGTCTTTGGATCTCCAGGGGGGCGTAACTCGTTGAAGATGATGTAAGTGTTCTCTTGCAGCTTTTGACATAACGTTTCGCCATTAACGTGTCAGAAACCCAGGTGTAAATGTGGTAGGAAGATCTTGGAATTATAATGTAGATCGCCATCCTGAGTGCCGAGTTAAAATTTATACTTGGGTACGCTTCCCACTCTGATTAATTAACTATGCATTAAATACACACTGAAATATAAAGGTTCAAAGTCTCCTCATAAGGCGTTCAATATCAATGATTCTGAATAACACTATTCCGAATTCCTGTGAATCAAAACACTGTTCACACTAAACACAATTCAAATAATATAATAAAATATAACAAGTGTAGGCAAATGATACGATATATTATAACAGTCACATGCAACACTTAATCAAAGCAAAGAAGCACAAAGGATAATAAACTCTTTGCAAAATTCCGGCGGCGAGTGGGTGGGTAAATTCAAAATGTACGCAGTACAAAAACTACAGTGACTAAATAGTTGAAAAAACTACACTCAGGCGGGCCTCAAATAAACAACTTTTTGATAACCAATCGAAACGAGTCTAATAAAAACGCCCGACCAATGAAATGTTATCTATCTAAATGCGACCTATGAACTGCCATTTGAATTACCGAAAAGAACCCACAGTGTAATGAAACCGTAAAATATTCATTAATTAAATATTTTAATTTATTATTAAAATTATGACTACCAATCGACCAATGTTATTTAGCGAATATCATTCACTTCACACAATTCGTTTCGTTTTTTCAAACAATATAATGGTTATGTTATATACATGTATATCACAACTCATATCCTTCTGGTAAAGGCAGTACATATTGATGTTTAAATAATATTTGCAGAACTGCTGTTTATACCCAGCAGTAAGCATAAGATCGTGTATCATCTGTAGCACTGTCTATTCTGCTGAACAATAACGCCACAAGTCAAATTTGCGTTACTTGTGCCATTTAATATATAAAGCATCTTGTGTGCGATATGTTTATCTTCGTGTCGCCGAAGGCCAAGAAAGAATTTGAATAATAGGTATAGTACCTTTATATAGTCCTTATCATCTAGCAGCCTCTTGGGTAGCCTGGGATTTCTGTCTTCCGGTGAAACAGCTGACATGTTGCAGCTCTCTTGCAGAAATGATATATGCTGACCGTCTTCACATGCACTGTACCACACTGTATTGAAGCATTCCAATAAAAAACAGCGAACTGATTACGCAACATCTGTCTTAATATTAACTTAAAGTAATGAAAATCTGTAGTACTATATTAAGGAAACTACATCTGTAAAACACACTGTCTTTAAACATGGAAAACAAGTAGCCACTGGAAATTCAACATTTATTTATTTATCTTAACCATATGATACTACATTTCTTGGGTCTAATTATTTTGTTTTGGACACCAGGGTAATTACAAGACCAGCATGTTGAAATCTTCTGACATGCCTATTCATTAATAATTTGTCAGTTTACCACCCTCGCTTTCTTCCAACTCTTTAACCAGATTTGCATTCTGCAATAAATATAATCAAAGCCCTAGCATGCATATACATGTAGTACGAATATAATAATCATGTTTATTTTTAAAGATAGATACCTATATACATGGGGGCACACTGCCTACACTCAATTCTCTGTGACAGCAGTGTTTCTCATACAAGGGAGTCTTAATCACTGCAGATTTCAATTATACTAAGGAGAATATATTTGTCTAGGTTTGACAGTCCTTCGTACTCTAGTCTTCACTACCGGCGGTCGTGTTAAAGGGGCAAGAGACACTGGGAAATGGGATAATATGATGTATGTTAATGATTATAAAACCCTAACATAAGTAAAAAGTAAATAAGTGGAAAGAGTACCGTCTTTGACGACAGTTTGCAAAATGCTCGTTACATGTACGGACAGCCTGTAAATACACAGGTAGGGTAAGACTAAAGAGGCATGTGACACTATATATAGATCATGATTTGAAGGTCCACTAGGCAATTCTACATGCTAAATATCTAAGCTCTAGGCCTTGTGGTTTCATTGTAGATTTTTTAAGTTTTTCATTCTTGTTGCTATAGTTACTAGAGTTCTGCATTGAATGGAATTCTTTGGTATGGTATATTAAGGTTTTATCGTTGGTTTCCCATATAACCAACGCCCCAGAAGAGTTTAGTTATTTTAGGTTTTCGGAAAGCGTCCCAATTCCAGAGACACCCCTGGTTCTTTATCATGCCAGGTTTTCACCCATACATGGGACCTCGGTTTTAAAGTCTCGTCCGAAAGACTGTTAGTAATTTTAGTTGGTCAGCCCTGGGAATCGAACCCACAACCCCGAGATTACAAGTCTCGTGCTCTACCTATTGAGCTATCCGGGCTCTTTAAAGATTGGTAGAGCTTTATATAAGGAACATCTCTGCAAAGTTTCATTAACATTGGTCCAGTTGTTTCAGAGGAGATGTCGTTTAGAGCAAAATGTTGACGGACGAACAACTGGCGGACGACCCTAAACGCTCACCCTGGGACTTCGTGATTGAAGAATAAAAGAATCCCTGGACAGACAGGATAAAAAATAATTTTGAAAAAATATTTAACCTAATACATTTCAAAGTACACAAAAGTAGACAGCTTTTTTAGCGTCACTACAAATCAAAACGGCTTAAGAGTTCGCTGTTAATAGATAGCACTTTAGCCCCGCCCACAATTCATGTCTGTGGCTATATATACTCTTTATTTCCACTTTTCAGTGATTGAACAATTAATGACTGCTTAAACAAGAAAACGCATACTTAATGCCAATATAAAGAGTCATAACTAACCAAAAACAGTGATTGATCCTATAACTAGATTCCCCAGACATTGCAGAAAATGCATAAAACACTAACTATTTCCAAAATGGAACCAGTAATTTACTGTCAAATAACAGCCGGATCAAAAAAGCCAAAAGCGCACCTGCTATAACTCCATCCGGTTCGTGCGCACTAAAAGTCGCAGTAGGTCACTTAAAACCAACAAGTAGGTCAGGTCAAGTAGTACTAACAGCAATGTTGATCTTAAAAAGCACATCTAACTTTCGCAATTATATTTTCGGAACATTAAAGATGTGTAATATAAGAATACAACTACAGTCAGAACAATCTTACTCAGGCACGAAAACCCCAATCACATAAAAACATCGACGGTGTGAAAAGTACTGGTTAGTCAACCAGGATCAGGAATAGTAGTTCACCAGCAACTGTCCGAGGACCGAATCGTCGATCATGCAGATCATGATCTACACTTACTTCTTTTTTTATTTATAAGTAAAAATAAAACAGATTAACAGATTAAAATTAAAATTTCCTTCTGAAACAATTAAAAAGAATTTCACACCAAAATTCCACAAAATTGTAATAAAATTTCTATTTTTAACGAAATCATGATCTACAGCAACATTCAAATATTTAAAGACTAATTTTGGCATTCTATCCATTTTATAATACAAATGATTCAAATAATTACATTAATGACTGTGCTTTTTCAACAGTAGTAGACCGAACTGGCGGCCATTAGCATCCTGCTGATTGGCTTATCATTTTTGTCTCTCCTGGCTTCATTGGTTAATTTACTATCCGATTATTGCTTCAAGCTCCGATAGTAAACAACCAACTAGTACAAGTCTCTTTATAATTTTCTATTGTACATTATTATAATTAAAGAAGTAAAGTTGACAAGTAGCCTATGCGGTTGCTGGCTTATTTGACTTTTAAGGGGTTTTTATATTTTCAAAATTTCAGAGTAGGAAAATAGGTCAAACTTTCATGCATACTTTTAACTTGTTAAAATAAGTAAAACCATCTTTCGGACAACATTTTATTCTCTCATTCAGGACAATTAAAACTTTTATCATCACAAAAAGCTAAGCAAAGTAAAAATAGGACGTCAATACTTTATTAAAGGGGAGTTTACTTTACAAAGCAAACACATAAAACATCTAGTATCAAAATTTTCTAAAAACTGTTAGGCTACCACGATCCAGACATACAAACTAGGTCAATCACACTTAGATCTCATTGGTCTCCGTGATTGGCTCTTTGGCAACCAATCAAATTCAACCTTTGGCTATACTGGCTGGAAATTGCAGTCAGGTAAATCTCTCCTATTTTGGAAACAGAAAAACACTTTTGATAGGTATAGGCATGATGGGAGACATGCCGAGGTCTCATCCACAAATTCAAGCTAACATATTTGCTCTTATGGACGGACCTTTATTTCCTTAAATTTCCTTAAATTTCCCCCATTTGGATGGGGATGTACCTCATGCTACATCTTATGGGGTATACATTTCTCAGTTAATTCGGTTTGCCAGAGCGTGTAGTCATGTTGAGGATTTCAATGAACGTAATCAATATATTACAAATAAACTTCTTTAACAGGGCTACCGTTATTACAACTTGCGTAAATATTTTGCTAAATTTTACTATCGTTATTCTGATTTGGTTTTGAAATTCAATAGTAATCTAAAGACTCTTCTGCGAGAAGGTATTTCAAAACCCGATTTTTATGGGGATGTGGTGTGTGTGTGTGTGTGTGTGTGTGTGTGTGTGTGTGTGTGTGTGTGTGTGTGTGTGTGTGTGTGTGTGTGTGTGTGTGTGTGTGTGTGTGTGTGTGTGTGTGTGTGTGTGTGTGTGTGTGTGTGTGTGTGTGTGTGTGTGTGTGTGTGTGTGTGTGTGTGTGTGTGTGTGTGTGTGTGTGTGTGTGTGTGTGTGTGTGTGTGTGTGTGTGTGTGTGTGTGTGTGTGTGTGTGTGTGTGTGTGTGTGTGTGTGTGTGTGTGTGTGTGTGTGTGTGTTGTGTGTGTGTGTGTGTGTGTGTGTGTGTGTGTGTGTGTGTGTGTGCACTTCTGGGTGCTGTGGGGCTCGTTTTGGGGAGGCTGCGTTTTTGGTACGTGGCATTCCCTGTTTGATATTATTTTTGTTTTTACAAACTTCGTAAGATTTTGGGTCATGGCAATTTTCCAACTGTATTTGCTAAAATTATAAAACGTTTTATTAAAAGAGGTTACGACCCAACTGTTTTGAGACACACCGCATGTTTGGTGTTCAACCCGTTTACGGTTGGACGCTATGCTTCCCTCTTTGATTGCGTCTGACGGAAGAGGGGGAGGACTCTGTGATGGGCAGTTTTTCAATCCCACTGGGACGAAACTGTTTTGATTTCTGTCCTCTGGCCTGTTTCGTCGGGCCCTTAAGGGTGTTTCTCTTGGTGCTCTCCCTTCTGCAAAGGCATTGAGTACATACGTGTTTTGGTTCTCAAGGTTTGCTTTTTATATATTTATACACGAGCTTTTTTGTGTTTTACATACCATGCCTTTTGTTTCCATTGCGTGTGTTAGAGATTCACCTAGCAGGGATTACTTTTATTTACACTGTCCTGTGACTTTGGAACATTGTGGGGGGTAAGAGTGAGGTTGGGTGCGCACCATAAACCGGTTTAAGCTCCCCAGTGGTGTTTTTGCCACTGACCGTTCCAAGGCGGTGCCCCACTGTGTTCCTTTAATTGTTCGTTTTGTCCTCGTGTGTTTGCTTTGTATGCTAGTGTGTGTTGGTAGTGTGTGTGTGTGTGTGTGTGTGTGTGTGTGTGTGTGTGTGTGTGTGTGTGTGTGTGTGTGTGTGTGTGTGTGTGTGTGTGTGTGTGTGTGTGCACTTCTGGGTGCTGTGGGGCTCGTTTTGGGGAGGCTGCGTTTTTGGTACGTGGCATTCCCTGTTTGATATTATTTTTGTTTTTACAAACTTCGTAAGATTTTGGGTCATGGCAATTTTCCAACTGTATTTGCTAAAATTATAAAACGTTTTATTAAAAGAGGTTACGACCCAACTGTTTTGAGACACACCGCATGTTTGGTGTTCAACCCGTTTACAGTTGGACGCTATGCTTCCCTCTTTGATTGTGTCTGACGGAAGAGGGGGAGGACTCTGTGATGGGCAGTTTTTAAATCCCACTGGGACGAAACTGTTTTGATTTCTGTCCTCTGGCCTGTTTCGTCGGGCCCTTAAGGGTGTTTCTCTTGGTGCTCTCCCTTCTGCAAAGGCATTGAGTACATACGTGTTTTGGTTCTCAAGGTTTGCTTTTTATATATTTATACACGAGCTTTTTTGTGTTTTACATACCATGCCTTTTGTTTCCATTGCGTGTGTTAGAGATTCACCTAGCAGGGATTACTTTTATTTACACTGTCCTGTGACTTTGGAACATGGTGGGGGTAAGAGTGAGGTTGGGTGCGCACCATAAACCGGTTTAAGCTCCCCAGTGGTGTTTTTGCCACTGACCGTTCCAAGGCGGTGCCCCACTGTGTTCCTTTAATTGTTCGTTTTGTCCTCGTGTGTTTGCTTTGTATGCTAGTGTGTGTTGGTAGTGTGTGTGTGTGTGTGTGTGTGTGTGTGCGTGTGCGTGTGCGTGTGCGTGTGCGTGTGCGTGTGCGTGTGTGTGTGTGTTGGTGGTGGGCACTTCTGTGCACTTCTGGGTGCTGTGGGGCTCGTTTTGGGGAGGCTGCGTTTTTGGTACGTGGCATTCCCTGTTTGATATTATTTTTGTTTTTATAAAATTTGCTTCAAATCAAATCAAATTTTCAGTGATTGGCCGGGTCGTACCGATTATAGCCTCTTTAGAGGTTGGTGGAACCAATAAGCACAGTTACAAACAAAACAGTGATTGACATAAATATAAATAGAATATGTAATTAGATAAACAAGTAGAACGAACGAACATCATAAAATGAAAGAACATAATATACATGCATGGATAATTACACAACTGTACACAATATAAAGTACAGAATGAGCAAATTGCTAATTTATATGTTTCAAACTTTCAACAAAAGAACGTCCATAATTATACACAGAATATAATACAAAACATCTTACTTGTAGTCTATTGCTACAGAATAAAGTTATAACAATTTATTTCCTCTCAACATAAGGGAATGAATAAGGTGAGAAACAACCGAGTAACTGTATGACTGAATTAAGGTAGTTTTTCATACGCTTGTTTGATGTCATAGATATATTGGCAAGTAAGCTCTATATAGCGCCTAGATTCTTCAACATCGTTACGTTGAGATAATAACGTATCGGGATCTAGTAAGCACCGAACAAAATGTTCACTACTACTGCGCTGAAAAAGTAAAGCCATTAAATATCCATATCTGTTCTCGATACACGATAAGAATATTTCTGCGTTGATAAAAACATTTACATTCTGCTACTAAGTGTTTTATGATATCTGTATTTGTTTCTTTACAAAGTTTACAGCTTAGAGGGGGTCGCGCGCAAGTGAATTGTCTTAAATCGCTCAAAATCGCTATCACACTCTATCCTTTGTGACCAGTTTGTATCATACTGTAAATTTGTGTGAGTTCGCACTATGGCCCTCCATATAAATTTATTTGGAAATACTGATGATATTATGTAATTACCTAGGAAATGAAAGAAACTGTATTTGTTTAGAATTCTGCAAATGTCTGGAATGAAACCGCTTTGAGATTTAACTCCTCTCAACATGTAAAGACGTAACCTAAAATCAAACAGCTTTCTTGAAAGGTTTTGTGTGGGCATTGTACATAATTTCTTTAAGAAGCCAACTTTTCTTTTGTCAATCATGATTTGAAAAGAGCGCCAGCCCAAAAGTGATAGCGCCATAACTGTGCGAGTTCTAACTGGAAGTTTCTGTAATTTTTTTTTTCGCAGCCAGTCGATGGAAGCGCTCTAGTGATTGTACATCACGTGCAGACATGTTATGCCATAGCTCACTTCCGTATAAAGAAATTGGAATGGTAACTTTTTCAACAATGTTTAATACTAAAGTATTAATCTCGCCCGGATTTTGTTCAATGGAAAGTACTGAAAAAAGAGATGTTTTTGCTTTTCGACATCTCTCTGTGATAGCATTAGAAACACGTAATGTGTCGCTCAATTCAATTCCTACATGTTTAACACTCGTACAGGATTGTATTTCGGACTGACCAAATTGAATTGATAGCTGTGTTGATGGAGAGGCTCCAAATACCTGCAGTTTGCATTTTGATTCGTTAAACTTGTATCTCCATAGTGACGCATACTCTCTGGCAATGTTAATACATCTACATCTACATCTACGGGGATACTCCCAACAATCAATTTCTGATCATAACTGGGAGGTCGGGGCAGTTGTTAAAAGAAAATGCTAAATTACATGATATGCATGTGTTAAGAGAGTAAAAATAGTACTATATACAACTTGGTTAAAAATAAAAGCAGGACGATGACATTAGTCCATATATGAGTCTAGGCCAGATGTGAAGCACTGAAGATTCACACTGTCCTTGATGTTATAAGGCAAGGCGTTCCAGTATCTGATCGTGCGAGGGAAAAAGGAGTTCATATGATACTGAGTTCTTGAAAATGGTATGTTATAGTTAAGATTTCTAGAGACAGTCAGGTGGTTATGATCTACAATGACGAGGTTGTGTGATATTTTATATAACATTATTAAGGATGCGTGTATTCTTCTCTGTTCTAAAGTCTGCCATTTAAGAGTTTCAAGCATTGATGTTACGCTGCTTTGGTAAGAGTAATCATTCAAAACATATCTGGCTGCAGCCCTTTGTACCTTTTCTATCTCATATGATAAGTTTTTCTGCCATGGGTGCCATATGGTATAACAGTATTCTAACTGTGGACGGACGTATGTTTTGTAGGCAGTTTCTTTGATATTACGGTTGTTACATTGTACATTTCTTTTTATGAATCTAAGAGTGTTACTAGCTTTTGAAGAAGTAGATTCAATATGTTTTTTTCCAACTAAAGTCATCACTGATGGTAATCCCAAGGTATTTAGCATTTTCTGTAGTTTTTAGTTCTTGATTGTGTAATTTATATGGAAAGGTGATGTTTTTTCTTTTTTTGAGATTCTTATGATTTCGCATTTATCAGGATTGAATTCCATAGACCATTTACACTCCCATTCTTCTAATTTTGTTAAATCATCTTGAAGTTTGTTAGAGTCTACTGATGAGTCGATGGTGAGATATATGATTGTGTCATCAGCAAATAAGCGTATCCTACTTTTAACAGAGTCGGGCAGGTCATTGATGTAACAAAGGAATAGACACGGGCCCAAGACAGAACCCTGGGGTACCCCTGACAGAACTGGTAAAGAATCAGAATGTGAGCCTTCAACTACTACTGATTGAGAACGATTACTAAGGAAACTTTGAATCCAGGATAGAGATGTTTTGTTGATACTAAGTTTCATGAGTTTATAGAGAAGAAGTTGATGATCGACCTTGTCAAAAGCTTTTGAGAAATCCATTACAATGAGATCTGTTTGTTTTCCAGATTGGAGATTGTCAAAAATTTCTTGTGTAAAGGATAATAGTTGAGTCTCACAGCTGTGTTTGGATCGAAAGCCATGTTGAAAAGGTGTGAGAAGATTGTTGCTATCAAGATGTCGCATGATGTTTGAGACCATGATATGCTCCATTAGTTTGGAGGCTATACAAGTCAAAGAGATCGGTCGATAGTTGCTGGCTTTATGTTTGGGGCCCTTTTTGTATACAGGTGCAACAATAGCAGTTTTCCAGTCATCTGGAACTATACCAGTTCGCAGTGAGTTCTGAAAGACTTTAGTAAGAAAAGGAGCTGTTTCGGAAGAAAGTTCTTTAAGTAGTCTTGGCGACAGCTGATCCAGTCCAGATGCCTTGTTAGGATTTAGATCCCTGAGCATTTTCAAAACACCTTCTACAGTTATGTCTATGTCATTCATTTGATTTTCTTGCTGAATTTTGTTATTTTTGAAGAGATTTAATTCACAAAGTTGTTTAAGACTGACTGGTTTAGGTTTTGAGAAGAGGGATTCAAATTGTTTGTTTAAGATTGTTGCTTTATCAGATGGTTTGGTATAAGTTTTACCTTCAGATTTTAAGGGTGCAACACCATGATTGTCTGTTTTTTTTATGTTTTACAAAAGAATAGAACTTTTTGTTTTTACCAGTCTCTGAGTCATTAGAAAAGATTACTGATTCTAAATACTCCCAGTATGATTTGCGTATTTCTTTTTGTATGGTGGCTTTAAGAATAGTAAGTCTTTGTCTCATTTTACTATAGTGTTCTTTTCCTTTAGCCTTTTTACATTTAGTGTGTAATTTATCTCTTTTATGTATTATTTTAGTGATCTTTTTTGTTACCCAGGGAAGATCACTTCTGGGTTTAGTCATTTTAGTTGGTATGTGTTTTTTTAGATAGCTCATTCATTTTATTTTTAATTTTTTCCCATAGTATGTTTGGGTCATTAGATGGGAGTTTATCAAAAACCTCTTCAAAGTATTCATAGAGATCAGACTTGAATGAATTTCAGTTGGCTTTTTTAAATTGTTTGATTTCACGTTTTACTTGCAGAGGTCTACCAATTTTGATGTTCATTTCATGAAAGACAATATTATGATCTGACGATCCAAGACTAGGTAATATTTTGGTGGAATGAACTTGCGAGGGCTGGTTTGTCAAGAATAAGTCAAGAACATTGTTTTCTCTTGTGGGTTCTTTTACTACTTGATCTAGGTTGTGATTTGTGAGGTTTTCCAGGAATTGCTCATAATACATTTTTCTAAACTGCTCAGATTTGGACATAACAGTGTAAGATCGTCTCCAAAATTTTAGTTAATAAACACTAACTTTTACATCTATATATAAGCACGGCTGCCGTGTAAATAGCGTCACGGGACGTTCACGAGATATTCCGAGATTACAAAAATTTATGCGGTAGCCATGTTGTAGAAAACAAAGCAAATTGTCTAACTATAAAAAGGAAAAACAGCATTATATAGAATCTTTTTCCAGTACCCATTTTTGTCAAGCAATTCCCTGTTAAGTTTTTGATATGAGCTCGGAATCTGGAGATCAAAAGGGTAAAAATACTTAGTTTTTGGCTTGGCGAAAAATTGCAGCGTACCGCGTCAAAATGAAATTGCACTTCATGCCTAATTTTAATGTGCTCGAGTCCAAGTGAATAGTTTACTGTCTGAATCGGGTACTACATATCCATATAACGGCCACATATTACATGCAGATTATTTATGAAATAATTCCAGCGCCGTTCGTCTAATAAACAAGGATTTTGAGATCTGATCATACCGATGCACAATTATTTTCTTGATAATGGCCCAAAATGTGCGCCTGTGCATATCGATGTCCATAAGTAATCATGCAATGTTTGTAAGTGCACATTTGTGGCCATATCTAGTATTTACCATGCGCATCAGAACAACACAGCTGTTTTTTTACGATGATGAAAAGAATGTTCAGATATATTACAAAAGATGAATAAATGCAAAGTGTCACTTTCTAAGCATACAGTGCACAGACAAAAATAAAATCCAGGAGACCAGACATGGAGACATCATCATTCTGAAATTGTTTTTGACACCTAAATGGTCACTAGCCATGACTATCAAGTGTCTATGATGAGCGGAAAGGCGGTCTCGGTGATTCACGGTGACCAGACGTGGTGGTTCGCGTGAACAACTCCACTGTTTCAAAGAAATTGACAACTCTTTTATTATATTTATACTTTTTAAATTTTATTCACGCTATGTAATTTTTTACTTTGTAATTTTTATCCACGTTAGTTGTGCATCTCTATTACTAGCCAGGGCATTTTTGCCTTCTTTAGCAGAGGCCGATATTCAGCTACTTCACAATTGGAAATATTTAATTTTTTTCACAATTGGAGACCAAAAAATTAACAAAATGCATGGAATTTTACAAAAGAAAGTCTGAATGAATTGTTTACACTGCAAGAAATTGTGCATAATAGACAAACTCGTAAGTGATGTTAGAATTCTATTTATCTTGTACTAACTTTTCCGCTCCAAAAATTATAGAGAATGGTTTGTTGTTCTACATTTGTGTGTAAACCTAGTAATGCTGTGTATGTATGATTTCTGGTATATTTCATCAAAAGTTCACGTTTATAGCTTCCAAGGAAGTAAAGAACAGAACATTTTGCACTCTCCAAAAATGTGAAGACAGTGTTTTTTTTCAGTCTGAGGGGAAAGGTGGCGGGGCCCGTCAGGAGGGGAATTATTTCGTCATTTTGCCAGAAAAGGGGAATATTTTAGAAAATGTATAAAATAAACTGTTTAAAAATGTTATATTATAAAGAACCAAAACTATCAAGTATGTAAATGACATTATTCTTTTGCCAAATATAAAGAGAGGACATATGATTAAGAAATTAACATAAAATACTGGTGTCAGGAACATAACACACGTGAATAATAAGTTATACTTCTATTTTCAATTGAAAACATTGTATTAGTATCTTTTTTCATCTTTGGAACACTGTTTTCGTTGAAAAAATAACAAAAATCGGGGTCGCGAAAATAGGTGACAAACGAAAAATCGGCGATTTTCGGCTGACTATTTCACATGTAAGGTGTCAAATAGTTGCAAGAAATTATTCTGAAGCTTTAATTTATGAAAACTTATGATGTTGTTACAAGTTTGGCCAACTTTTGATTAAATAACTGAAAGATTTTTTTCAACATTTTGAGGGGAAATTTTTTTCAAAAATGGGGAAAAATATATATTAATTTTCGAGGGGAATGGGGCCGAATTTCGGCCCCAAAAAGGCCCCAAAAAAAACACTGGAAGATAAAAAACATTGCATGTATTAAGAAAAAATGTCACATTTTCACAATTTACTACGAAATTCAGAATGATGTATTCAGCGATTTTTAGTGTAACTTTATGCATTTTGTACAATTCCACTTTTAAGAGGTCATTTCTGTGACGCCACTATAGGAGTTAATGTGTTTGCTAACAAAACGCTGTTTTACGCAAATATTTATATAACTGTTAGTTTATTTTTCATAAATTTATGTCCCTCTTGTTAGCATTGAGGGTTGATAGATTGAAATTTGTATTTTTCAGGAGAAGGTGTTGAAAATGTGCTAGATGATATTCTTGATGGTAATCCAGGTGATGATGATCTAAACACTGAAGATAATGTAGAAGATAATCCAGCAGTTACAACAACAAGTAAGTTTAGTGGATCTTCCAGGGTGTAAAGTTCATCATACAGTGTAGCTTTGTTTTGCTTCAGTGATTGCATCCTATAAAAAATTTAGTGGTTAGGGTGGCTGACTTGTATAACTGTAAGAATTGTTCTAGACTGATGAATATAGACAGGGTGCATTAAGAAGGGGACAGAGAGTAATGATTGCAGGGCAGGGTAGCTTTTGCCAATTTGAAGGCTTCAAAATTGGAAATGATCCTTTAAAAGTTTTGAATTCAAAAACATATATAAGGAACATCTTACATAAATTTGATAAAACTGCAGAAAATAGCTTTTCCGAGAATTTGAAAAGGTTTCTTTGTGTTATTGGCAGTATAAGGAGGGGGAAAAATGTCATGGTGCAGCAAGCTGCTAAAGCGATCTTGACTAATCCTTAAATCTCTAATACATGTACTTTGGTTTGAGTCCAGCTATCGACCTGACTCTGAAAGAAAATTGTCAGCTGTGACTTAAAATATGGTAATTTTTCCCTTCTCACAGAGAAAAAGGTTGTTAGGAAAAAGGCAGCCACCAGGGTAACAAAAACAAAGGGCAGAGCAGTAACTACCAAGAAGGCTGCAGCAAGTAAAGCAGCTGCAAAGAAAGAAGCTGAAGCGAAACAACAAGATAATGAAGAAAGTAAATCTGTAGTAAAAGCTGAAGAAACAACACCAAAGAAAACGGTGAAGAGAACACCAAGTAAAAGACCAGCTGCAAAAGGTAGAAGAAATTTTTCTTAGAAACTTTCTTATGTATACTTACTTGTGTTATCTCAGTTGTGAAACAAGATTTTTTAACTGTATATGGGATTAGGTGTCCTGTTGATGGACACATGACATTTAGCTGGACTTCAGATCAAAACCATTATCTACTGGGTTGTGATTTTGCCTTTGTGACCTGTGAAAATCCTGATCATCGTCTACATCATGAAAATCTGCACGGTGCTAGATTCAGTCCGTAAATTTCAGTCTGTTCCCATTTGAACAATTAATTAATGGCACTGTGACCCAATTGACAAGATGGACATGTCCGTATGATAAAAGTAACATGGTAAGGATTAGGGCATTGAATCTGCTCATACCAACAGTTTCTGTTTCATTTATTTTTGTAGGTGGAAAAGCATCTGCAGAAAAGAAGACTCGTAAAGCTGTAATTGTAGAGCTGGTTGAGGAAGAAGAGGTAGAAGAAGAAAAAGATGAGGATGATAAAAATAACACTGATCCAGGTATTTCTGTGTTATAATATGCTTCACTAGTCGTCAAAATTGTTCTGAATCTGATTGTGACAGATGTTCAAGTATTGATATTTAGAGAATTGTTCATTGGTCGTTAAAAGGTTAAACGTGCTGCCAGAAGCATTTGTTATTAAATCAATTTCAGTTACAGCATATCTCATTGTGCTTTTAATGGCTATGTGCAAATATTTGCTTCACACTTCTGAGGCTTTTTAGCTCACCTGAGCTGGCTCAGGGTGAGCTATTAGGATCGATGAATGTCCGTCGGACGTCGTCCGTCGTCCGTCCACATTTAGTTCGTTAACACTCTAGTGGTCACATTTTTTCCTCAGTTGTCACGAAACTTGGTCAGGATGTTTGTCCCAGTAATTACTAGGACGAGTTCGAATATGGGTCATCTGGGGTCAAAAACTAGGTCACAGAGCCCAAAAATAGAAAAATCTTGTTAAGGCTCTAGAGGCTACTGTTTCAGTCCAAATATCCTGGCAATTTGTCAGAAAGGTTGTTTCTATGATTTCTAGCTCAAGTTTTAATATGGGTCACCTGGGGTCAAAAACTAGGTCACACAGCCCAAATATGGAAAAACCTTGTTAACACTCTAGAGGTAACATTTTCAGCCCAAATATCCTGGAAATTTGTCAGAAAGGTTGTTACGTTGATTTCTAGCCCAAGTTCGAATATGGGTCATCTGGGGTCAAAAACTAGGTCACAGCCCAAATATGGAAAAACCTTGTTAACACTCTAGATGTTACATTTTCAGCCCAGATATCCTTGAAATTTGTCAGAAAGTGCAGATCATGATCAGACAGCAAAATAATGAAAGTGCAGATCATGATCAGACAGCTAAATTATGAAAGTGCAGATCATGATCAGACAGCTAAATAATGCATAGCAAACAGTGCAGATCATGATCAGACAGCAAAAAATAAAAAGCTGACAGTGCAGATCATGACCAGCCAACATACAATGAATAGCTTACAGTGCAGATCATGATCAGACAGCAAAAAAATGAATAGCCAACAGTGCAGATCATGATCAGACAGCAAAATAATGAGGCCTAGAGCTTAGATATTCAGCATGTGCAATAATTGACTCTCTACCAAGATTGTTCAAATCCTGACCTCAGGGTCAAAATTAACCTGCCGGGGGGGTCTTTCGATTTTACATAGGCTTATTAAGAGGATATCATGAGCCAAAGGTAAAAATTGATCCTTTCTGCTATTAATAACCTTTTTATTTTTGCCAATGGTAGACAGGTGAGCGATACAGGGCCATCATGGCCCTCTTGTTCAACATACTGGCCAGAGGATATTTAGGAATGAGCAGTAGAATTTGACTTCATAAAGTGTGAACAAAAAGTGCAAACCTGAGAAGATGCTTGTGCTTTTATATGATTCCTGCATGTACATTGCTTGTTTTGGTTGAGTTTTACATCTTTTCATTTAAACAGGATGAAAATACAACACAAAATAAGGAAAAATGTACCCTGCCAAAGAATGACAGTGGCTTTGGCAGTGAATAAAATCTTTTTGAAAATAAATATTAAACTGATTGAATATGAAATATATGCTATTTTGTGGTTTGAAGTCTATACTATTTTGTTGTTTGTGTGTTAGTGAATACTTGTGAAAGAGTATACATTTTTCCCCATTCTTTAATAATTTGATAATATTGGTGTGATTATAAATATTAGCTGTAAAAGTTCTCTTTCAGTCCTGTATACTGTGTTAAACAAGTTTGCTGACTTTCAAATGGTTTGTGAAAATGGAAGGCTCATAATGAAAAACACATTAACCAGTGATTCAAGAACACTAGTAATAATTTTAGAAAATGACACCATTTGATTTAAGATATAGTTACATTATTTGCTTATTTGAAAATAATAAGAGAGTTATTGGTTCGGGTTCCTGCTACCACCCTGACATTCTACTTGACAAATAGGGAGTTTTTACTATTTCTTCCAAGGGACTATAATCTGGTAAATGGCTCACCTGTTCTTGATTGAAATATTGTCAAACGCGGATCTGAAAAAGTTGCTCGTGTGTCAGATCTCATTCAGTATTATGTTTTTGTATAATACTTGTATTAATTTTCCTAAAAATTTGTTTTGTATGTTGTAAAGGGGCCATTTAGTGACTATTAGGGTTAGGGCTTATATATTATAAGGTTAGAGTCAAACAGGCCCGCTACCCTCGTCCCTCCTACAAAAAAAAAAGATGTTTTGGTCATCCGCTTAGGCATCAAAAGCATGATTATCACATACCAACAAATAAAATATCCGTTCACTAACAAGTGGGAAGTATTGAACATGACAAAAAAAACCTGCTTAAAGTATCTTACACACATTTTCATACTTAAATTATGTTAATGATTCTGTAAGATATATTGTTGTGGCTGTAGTTAATGTACTTGAAATAGAAATATTTGTGCTTGTTAAGGTTGATAGCTCAACACAACTGGGGGAAAAGTCTTTAGATTTACAAGTTTTTGCAAATAATCGGGAGCTTTGTCATTTATAGAGGCAGAGCTCCTGGATTTGGTCAAGTCGTCCAAGGATAGCATGAAAGAAGTGGATATAGTTGATGTTCTTCAAGATTACGAACTGGAAAAGACTTCTCTAGGTACTTGCTTGGAAAAGAAAATTGTCTCTAAGTTACAACTGTCCTCATTTTCTGTAGATGCTTCTTGTTTGAATGCTTGTACATTTGATTTTGTTTGCATGTATTTTGAGTGATAGAGGAAGCTTTTTATTTCTGCTTTAATTTTATTTGTCAGTTAGACAAAACCTTTCAACAGAGGTCGTAAAACATTTCTCAAAATTGTGATAATTCAGCATTCCTTGGGGTCTCATTTTTTTCTCAATACAAATGGTGTCATTTTAGTTAAAAAATCTGCAGTCTATTAATTTTATAATCGTATAAATATGAGATAAATATGATATAATTTCTGTGCGGCAAAAAGAAGTGGTGAAAAATGGAAACCATTTGAAAGTCTGTTGATTCACATGAATAGGTATGCAGCTCAGTGTGTGCAAAAGTTGTTAATTTCACTGCAGAACACGAGTTATCCTTAAACAATAGTGATGTTAATGATAGTAACTTACACGAAACCTCCGAGGAGATCCTTAATCCAGAAGTGATGGAAAATGACTTTGATACCCGCAGTGAGACAAGTGAACAACATAGCCAAGATGTTTTATCAGGGGGTGGATCTGAAATGGGTGAATATATTTATATTTGTGGAATAATCTTGAGAAATTGTGCAAAAATCACTGTTGCCTTAACCACGGTAACTTGTGCCACAAAGTGCCATAAAAAGTATCTATGAAATTGGAAGTTGTCTTGATTTGAGTGATTACACTATTGGATTAGAGCTTAGTTGAATGTGTTTGTATGGGAGTTACCAGTAGAAATTACCAGAATAAGCCATTAGTGTATAAAAAAAAAGGTCCTTACGGTACTGATGAATTGGTTGAGTTTAAGCTTCGTAGAATAGAACAGAAGTTCAGTAAAGGAGTTCTTCAGAAGGACAACCAGACAATGTAGAGGTTACAGAATCTCATCTTTAAATGTTTCTTTTTCTGATTAAACAGTTATTCTGTTGAAAGGTTTTTAGTTCTGGTAAATGTGGTGTATGATACTATACACAGTGACAGTGCGCATTATTTTTAAAAAACAGATAGCAAATTTACATCTGTTTGAAAATGTAGTAATAGAGTAAGATATGTTTTGTGTTGAATGGAAGTGGCTTATTTTCTCCTTTTCATTATTGTCTTTCAGTAATATTGGACAATATAGTTCAAAATGGCCAATTCAAAAACAAAGCTTTTGTTTAAATGCTTGCATTATATTTGATATAGCTCTAGTTCTAATTATTTTTTTTCTTAACATATTCATGTACATATGATTGAAATAGTTGGCTTCTGAAAATTATTCTTATATATGTAAAGTAACAAGCATGATTAGCTATGATTGAATGTTTCATCGTAGAATCAGACGGGGAAGGCGGCGAGGAAGAGGGAAAATCACGAAAGAGGAAATCCTCCGATGGGCGTGCTATTTCCCCAATAGAATGGGATAAAAGTGAAGAGGAAGATGAAGACGAGGAAGATGATGATGATAAATCCGGTGATGAAGGCAGCGATAAGGGCAGCAAGAAATCATTAGAAGATGAAGAAAAAGGTAGTACATGTGTATAATGATAGTATTACACTTCTGATACTAGCACCTGTAGAATAAATATTTTAGAAAAATGGTATTATGGGAAGTTCTTACTAATCTGACCTGTTAAGAAGATTGACCTTTGCACACTAACTCAGCTTTGGATATAGCCTTTCCACTAGCAATTTCGGGTGGGCGTCAAACATTGGTTTCCGTTGGATAACTTTAGTTAGGAGTGACCAATTGCAATGAAACTTGGTGTGTAGGTAGCTTGCGTGGAGACGCCGCTTGGGATTGCATTTGGGGTCACTAGGGTCAAGGTCACTGTTACTAAAAATAGAAAAACGGTTTCCGCTCAATAACTCAAGCTAGGAGTGACCAATTACAATGAAACTTGGTCTGTAGGTAGCTTGAGTGGAGACGCAGCTTGGGATTGTATTTGGGGTCACTAGGGTCAAGGTCAAGGTCACAGTTACTAAAAATAGAAAAATGGTTTCCGCTCAATAACTCAAGTTAGGAGTGACCAATTACAATGAAACTTGGTTTGTAGGTAGCTTGTGTGGAGACGCCGCTTGGGGTTGCATTTGGGGTCACTAGGGTCAAGGTCACTGTTACTAAAAATAGAAAAATGGTTTCCGCTCAATAACTCAAGTTAGGAGTGACTAATTGCAATCAAACTCAGTGTGTAGGTAGCTTGTGTAGAGAGGAAGCTTGGGATTGCATTAGGGGTCACTACGTTCAAGGTCAAGGGCACTGTTACTAAAAATAGAAAAATGGTTTCCGTTCAATAACTTGAGTTAGGAGTGACCAATTGTAATGAAACTTGGTGTGTAGGTAGCTTGCGTGGAGAGGAAGCTTTGGGTCACTAGGGTCAAGGTCAAGGTCACTGTTACTAAAAATAGATTTTTATTTATTTTTAGTTTTTAGATTGTTTTAAGCAAAAAAATATTTTTGGGTCTAGGGTCAAGGTCACTGTTACTAAAAATAGATTTTTATTTGATTTTAGTTTTTAGATTGTTTTAAGCAAAAAAGAATTTTTCGGGGTCAAGGTCACTGTTACTAAAAATAGATTTTTATTTATTTTTAGTTTTTAGATTGTTTTAAGCAAAAAAAATAATTGGGGGGTCAAGGTCACTAGGGTCAAGGTCAAGGTGACTGTTACTAAAAATGTAATTTTTTTTTAGTTTTTAAATTGTAGCAAAAAAAATTTGGGGGTCAAGGTCATAAGGGTCAAGGTCAAGGGCACTGTTAATAGGGGGGAGTCAAGATGACTGTTTTTTTTTTAATTCTACAATTTCTGCAGGCGCCGTTTAAACCTGCTTTGGCGGCATTGCCGCGTCTTCTTGTTTTAAGTTTACATTGCAAACTCACAAAACCCACATTGGTTAGAGTTTCTTTAAGCTAATTAAAATATTATTTCGAAAGCAGTCAACTGACATGATACGCATAGTGAGAAAACTTTTTGAAAATAATTTTTACTTATGTTTGAAACGTTAATAATTTGCCTGGCAATATTTATGCTATGTTTTGTTGAGCTTTACCTGAGTTAAATGTTCTTTCAGCTCGCAAAAGGAAGTTAAAATATTTCTTCAAGAATGCTCGATACTACCTCGTAAAGAGTAACAATCATGAGAATGTGGCTTTAGCCAAGGCAAAATGTGTGTGGTCTACCCCACCACAGAATGAGGCTAGGCTTAATCAAGCATACAGGGTAATCTAATCATATCACTTTTATAGGCATATTTTAAGGTTGCCATGGTGTATACATTTTGTAATGATGTAAGATATTTCTCGAAAACCAGTCTGAGATATCTTGCTTCTGACTTGTTCGTTTTAAATGAAGCTTTCGCCAATCAAACAGTAGAAGTGATCTACTGGTCTGAATGACTTACAGTATGTATTCTGTCATCTTAATTGAGGACCAACTTCAGATTGTGATTTAATTGCAAAGCAGTAGACATTATAAAAGCATTTGCTAGTAAGTAAAGATATTGCCTAAAGTATCTACTGGTATCAGAAAAGGTAAAGATGTTGTGATTTAGGAGTTTCAGTTAAATTCTTTGAATGTTGAAAAAAAAAGTAATTGCATGAAATTCTAAATATTACTTCAAACATTCTAGGAAATTGCAATATTGTTCTTTCAGGAGTGTGATAATGTGATACTTGTATTTTCTGTGAAAGAAAGTGGTAAATTTCAAGGTATGTCTTCTTTATGTTTCACATAATGACAGCATAGTGCATGCACATGTTACAAACAGCTTAAAATTTCATAATTAAGTGATGTATTAATTTGACAGTCATAAGATAACAAGCAAAATGTACTGTAACAGTTTGATTTGATGCAGTTTTAATTGGAGACCTCAGATAATTTACATGAGCTCATTTAGTACCATTATTCTTTCAAGACTATTTCCTGGTGTTGGTAGCAAATTGTAAGATGAAAAGGAAATTTGACTGAACACAGTTTGAGTTGAAGGGAGATCACTTTTTGCCTAGATGTGCCATGGTGATTTATGGCGCCAGTGATATTGTGATGTCTGACTTGTATAATGATTTAACATATTGAGAGTTATACCAAAACCAGGTTGTGCCAGGTTAGCAGAGCCATCTACAAAAGATCATCCACCAATACGGTGGGTACTACCTCCAGGACTGAGCGCTAAAGCATTAAGTGGTGTCTTCAAACTGGATTGGATAAGCAGGTAAGTCTTTCCATATTGTAATAGGAAAATGGGGTCGTTTAAAGGAGTTTGGTTATCGTTGTTTGAGGGGTAACACTTGAAAAAAGTATGGTTTTAAATGAAATCATCTTGAAAGAGCACTGAGCATGATTTTTTACATGTCTTCTCTTTGATGAGGGTTTTCCAATTGTTTCAAAAATATGTTGAAACTTATTGGCATAACAGTTGTTCTGCATCAAGTATTTGAAATGCGGGCAGATATGGTGAAGATCTGTTGCCTGTTTGAAATTTCTATTGCTAATCTGCAGAATTGGGCATGTTTTGGCAGATTAAATAAATTGAAGGGTAGGCCCTATCAGTGATCTTTGGGAATCGTTTTAATGAAGTTTTATGTACCCTGCGAAACAGGGTTTCAAGTTATATGATAGTTTTTATAACATTGCGTATTTAGTCTGACAACACTTTTGATTCATCAAACTTAATTGTAAGTAAATTTTGTTGGGAAAGAAAATCAGGTCTGCTTTTGTCTTGTATGTTAAGTTTGAAATACTCTGAAAAACTGGTAATTGGTTCAACACTGTAGGTGCCCATTAGCCTATGAACATTAACATGTTGCTGTCATTTATAGGAGAGAGCTGGATTTTAGCAAGACAACGCACCTACATAACAATTGGAATGACAACCGTCCAGTAAAGATCGGAAGAGATGGTCAGGTATGTTACTCTTTATCTCACAAGATTCCTGAAATGGACTTGTCCATCTTTATAATTTAGACAGTACCATTAATAGTTCAAAGGGGTACTCAGTTCAGTGAATGGTGTATATCATGATTAGATGGCATATATGTGCTGGCTGATCCTGATCTACACTGGTGGCAAAGGCAGAATCACTTGCCACCAGCAGGGAAATAATTTATACTTTGGTACTGATATTCACAACCTTGATAGGCATGTTAGTGTAGGTAGATTTACTACAGAGTTGAATTGACAAAGGTGTTAGATACTTCTACAGTTATGTAGAAGTCACAATGCTGTAACTAGACCACCTAATGCATGCCAAAAATAGTTTCATATATATACATAACTTTATTTGTGAAATTCCTCCTAATTTTGTTCTTTAAGGCATGAAAATACACTTCAATTTGTTTTGTTTTTGTCTTAACAGGAAATTGAACCAAGATGCGGTGAGGCATTGTGCAAGTTATTTCCAACAGATGATAATGTGGATTTGAACGATATAGTTCGTGAAGCTAAACGATCAAGTGCTAGGCGCGGGGAGTTTAATTCTTCAAGACCGAATCGAGGGAGAGATTCTTTCCGAGGTCGCGGGGATTTTAGGTTAGAACTCTTCCTTTTTGGACTGTATAGAAAAATGTACAGCAAAGGAATTACCTGAGTGTGAAAGTAAATGTTGTAGTTGGAAAAAAAAATTAAATCTGAAAAAGTAAGACCCTTAACATCTAGGGTTCTACATTTCTGCAATAAACAGGTGATTTCGTGATTAAAAATGGGGGCTGAAGTGCAGGGGTAATAGTATTCTTTAACTAATCGATGGTAAGTAAAATCAACTAGGGCATGAACTTTGACATACATGGTCTTTAATAGTTTAAACTGCGGGTTTGTTTATTATATTTTCTTTCCTTTGGGATTTTTCAGGAAAATACCCTCACAGCGATTAAAGGGGTAACTCGCGCCTTAGAATTTGTGAATATTCTGTTAAACAGACAAGAGTAAAGATTATTAAATCTTTAAACGAGCCCTATGTCAAAGTAGAAAGTGTTTAAAATGGACTAATTTGGACTAAATATTAATGTTAATAAAGTAAAATGGACTATCGTATCGGTAGATTAAAACGGACTTCTGAAAATGGCAGTGAAGTATGCATGCAGTTAGTACATGACTTCCTATTTAAAAAAAGTGAAATAAGCTGGTTAAATTATCGTAAAAAAGAAATAACCACATAGAGTAGTTTTCGTTTAAAACAAATATGGACATTTTCGGGTAGAAAGAAGATCGCAGGAAATAGACTTAGTCCTTTCTTTATTTCTCATGAAGATGCAATGGACAATCTGTTGCAAGTGTTAAGAACAACAGCCGCTTTTATTTCCACAATTTCCACTCCGTACGGACTAGTGTTTTGTTTTTATATATCTTTGTGGACATTTAGTTTTGTGTGGTTATTTGGAGATATTTGCAACACAATCACATTGTTCTAATGTGACTGTGTGAACTTGCATTATGAACTGTGCATTGTGTTAGGTAGTCACATATATCTCTGTCCAGCACTTTTGGATATTTATTATATTGGTGACTTCTCACGGAGCGCAGAGCCCTCCAAAATAACACTGGGAGATTTATAAACCAAACATACGGTAGGTTTGTATAACATGTTAACCTATTTTGGAAACGGTTTGCCTAACTGTAGCTGCCTGAAATTTGAATTATTTGCAATTCATCACATTTTCCTTTTTTTGTGCATACTTTGTTACTTGTGTTGGTGTAAAATGTTAAAAATTTAAATGAAATCAGAACATCTCCTTTTTCGTTTTAGAAGTACATACTGGTGAATTTAGTAAAGAACAAATGAAAAACATTACAAATTTCAGGCATTGCTATTAATATCATATAGCAGGTACCTTTCTATAAAATATACCGATACTTAATAGCTTTGATACACAGTACATGTACATCATGTTTGTACAACATGTTTCTATCAGGTGTTTATAGTGCTTGCTTAGTTTGTTACAACAGATCTGCAAAAGTTTACTCAATAGATTTAGCAGGACTTCGCTATTTTTTATTTCAAACTATTTGATAGTTTTCTGGTTATTTGAGTTGAAAAGATGTCCTTTACATGCTTGCATTACAATAACAATGGGATGGAAGGAATATCAACTAAAAGTCAGTGGTGCTAAATTGTGTTGAAAAATTATCCTGGATTTTGTGTTTTAAAGAAAGGTATCTGCACATTGTTTAAAGCAATAAACCCAATGTAATACATAAATAAGCAGGAAATGCTTATAATAAGAGACTTGGAAAATGCCTCAGACATTGACTAAGAAGTGTCCTTAGTTATTAAACATCAAATAATACCTGTTTATTAACTACTTCACAGCAGAAAAACTTTAAAAAACACTTCACTTTAACAGATAGTCGGACAACTTATACTTTCGAAACATCCCTATATGAAGGAACACTGAGGATTGGTTTTACATGTAGCATTTCCTGCTTAAGAATCTGAATTGTATAATTGATATGTTGATCTTGTGCTGTTCTTTACTTTTGTTTGATGAACAGGGAATGATTTCAATATATAATAACAGGGATGAAAGTGTTATACATGTTGCCTGAATTTCAAATTCTTTAGGATGGCCAATGAGATTTATTGTAAATTAGATAGGATTTCGGGGACAGAAAGGGACTTCTAATGCTTTTCCCTAAACTATTTGTTTGTAGTATTATCTTTTAACAAACAAATTGTTGAATGGCATTTATTGTGGAGTGATATGCAATAATGGATGATACCATTTGATTGACATTTATTTTGGTGAACTAGCCAATGAAATTCCTTGTTAAAGAAATCATGATAAAAGTCTTTCCAAACCATTTATTTAGAGTTTTTTGTCAAACATGTTGGCTCTCTGGAAACATATTAGAAGCCTTCAGAAATTTCTAAAATTCAGGAGTTTCCCTGGACTTTGGTTGCCTAGTAACCACCTGTTAATGCTTAGAATTTTTACATTTTTGAACTTTGACCCCAAAAATCAGCTAACCTGTTTCATCAAATAAAGTAATGAACATATATAGAGATGTCATCAGTATAAACTAGCTGTTGAATATTCAACACGGATATGTCATTACTTTTTCATATAATTGATTTACATATGAAAACAAAAGTGAACAGATCTTTTAAAAGTGGAATAATTCCTAGGATCCAAAAAGTTTTCTAGTATGAGAATTTGGTTGTTTTTTTTCAAACAAAATTTAATAATGTAAATACATGGATATAGAATTTAATGAAAAATGCTGAAGACATCTCAAAAAGCATTTCACCAATTTTAAAAAAGGTATCATTTTTGTAAGAACAATTATTTAACTTGCAAATGAGTTAAGTCAGGAGTATTTGATTGCTTGCAGAAGTGATGTCTAACTGTGGGTTTACATTGTAACATTACATTATTGGCTTTCTAAATAAAACCGTGGGTTGCATTTAATTTGGTTAAGTAAAAGAAATTGTATGTTATTTGTTGATTACGTGAATCAGTATCGAACGATGTTACCTGATAAACAACTTTCAGAAGACGTCGACCCGACTTCAGAAGGGATTATGGTCCACCACCAAAACGTAGTCGACAAGATTTTGGTCGCGATAGAGGTAAATATCTATGTCTTTAGGAATAACAGTCAATGCGAATTCTCAAGAAATATGTATAGTTTATGTTTTAGTACAATGTTATTGAGAACTGGTAGTGGGGTCTGCATATTGTCTGCACGAAAAGTAAAATTGTGACCATAGTTACCATACTTGCCCTATCCTTCTTTTTTTTGCCCCACCTTTGGTAGTAAAGCTAAATCAGCCATTTTCCCATTTACAGAAGAACAAATGTCAGTTATGCTTATTTTCAGAACTACAATTTTCATGATTTTTAGTCTATCTGGTCATATATAAATTTCAGGACTAAACGTTAGATTGGCTGTGTTGGTCCTTTGTCCATTAAGTCATTTGTCTGGGCTGACTTTGACATGCATGAATCCATTTATTAGCTCACCTGGCCCACAACAGAGGCCAAGGTCACAGTGGCCTCTATTAAATTTTCCGTAATGAGGCTCTACAGGTGACAGTTTTCATTCAATTTTCATCAAACTTGCTCAGAAGGTTCCCTGCAATATGTTGATCCCTATTGTGTTTGGGGTCAGTGGGTCAAGGTCACAGTGACCTCTGTTAGTTCTAGTTTGTACAGTTTTGCAAACTTATCATCAAAATACCTAAGACTGAACTGTCGACCACTGTCTGGCATCTGTATGTCTGACCATGTGACTAATCTAAGTTTGCGGGTCATAGGTGACTATAGTGCCATTTTATGTCAAGGCCCTTGATTATTTCTGCAAAGGACTGATAGGGCCTCAGAGCAGGTAAAAAAATAGTTTCAAGGATGGCCCATTATAGCACATGTCTGTGACTAGGGAATGGACCCTCAAGGGGGTTGCCCAGCTGAACATTCTGGCCAGAATGGCCCCCCTAGATTTGAAAGGCCCTCATTTAATATTCCCCTTGGCCTCTGGTTCATTAACCTAAAGTTGTGTATCTTGTACACATTGCACTCTAAAGACCTCAATTTTAGTCCAATCTTAATGAAATTTTGTGAGAATATCTACATTGATGAAATCTAGGTCGGGTTTGATCCTGTCACCAGGTCAAATTGTAGAAAAAGGACTCTATAGGCCACATTTTCTACCTGATCTACCTGAAACTCCATCAGAATCATGACATAAAATGATGGTCTTTATGAAATGTAGGTCAAGTTTGAAAGTAAGTCATCTAGGGTTGAAAACTTGTTCACCAGGCCAAATTGTGCAAAAACTTTGTCAGCACTCTCAGGGTTCCCGCTGTCGGTCGCCAATGGCGCCAAATGCGACAAAAAATAAATTCTGGCGCTAAATTCTTTCAGTTGGCGAATTTTAGTGGCGCCAACAAAATAATGGCTCGGCAATTTGGCGTGTCAATCAAAAATCGATCGGCGTCTGTTGGCTAGCTTACGGAAGAAGGCGGAGCAATTAGACTCTATCTGATAAGGGCGGGGGCAGGGGGGCGTCGCCTCGTGCGTGATCAGAGGTGTTAATTGATAAACAATCATAAAACGAAATATGATAGACCTCGGAATTTATAATACGTTGTTTGTAACACTGATTTAATTAGCGTTGCTTGGTTGACACGACGCTGTTATTGTTACTTTGTAATTCACAGATTGGCGCGTGGGGCGATCATAACACAATTCATGTATACCCGTTTTTCCGATAATCACGTGTCATAACAGACTTATAATTTCGGCATTGTTTTTTAGGGTCGGAAATTAAATTATTGACTTACATGGTGAATCTCAAGTTGCAAATTGTCCTTGACGGAAAATTTTTCTCTACATGAATATATCTTTGGCAATATTCGGCGCCTTCAAAACCTTCAGTATTCCTAAACTTATCAATACTATTTTAAAACCATTGAACATACTTTTGGACACATTTTGTTTAATTTAAAACTGTTTAAATCGCTAAAATCGAAGAAACATTAATGTACGAAAAATAAGTTCACGGACATGCGAGGTCGCGAAAATATGTGTCAAACGAGGAATGCGTTACTTTCAGTTTTGGGTTCATGTTGCTGCAAAACACGAACAGAAAATTATGATATGCAATCCTAGAGTATCTGTGCCATAACCATTGAAGCCTCATCCTGGCTCCAGAAAATAAAATTTGACCCTTGAAAATTTACAAAAAGTTTGAAATAAATTTCGCATCATTTAGATCTATATACAGTGTTTGCTATCATGCAATCAAATCTTTACTACAAGTGGTATGATCCTCTCTCCTCCAGTGTGTTCTGTAGCCTTTGAAGACTAGTGGCTCCAACTTTGGAGCCATTGGCGCAAACTTTTTCTGATTGGCGAATTTGTTGGCGCAAACTAAAATTGACCCAGAGGGAACCCTGCACTCTTGAGGCCACATATGTTACCCAATCATCATGAAATGAATGTTTGTCTCAATGATCTCCAGCTCAAGTTTGAATCCAGGTCTGCTGGGATAATGAACTAGGTCACCAGGTCAAATTGTAGGAAAACCTTGTCAGCCCTTTAGAGGTCACAGTTATTTCCCAATCATCATCATAATTTGTCAGAATGTTTGTCTTGATTTCTAGGTCAAGTTTGAATATGGGTCACCTGGGAGTAAAACTAGGTTGCCAGGTCAAATTATCCAAGAAAAACAAATACTCAAGTAGTCACATTTTATGGCCATTCATCATGAAAATTTGTCAGAATGTTAGTCTTGTCAATGTCAAATAAAATGTGTGTGATTATGAGATATAATTTGAGGTTGAATTTTGGTCACATTGGGTCATAAGTAGGTCATGTATTCAGATGAGTGATACAGGGTCATGATGGCCCTCTTGTACATATTTATTTTTTTATGCCCCCGAAGGGTGGCATATTAAAATCGCACCGTCCATCTGACTTTACATTTTTTCATGTCCAGGCTGTAATTTTGTCAAATAACTTGGCAATAATGTTCAGCACATCAAGACGTGTTGCGTGCAAGACCCATGTCCCTACCTCGAACGTCAAGGTCACACTTAGAGTTTGAAAGTTAAAAAATCTAATATATATGCACACATTCGTGTCCGGACTATAACTTTGTCATGCATTTAAGGATTTTAAAATAACTTCGCACAAATGTTCAGCACATCATGACGGCGTGTCACGTGCAAGACCCATGTCCATACCTCAAAGGTTAAGGTGACACGCCGAGTTTGAAAGTAATAGAATCCTGTATATATATGCACACATTTGTGTCCGGACTGCAACTTGTCATGTATTGATTGATTTTAAAATAACTAGGCACAAATGTTCAGCACATCAAGACGACGTGTCACATGCAAGACCCACGTCCCTGCCTCAAAGGTCAAGGTCATACTAAAAGATTTTGAAAGTAATAGAATCTTGTATATACGCATACATTCGTGTCCGGACTGTAACTTTATCATGTATTGATTGAATATAAAATAACTTCGCACAAATGTTCAGTACATCAAGAGGATGTGTTGCGTGCAAGACCCACGTCCCTACTTCAAAGGTCAAGGTCACACTTAGAGTTTAAAGGTAATGGAATACTGTATGCATGGTAACTCTGTCATGCATGGAAGGATTTTAGAATTACATGGAGAGGACAGAGACTGTGAGACACCTCTTTCTGGGGCATTCGTCGCTTATGAGGGACAGCTCTTGTTAAATCAGGAAATGCTTTCAGTCCACTGCACATAGGGATCACTGTTTTTTACAATAGGAAAATCTTTAAATGGCTTCTCAAGAACCAATAGTTGGAAAGACACCAAACTTGCTTTGTAGCATCTTCATCTCTTACATAGGCCCCTTTAAAACAAAAACACAAGCAAAAAGCACACAAGCCACTGCTAGTAAAACTAGACAAGTTTTCAAAAAGCTTCTTCTCATGAACCAATGCAGTCTTCGAAATTAGCGGTGGTCCGCTGGCCCGAGGCCACTAGATTTTCTTATTGGCCAGTAAAAACTGCAAGAGCACAAGTCCGACTGGCTTGTGGATTTTCAGGAAACGTTTTTTGCTGACTGGATAAGTCTTGTATTTTCATAGGCCTAAAACAAAAATAGTTGTGTTTCCGGTGGCCCGACCGACCGTAATTTTTTGCCGCCGACCGTAAAGTTTTTTTAACGTTTTCAGTGCCTGAAAATCGTGAAATACCATTATTTGACCCGCAAAAAAATGTCCAGTTTGTCAATTTGACCCGCGGGCATTTTCTCTTATGCGTCACGAGACTCGCAATTTTGCCGTGTCAATCAAAAACTGACCGTCGTCAGTTGGCTAACATATGAAAGTAGGTTGAGCGGCGTCATTACAAGTCTTGGCGATTTCGCCGTCAGTCAAAAATCGATCGTCGTCTGTGGCTAATTCATACGAAAGAAGGCGGAGCTAATAAGACACTACCTGTTAAACAGCATGACGCTGTTTAGGTCGTTATCAAATGTGATAATTGATAAACAATCATGAAACTGAAAATAACAGACCTCGGCGAATTTTTGTAACAGTGTTTGTAACACGGATTAGTAGTGAGTGGTGGACAGTGACAAGTTCTTGACACGACTCTGTGTATTGTTATTCACAGATTGTCGGAAACACAAAACCCCTCGGGCGATCAAAAGACAATTAAGTATTAGCCGTTCTCCGATAATCATGTGTCATTAAAAACGTTTTGAACTCGGGACGTAAGCGCAACAAAGTTATGATAATTGCATTGTTTTTTGTCAATATTTAAATACTGACTTGCGTGTTTAAAGTTTAACTTGCATATTGTTCTGGACGTGATTTTTATTCTACACGTAATATATGGGGGGCATTATTCGGCGCCTCTCCATCCCTCATGAAAAAGACAGATAAAATAATACAATGATCTTCCTAAATTCGTTTCAAACAACCTTAATTAAAGCCCCCTGAAACTACTCTGAACAGAACAAATTTCATTGTATTAAAAGCGGTAAAAATCGCGAAAATTTGAAGGAAGTCACAAACATGCGAGGTCGCGAAAATATATGACAAACGGGAACGATGTAAATATTTTTCATTTTTGAGCTGATGGAGCTTAGGTTTGGGATTAGCAGCTACCTAATTTAAGTATTAGAAAATATAACTTACAAGCTGCAAGACAAAAAAGAAAAATAATATGCAACCCTAGAGTATAAGAACCCTATGGCCCATAGCTAAACCCCAAAAATTCTCACCTTTACTCTTTAAATTTGATTTTGAACTTTAACATTTAAGACTGAAGAATCAATGACCCTTCAATTTGAAACACCCCGTTTTTTTACCCCCACCCCCTGAAATTACAATTTTTACACAACAAATCTCAAACAAAAGTTTGCTGTCATGATTGTCTTTGTCAGTCTTCAATTGAGATTATTTCAGCCAAAATCTGTTCTTGTTTAAAACATTTCCTAGTCTCTGTGAATAATATTTTAAGTAGTGTAAAAAAAGATATGTATGATAGTCAAATATAAACACAAACTTGAAAATAAAGATTTAATATGAAAATGTTGTCGGTTTACATAAATTCATAATCTATATATGAAAGAAGATAAATTTAAAACACAGATTAATCTTGTATATTTCATGTATTATTTATTTTATTATAATATAGTCAAATGAGTAACAAGTTTAGATGTACAAATGAAAAGTGAAGGGGTGTTAACAATTATATGCAGCAAACACCACTTGCAGAACTAACAATACATACCCACAAAAAAAAAAAAAAAAAATTCCCTACCTACCGACCCTCTTTTTTTTGGCCATGCCACCAGAAACACAACTATTTTTTTTTTAGGCCATACGAAAAACGTACATAATTGATGTCACATAAACCAGGAAATTATTCTTTTTATTTTTTCCTATGCATCACAAGTCTCGGCAATCAAAAACACTCGTCTATTGGCTAACATATGAAAGTAGATGGAGCGTGGTTACAAATCTCAGCGATTTCGCCGTCAGTCAAAACTCGATTGTCGTCTTTGGCTAATATACGAAAGAAGGCGGAGCTGATTAGCCACTACGTGTCAACTAACACATGTTCGTTATCAAAGGTGTTAATTGATAAACAATCATAAAACTGAAAATAAAAGACCCCGGCGAATTTCCAAGACGGAGTTTGTAACACGGATAATGAGCAATTCAAAGGTGTTAATTGATAAACAATCATAAAACTGAAAATAAAAGACCCCGGCGAATTTCCAAGACGGAGTTTGTAACACGGATAATGAGCAAACGTCTCTGACACGACTCTGTGTATTGTAATTCACAGACTGCCGGAAACATTAAAACACTGAGTTGTGAATGCAAAAAGTATTTATCAATTAACATTTCCAATTGTTCTGTATTTAAATCAAAACGTTCTGTTTTAAAGAAAATCGCGGCGTTGCAGCGTGTCCGTTTTTTAGTCATTGATTGTTTCCATCAACTGTCAAAGCCAACGTTTTTCCAGTAACAATTTTCTACTATTTATTTTAATGAATAACCTTTGCCGAAATTTTTATTTTTACTGCAACCTCTTTTATTCGTAAATATAAAGCCGCAGGTGTTACGAGATCAAAGAACAAACGCCGACGCACATTGTACATGTGAGTTTTGTTTGATCTTAGTGAAGCCAAGGTCTTTCAAATAGTATGGTCTAGAAACGCCTTCTATAAACGTCTTATCGTACTGATAATCTTGTCTCGGTTATCGATTTTTACCTGGAAGCGATTATCACACCGTGTATTTATCACGCCGAGCGAGTTAACTGGTATTTTGTCCGATAGTTGTATGCAAAACTGCCCGTCATTTTGTCATTTAAATACCAATTTTAATTTAAAAAATGGTATAATTGGAAAACTAAGAAAATTTTCTGTAAAACTGTGAAATTAAAACCTTTATATATAATAAACTTTTGTTTTAAACGCGAGTTAAACACGGTCCATGCTGTTCCGTCTTGCGCGTTTTAGCGATGGATGGTAATTTGACTCGCGATATTGGTCTTACAAAACTGTACGTTATTATGTTATTAAATAAAAAAAAGAAAATCTAATTCATAACAAACAAAATATAACCCTTAATTTACATTTTAATTAGCAATTTTTTATCATTTGACCCTAAATATACAGAGAAAAACTGTGCACAAAATATCACCGAATCGCGAAAAAATTCACTGGTGACGCCATTTTTTAGATTTTGATCGGATCTAACCGTCCCAGAAAATTAAAATACGGGTGAAATACGAAAATCTAAGACATAACAGACGTACATTAGACTTAAATCTATGAGAAAAAGATGTAACATCAATCCCATGAACACCATGCAAGTAGGAAAGAAGCGCTAAAATTAGGTCGGTTTTCGGCTTTCGGCCATTTGTGAAAAAAAAACGTTCATATCAAGTCAACTTTCCAATGCGTAAATCCATCTAAACCAAAACATCGGGAAAAAATAATGTCATATTATGGTAAGGGAATGCATATATTGTATTAAGGATCTCTTTGTTGGTCAAATTGATTGGTAAAATATCGAGATATACGTAGATAAAGTTTCAATATTTTCTTTCTTTTTCCAAAATGGCGGGTACCCGGATGTTTGTCACGTGATCCGAGGCAAGTTATTTATCGTATTACTCTCGTTTCCGGACCATACTATTTGAAAGACCTTGGTGAAGCACGTGGCATCAAACAGACTGAGATATTTGACAGTTTGAGACATGAAAAAGTAATTCTAGACGATTAAGTCTGATAATTTTGGATTATAGAAATAATAATTTGGAATAGATAATGTTATGAGTAAGTTTTATTTTTGGTGATAAAATATATTGAACAGGCTATACGTCGGTCGGCAAATATTTTTGAATATAACATGCATACAAAAAAATATTTCACGTGTAGACACATTACTACCGGATATAATAAATTTGATTTGTATGTCCCGTAAACCCGTTCATTTACCTGTAAAATCACTCGAAGTGCCACGATTTTACTCCCGTGTCAACTCTTTCCAAATTTGTGTCAAATAGCTTTCAGTATTTGTTAATGCTAATCATAATTTGAACATTCTTTTGGACAATTTTTTTACTAAAACTGTTAAAGACGCGAAAAAAATGACGACATTCAGGGACATGGGAGGTCGCGACAAACGGGGTACGTTGTACTTTTGAGCTGATGTAGGCTAGGAAAGAAGATAATTTAGGAGTATTCTGAACCCTATGACCTGTGGCTCAAGCCTAAAACTTCTCACCTTGTCTGTTGCAAATTTGATTTTGACCCTTGAAAATTTAGGCTTAAGTGTCAATGGCCTTTGAGTTTCAAAGTCTACTGAACACCCTTATTATTTTTCGGGCCAGTGAAAATGCTTTCTGGCCAGTAACAGTCCAGGCAGTGCTGGCCCGAATGGCTTATGGATTTCATATCCAAAAATCATACACTGCCAATGGTTGAAAAATCTTCAAACTTGCTCTGAAACATCCTTTCATTGACTCCTTCCAGACAACAGGAAATGGTTTAGGTCCATTGCACTTGATTAAGTGATGAGAATATTACCAACATTCCTTGCATTGACCTGTTTCAAAAAACATGGGAATGGTTCCAGTGTGCTGCACACATTGGCTGTTGTTACTAAAAACAAACGTTATGTTCTTAATGAATTTTGTAATTAATGTCTATATTGTACAATTCTGCATGACTACACAACAGTGAACTATAGTACTACAGTATCATACAGTACCATACAGTACTACAGTGGCATACAGTACTACAGTGACATACATTATCATACAGTTCTACAGCACCATACAGTACTACATTATCATTCAGTACCATACAGTATTACAGTACCACAGTGGCATACAGTACTACAGTGACATACATTATCAATATCATACAGTACTACAGCACCATACAGTACTATAGTGACATACAGTACTACAGCACCATATAGTTCTACAGTGACATACAGTACTACAGTGATATACAGTACTATAGTGACATACAGCACCATACAGTACTACAGTGACATACAGTACTACAGTGACATACAGTACCATACAGTGCTACAGTGACATACAGTGCTACAGCACCATACAGTTCTACAGTGACATACAGTTCTACAGTGACAAACAGTACTAAAGTGACTTACAGTACTAAAGTGACATAAAATACCATACAGTGCAATACAGTACTACAGTGACATACAGTACTAAAGTGACATACAGTACTACAGCACCATATAGTTCTACAGTGACATACAGTACTACAGTGATATACAGTACTATAGTGACATACAGCACCATACAGTACTACAGTGACATACAGTACTACAGTGATATACAGTACTATAGTGACATACAGCACCATACAGTACTACAGTGACATACAGTACCATACAGTGCTACAGTGAGATATGGTGCTACAGCACCATACAGTTCTACAGTGACGTACAGTTCTACAGTGACAAACAGTACTAAAGTGACAGTACTAAAGTGACATAAAATACCATACAGTACAACAGTGCCATACAGTACTACAGTACTACAGTACCATACAATACTACAGTACTATACAGTACTATAGTGACATACAGTACTACATCACCATACAGTTCTACAGTGACATACAGTACTAAAGTGACTTACAGTACTAAAGTGACATACAGTACCATACAGTACTACAGTGTCATACAATACTAAAGTGCCATACAGTACTACAGTGCGATACAGTACTTCAGTTACCATAGAGTATTTCAGTTACCATACAGTACTATAGTACCATACAGTAATACAGTACCATGAAGTTATACAGTTACCATACAGTAATACTTTACTACAGTTACCATACAGTACTTCAGTTACCATACAGTAGTATTATACAGTACTACAGCAATATACAGTTCTACATTACCATACAGTACTACAGTACCATATAGTACTACAGTTACCATATAGTAGTATGATACAGTACTACAGTAATATACAGTTCTACGTTACCATACAGTACTACAGTACCATATAGTACTACAGTTACCATATAGTAGTATGATACAGTACTACAGTAATATACAGTTCTACATTACCATACAGTACTACAGTACCATATAGTACTACAGTTACCATATAGTAGTATGATACAGTACTACAGTAATATACAGTTCTACAGTACCATACAGCACTACAGAGTACAGTACCATATGGTACAACAGTACCATACAGTACAACAGCACCACACAGTACTACATTTATATACAGTACTTCAGTTACCATACAGTAGTATCTTACAGTACTACAGTAATATACAGTTCTACATTACCATATAGTACTACAGTTACCATACAGTAGTATCATACAGTACTACAGTAATATACAGTTCTACGTTACCATACAGTACTACAGTACCATATAGTACTACAGTTGCCATACAGTAGTATCAAACAGTATTACAGTAATATACAGTTCTACAGTTACCATACAGCACTTCAGAATACAGTGCCATACAGTACTACAGTACCATACAGTACAACAGCACCATACAGTACTACAGTTATATACAGTATTACAGTACTATACAGTGCGACAGTAATAAACAGTAATGTGCGATACTTTAGGTTAAGTTTGAAACTGAGTTACATGCAGTTTTAAACTACGTCACCATGTCAATTGATAGAAAAACCTTGTAACTATTCTACAGGCTATATTTTGTTATGATCAGCATGACAGTTTGTCAGAATGTTTATCTTGATGGACTTAGGTTGAGTTTGAAATAGGGTCACTTGGATCAAAACTATGTCACCTGATCAAATCATAGAAAACATTGTGAATCACATCTGGTTTTAATTAGCATGAAAGTTGATGCAAATGTTTGTCTTGATGAACTCAAGGTTTGGTTTAAAACTGGGTCATGTGGGGTCCAAGAGTTGGTCACCAGATAGAATCATTGACAGATCTTGCGAACAAGTCACATTTGATTGGAAACAAATCTTGTGAACAAGTCACATTTGGTTTCAATCGTGTAATGCGATAGAGGCTTCATTTTTAGTTCAACCAAACTTTAAAAATTGTTTCCCCTCAGAAACTTGAGATCTATAGCACTGATTTGGCTTACTGAATAGATGATCCTTACTATTTTTTTGGGTCAAAGGTCAAGGTAACAGTGACCTCCGTTAGCTTTTCCTTGATAACACTTAACAGATCACAATTTTCATTTGACTTTCATGAAACTTGGTCTGAAGGTTGATAGAAACTTATAGATGATCCCTGTTGTTTTGTTTTGGGGTCAAAGGTCAAGTGACCCAAACTGGTCACTTTGATTATCGTTAAATTTTCATTGATAACACTCACAGGTCACAGTTTTCATTCAATTTTTATCAAACTTGCTCAGAATGCTCACTGCAACATGCAGATGATCCCTATTGTGTTTTGGGTGAGTGGGTCAAAGGTCAAGGTCATAGTGACCATTGTTGGATTTTCCTTGATAATGCTTTACAGGTCACAGTTTTCATACAACTTTCATCAAAATTGCTCAGGTTTCATGTAACATGTGGATGATCCCTATCCTTTTTGGGGTCAGTGGTTCAAAGGTCATGGTCACACCGTCCTCCAATAGCATTTCCTTGTTAACGCTCTACAGGTCACAGTTTTCTTCCAAGTTTTATCAAACTTGCTCATAAGGTTCCCTGTGACATGTAGATGATCCCTATCCTTTTTGGGGTCAGTGGATCAAAGTTGAAGGTCAAAGTGACCTCTGTTAGATTTTTCTTGATAATGCAGTTTGTTTTCATTCATCCCTATTGTTGTTTTGGTTAGATAGTGAAAGGTCAAGGTCACAGTGACCCAAACTATGAAAATCTTTTTCACTCATTATCAATAGATATATTTGATCCACAGTCTTAAAGCTTTTTCTTGATAATATTGCAAAAGATTTACACAAACTTACTCAAAACAGTCTAATCAGACCAGTAGAGCAATACTGGTACTTTTGGACCTCTTGTTTCTTGAAAACATTCCAAAAAAATCACTGAACTGACTCAGAACAGTCCAGTAGATCCAGTAGTGATGCTGGCCCTCATGGGCCTCTTGTTCTTTTATATCTTCATAAAACTTTGTCAGAATGAATGTCTTGATTAATCTAGGTTGAATTTTTCTAATATGGGTCATCTTGGGTCAAAAACTAGGTCAACAGGTCAAATTATAGGAAAACCTAGTGCATGCAACAGAGATGGATTTTTCATTGGATCTTCATGAAACTTTGTCAGAATGTGTGTCTTGATTAAATCTAGGTGGTGTTTGAAAATGGGTCATCTCTGTTCAAAAGCTAGATCACCAGGTTCAATCCTACAAAAAACTTGTGTATGCAATAGAGGCTGCACTTTTTATTAGCTCACCTGAGCTTTTTAGGATCACCCTGTCTGTCGTCATGTGTTGTCAGTAGTTTGCTTCATGGAAACCACTGGGCCAATATTGATGAAAATGGCAGTGATTTTCCTTGAATCAAGCTCTATTAAGCTTGTTCCAGAATTTCGTTCCATGCAGAACTTGGGTTGCTATGACAACAAATAGGAAAAAACTTTTAAAAAATCTTCTTCTCTGAAACCACAAGGCCTAGAGCTTAGATATTTAGCATGTAGCAGTGCCTAGTGGACCTCTGCCTCTTAAAATTATGAACCCCAGGTGTAAATTGAAACTGGTGCTCATTTGATTTTGCATAGTCTGATATAGGAAAAACTTTAAAAATCCTCTCTGAACAGCAAGGCCTAAAGCTTAGATACTTGGCATGTAGTGTTTCCTAGTGGACCTCTACCAATATGTTCAAGTCATGACTTGTTGACCTCTTCCAAGATTGTTCGAATCATAACCCCCGGATCGAAATTGACCACACTGATGGGTGGGGGGATCCATTTGGTTTTACACAGGGTTATATAGGAAAAACTTTTAAAAAATCTTCTTCTAAAATCATCAAGCCTAGAGCTTAGATATTTAACATGTAGCAATGCCTAGTGGACCTCTACTTCTTAAAATTATGAACCCCACGTGAAAATTGAAACCGCCAAGGGTGAGGGGTGGGGTCATTTAAATTTGCATAGGCTTATATAGGAAAAGCTATAAAAGCTTAGACATTTGGCATGTAGCATTTCCTAGTTGACCTCTAGCAATATGTTCAGGTCATGACCCCAGACTTTGTATAGGTTTCTATAGGAAAAACTTTAAAAATCTTCTCCAAAACCACATGGCCTTGAGCTTAGATATATAGTTTACAGCATTGTGTAGTGGACCTCTACCAAGTTTGGGTCAATTTTGGCTCCACCCTTGGGGTCTCTTGATTAACATAGACATAATTATATACGTAGGAATACCTACTTCTGGTAAACCACTAGAGCTTAGATATTTGGTGTGTGGCATTGTCTAGTGGACCTGTACCAAGTTTATTCAAATCATGACCCCTGGGGTCAAAACTGACCTGGAGGCAGGTCACTTCATATAGGAAAAACTTAAAAAATCTTCTGCAAAACCACAGGGTCTAGAGCTTAGATGTTTAGTATGTAGTATTGTCTAGTGGACCTCTACCAAGTGTGTTCAAAGATTTCCCCTTGGGTCAGTATTGGCCCTGCCCAAGGGGTAACTTGTTTTACATAGAATTTGTTGGAAAACCTTTAAAATCTTCTGCTTCAAAACCACATTGCATAGAGCTAGATATTTGGTATGTAGATTTGTCTAGTGGTCCTCTAGTAGGAATGTTCAAATCACACCCCTGAGGTCAAAATTAATCACACCCTTCCATAGTGACCAGTGATTCCTAGCAACCACTGACTCCCTGGTAGTTGATGACATTTAGTGACTAGTTACTTCCACTAACAACCAGTGACTTCCTTAGGCATCTACTGACTCCCTTTAGCAACAAGTGACTTCCTTATCTAAGTGCACTGGTGGTCAGGTGAACGATAAAGGGCCATCATGGCCCTCTTGTTTTTCGTGAAACTTGTCAGAATGAGTGTCTTGATGAAATCTAGATAGAGTTCAAATAAGGGTCATATAGGGTTAAAAAAAGGTCAGCAGGTCAAATGTTAGAGAGAAAAAACATTTTGTATGCAATAGAGGCAGCCTGTTAGAATGATTGTCTTGTTGAAATCTAGGTCAAGTTTGAAGATTGTTCATATTGGGTCAAAAACAAGGTCACCAGGACTGGTCAAATGTTAAAAAAACCTTTTAATAGAGCCTGCGTTTTTCAGTGGATCTTAATGAAACTTTGTCAGAATAATGTCTTGATAAAGTCTACATTGATTTCAAATATAGGTCATCTCAAGCCAAAAGCTAGGTCACTAGGTTAAATCTTAGAAAAACCATGTATGTGCAATAAGAGGCTGCATTTTTTGGAAGGTGATATTATATACATGTTATTAATTAGAACTCCATATTAAACTATGATTTAAGATTCTCATCTGTTCTAATGTTCTGGCTATTATAAAAGTCTTAAAAATACTCAAATCTTTCTAAATTTTTGTTAGCTATGGATGACCATCTTCCATCAGTATTTCAGTTACCTTGATTAAGCTACAGCAATGAAATTAACTTTACTGTTTTTGAAGCTATAGCAGTGAAATTGTACCACATGTAGATTCCAATTTCGGCAAGGCTGACCTACCTTTCCAAGGGGATTTAACATTTATAAGCTTATAGAGGGAAAAACACTTGGCCTGGAGCTTAGATGGTTGGAATATAGCATTATGTAGCGTACTTCTACGAAGAGTGTTTAAGATCAGAACCCAAAAATTGACCCTTTCTGCTATTGATGACCTTATATTACAGCCATTGGTAGCCAGGTGAGCGATATAGGGCCATGTTGGCCCTCTTGTTTCCAAACATTAATGGTCTACTTAACCCTGACAGAAGACCCTGAGCAATGTTTTAATTACATAGCTATTAGGTTGACGATGGTTAAGAATGAATAACTATACATATGATTATTTTTGTTGAAGGATTTTTCCGAGACAGAAGATCAGACCGAGGCTCGTCACGATATAATCAGGGAGTAAGAAGGGAAACATTTATCAATGGGGTAAGCAGTTGCTTTAGTATTGTGAGTCCATTTATTTTTGTGAGGCACTTGTTATGTTTGTTTCATTGCAGTACATTGTGGGTTGATCCACAAGACCCAAACAACAAAATTATGACATTATCATTTACAGTCGACTCTTGTTTTCTCAATTTCTTTTGGACTTTGGATTTCTAAGATCACCGAGTGCGCGTGGTGTTTTTTGCTACTCTGACAGCAAACAAAAATTGAGCAAAATCAATCGTGTGCAGCATATCGCACTTTTTTGCAGGTGATAAATGTCAACTTAAGATAGCGGATGTCAAAATAGAGGAAATTTCACAGTTGGGGATCAAAAATTTATTCGAAATATCGAAAAAATCGAGATGTCTGTAGTTGATTTATATAAAATAAGAAGGGAAAAAATCTGGACTGAGAAAATCCACTCGAGATATTGAAAAATTGAGATAACCAAAGTCGAGATAACGGATTTGGACTGTACTGTGATAAATGGATTGCACAAAAATAAAAATACTCTAAAAATTGCATTTTTTTGCCCACAAATTTAGATGGATTCACAGTTGTATATCTTAGTACATTGTTCTATGGGACTGAAAACGGATTATATTTTTGAGCTTACAAACATCTCATAACTGGTTGTATTTCTTAGCTTCAGAAATATCATTTCTTGATAGATCTGCTTTGTGGACACTTAGTTTAGTTAGCTTTAACTCATAATGGTTTTGTAGATTCTGTGCTCACTCCAGTAATTAAAATATTAACACTACTTAACACTCACTACTTGAAAGGTTGCATCTTAGCTGTCTTTGTTAGTAGATTGTGACCTGGATGTCTTGGGACCAGTAGATCATAGGTCAAGGTCTCAGATGATGAATCAAAGTTATAGGGCAAGTCATTCACAAAATAGAATTTGACATTGACATTATTTCTGGAGACTTCATTGGCCTATGTTTGTAGAAACTACTGTATGTGATCCCAACCTCTTTCTTCATTGGTATTCAGAGCAATAGGTTGCTACTGTTTAGATCAGACCAAGTTCATGGTGAAGAGAGACAACATACATTTATGTTTGAAAAACTACCTCTGTATTATGCCCCATTCAATGCAACTTCATACATGGTCAAACACAATGTGAGAAAGTGCAGTGCACAAGAACCATAACTCCGTCTTTACTAATTACAGAGTTATTGCCCTTTGTTACTTTTCCTTGTCTGGAGCATAACTTGAAAACTACTGGTTGGAATTCAATACTGCTTCATACAATTGTCAAGGACAATGAGAGGAAATGCAGTGTACATGAACCATAACACTCCTGACTCATAAAATAGTTATTGCCCTTTAATACTTTTCCTTGTTCAAAGTATAACGTGAAATTTGCTGTTTCGAATTCAATACAACTTTATGCAACGGTCAAACACAATGAGAGGAAATGCAGTGTACATGAACCATAATTCTATCTTGACTCATTACAGCATTGACTGCCAAGAAACATTACTCTACTTATGTTTTTTTTTTACAAGATATTCTGTCACTAATAACTTCTTCAGTTGGCAAAGCAGTCTTGGTGGGGAGGTATTAATCACATTTAGTGATAGGTCTAGTTTGATTTGATAAGAAAATGGCAGATATATTTTAACAGTGGTGTTTTCCTATCATTTTATATACAGTAACTTTCATGCACTTATGATATGCTGGCATACTGTGGACATGTGAAATGAATCTTAGCAGTCATATGTTTGTGAAAAGGATCAGCATGGTAGGGCAAATGGATGAAGGGGCTTAATGGTTTAAAAGTCTGCAACCAATTGAAGATTCACGCTGAAGGCCAAAGGTCTTGAGACTATAATTTTTATGCCCCCGAAGGGTGGCATATTAAAATCGCACCGTCTCCCGTCCGTCCGTCCGTCCGTCCGTCTGTCCGTCCGTCCGTCCGCCGGCCCACTTACAAATTCGTGTCCGGACTGTAACTTTGTCATGCATTGAAGGATTTTAAAATAACTTGGCACACATGTCTAGCACATCAAGACGACGTGTCGCGTGCAAGACCCACATCCCTACCTCAAAGGTGAAGGTCACACTTGGAGTATGAAGGTTATGGAATCCTCTATATATGCACACATTCTGTCCGGACTGTAACTTTGTCATGCATTGAAGGATTTTAAAATAACTAGGCACACATGTCTAGCACATCAAGACGACGTGTCGATGCAAGACCCACGTCCCTAGCTCAAAGGTCAAGGTCATACTTAGAGTTTGAAGGTAATGGATTCCTCCATATAAGCATATATGCACACATTCGTGTCCGGACTTTAACTTTGTCATGCATTGAAGGATTTTAAAATAACTTGGCACAAATGTCTAGCACATCAAGACGGGGGTCGCGCAAGACCCACATCCCTGGCTCAAAGGTCAAGGTCATACTTAGAGTTTGAAGGTAATTGATTCCTCTATATAAGCATATATGCACACATTCGTGTCCGGACTGTAACTTTGTCATGCCTTGAAGGATTTTAAAATAATTTGGCACAAATGTCTAGCACATCAAGACGACGTTCGCGTGCATGACCCACATCCCTACCACAAAGGTCAAGGTCACACTTAAGAGTTTATAGGTAATGGAATCCTGTATATATGCATACATTTGTGTCCGGACTATAACTTTATTATGCTTTGAAGGATTTTAAAATAACTGTGCACAAATGTCTAGCACATCAAGCGGATGTGTCGCGTGCAAGACCCAAGTCCCTACCTCAAAGGTCAAGGTCACACTTAGTGTTTAAAGTAATGGAATACTGTATGCATGATCACTCTGTCATGCATGGAAGGATTTTAAAATTACATAGCACATTTATTGAGCACATGGAGAGGACACAGACTGTGAGGCACCTCTTTCGGGGGCATTCGTCACTTGGGAGGGACAGCTCTTGTATCCCATATATTCATCTCGTCCTGTCGTATTCAATTGGGGACTTGGTCGTACGCTTGTTTTAAGAAAGTAGTACCTTACTCAATGGCATGAAAACATTTTTGCTGGTGTTTTCAGTCTATGGCTAGCTACAATGATACACCATCTTACACATCCTCATCCTACTCATTATGTAATGATACATACAGGGACAATGTGTCAAAATACAAGGAGGTCTGTACTTTATTTGATCCCCAAGCCTCTATAATCTGGTATATGGGTTCAAGCAAAAGCAAAAATGGTGAAAAGGGCTACTTTTTACTTTCTGTGGAGATGGCTTTAATTCTACAGGCCCTATATTCTGGTGTATAGGTTCAGATAAAAGTCTGGGTTGGGTAAGCAAGCATTGTTACTCACTTCCTTTCATTCAGATGTGGCTTGAATGCACCAGCCCCTTTGTATTGGGTATATGGGTCCTAAAAGAAGTCAAGATGGTACTCGGGGGTTGTTACTTTCTTCCTTTTCAGTAGGAGATAACCATAGTTGAATAATCTGAGAATCTGTAGTGAAATGCATGACCATAATTTTAAGAAAATTATAATAGGTGATGGTGTTTTCCACTTGTTATTGAACACTAGAGGATCCAGAAAGGAGGCACATGCCATATATGCCAGATGTGCTGGCTGGCGTAAGTTACATTTGTGAAGAAAAAACACAACTGATTTGCTCTCCTGAATCCACACTCCAATCAAGCTTCACAATGAAGTAGTGCTAGCTTGCATTAATATTTTGTAAAAAATAAAAATAAAATAAATAATTTCACACACCAAAATTTCAGTTATTGTAAGTAGGAATCCTGGATCCCCTTGTGTAATTATGTTGTATTCTTAAATTGTAGGCCATTCTTTCTGTGATGCAGAACATCTTTCAAATTAATATTTTCTATAATACAATAGAACATAAATTTTCCATATATAGTTGATAACATTTCTGATGTGCTTTCAGTTTATTTGTTAAGCCAAATAGAAACTGAAGTCTGTTAAGGCAGAAATACTTCATTCTTGAAGGTCCATAGAAATTGTGTGGACATGTACACAAATGTTCTATGTCTGTTTGCTATTTAAGATTATAGTGTCTTGGAGGCATAGAAATTTAATGTAAGGTGAAGGTTTAAAGGCACAAGGAAAATTTGTCAATTGTCTGGTAATGCAGCAATAGTTTAAAGTCCCATTTGCACTGTGAAAGTATAGGTAACTCTTAAAGTATCAAAGAAGATGTCTTACCAGTGAAATTGACTGCTTGTAAGAAAAACATTCCCAATGTTGCTTTTTATATCAAAAGTATATGCTATATATATATATAGCACAGTATTTTTTCAATAGAATTGCTTAAAATAAGCAATGCTTTCTGATAACACTTTTTGTGAGAAGGGACAAACATATGAAAGGAAGGTCTGTCAACATTGTTTTAGAATAAATAGAACACATTTATATTATTATTTTATATGTACATTCATTATTCTATATATCTAATAGTATTTAAAGTGATAATAGAACTGTAAAGGAGCACTTGCGTACTGTAAATGTCTCAATTTCTGTGATAAATGCTCTCCTCCAAATTCATATTCATAACATGAACAGGTGGAGTTCAGTGAAATCATCAATGTAGTTTTCTCCAGTTTTCACTTACTTCTGCAGCACCAGTCAGTGTAGCGCCAATGTAAATCTAAATACTTACAACAATACTGTACTAAGTCCCATGGATGAGGGTGACAAAATGCAACTATTTAATACATAAATGTTTTTACTTAGGAAGATGAAATAAATGCACCTTTTCTACCATTTGAAAATAGGGACATATATTCAGACTTTTACTGTGTTGCACCCAGTAAACTAGTTACAGTGTTTGTAATTATGATAAGACAGCCTTTGTTTTAGGCCAAAAATAGTGTCACTTATTGACCAGGTCAGCAATAGTCCTCAATGTAGGGTAACAATGTCAAAATCTTCGTCATAGTGGGGACTCTTTTAACACTTAACATTATCTATGTAGCATACTTATTAACAAAGTTTCTGTTTTGCTTTCAGTCATACAATGATTACATGAGAGAGTTTGTCCACAGAGCGCCAGCACCACCTCCAATGCCACCATATGCTCCACCAGTAAGTTATCACTTTACACAAAGCCTCTTCATTATCAAAACATTTTAGCGAGCCATTGAAGAACAATTAAGCATAGGGTGGGTGGCTGTGATGGAAGTGAGCCCAAGAAAACTTGATGGTTTTGTGAATTGAGATAAAAAAACAAAAGAAAGAAAAAAAGCGAGTGATGTGGGAAGTCAATTCGCGACCGGTCTGTCGCCGGATGGGCTGCAATCCTTAAACCACTTTGAAATTTGAACAGAGACAATCGTGTGAATTCTTTCTGAAACTACCAAGTTTGTAGTGTCCCTTAAAAGGTCTGGGAAGTAAATGTGTTCATAAATTGTACCGCCATTCAAACAAACGCTGTTCGGTGATAAACGAAGTATACGCTTTATCAAGCAAGCCTCGGTGCGCAGTGTCTGTTTCCCGCCTTCGGGGGGAGATCTGAGTCGAAACTCCGCGGAGTAGGAAAAATTATTCTGAACATATCATTTAACTCACCTCGTATAGTGAGAACGGGATTAAAAACGTAAACTGATTCAAAAGAACAAATTAATTGATATGGGTGGGTAAGGCCCGGTGCTCGGTGTGCGTGATGTTTACATCCGGTCGTAGCATACGAATAGAGAGCAAACTGTGGGCATAGGGTTCAAAAACTCCTAAGGGTGATTGGTCATGACCAAAAGATGACATCTGATTAATGTAGGGTCAGTTCATCAAAGGTGAAGTTCACAAGACCTTGAATATCAAAGTACCGGCTCACTGACTACAATAATTGATTATAGGTTTTGGTAGGGTCATTGGTTACGACCAGAAGATGGTCCCAATTGAGTTTATGGTCAATAAATCAGAGGTCATGGAAACCTTCAATTTTAAAATAAATGTTTCAAGTCTGGGAGTGGAAAGCGGCATGTTGTCTGTAAAACAGTCTATAGTTCATTTTCATGCAGTAGAATATGGGGTTTATCTCTTTGCCAGTCTAATGTAGATGTTATATATTTGTAGCCGCAGGCCTTTACCATGGATCCTATGGCACAGTATCAGAGTTACGAACATTCACGAGAATATCAGATGCCTCCACCTGAGTACAGTCGATCTCATTCCCCGCCAAGATCTAGATCTGAAAAACGATCTGTAAGTATTCAAGTACTTCTGTGTGAATTAGATGTGTATTCAAACATTTTATTTCAAGCTTTACAATACTTTGATTTAAAATTTATCACATCATTCCATAGAACATTTTGGTTTGGTGAAATTGAAACAGAGATATAATAGTCATGCAGTTTACAGTAGCTGTGTAGTTAACAGATTTATTGAAAACATCCAGATTTTGTTCCACAGATTTATTGAAAACATCCAGATTTTGTTCCATTTTTGTGTATATATAAATGCTTGCTAGCATGGTTTAGCTTTGTATTTATCATGATCATTACTTGCCTTGCCTGTAAACCTGTTGCAGACACATAGGACTGGTTTTGTCACCTGGTGTCATCCTCAACAATTTTTATAGCTCCTCTGTCTTTTGAATCACTTTAATGACTTTGGAATGATCTGGCACAAATGTTCATTTTATTTAGTTTACTTGCAAATATTTAAGGTCAAGGTCAGTACTTGAAGTATATTAATTTTAATGCCAGCTGTGTACCTTGTGAACCCCTGTACAGACTTGGACTTTACCAGACTTTATGCAAGAGTACTTGCACCAAAGTTGGGTCCTGATGTCAAGGTCACAACTTAGTCTTGGGTTATAGCACCATTATACTTACATTTTCCGTATCTCCTGAAGCCTTTTAAGGGTTTTGAAATATTTCTCCTTATTGAGACTACTTAAACAGCGCATGATCCAAACCGACTGGCCTAAGGTAAATGTTGTTAATATCTTAATGCAGCATCAGAGGACAGGTCTTCAACAAAACATTTGAAGAGATTCGAGTTTGTTTGCTTCTTAGCCTGCATGTAGAATAGTTTTGAGTTTGCCAGTTGAGCTGAAAAAACATCTGATTAACACCATTGACTACCAGCCTATGGCCTTTATTGTTAATATTTTGTTGTGTTATAGCTAGAAACAGTGCTTCAATTTAGTCAAATTTGAACAGATATTATGTCTTAAATCATCAATTGCATGTAGGTCATAGAGAAGATTGATGTTTATAAGTTGTTGCAATATTTCACTGCCAGCAGCATGATACAGGAGTCCTGGAAAATGCCAGCAAGGAAATGAGTAGTAACCACTTAGATCCTTTCATTTAGGGATTGTCCAGATTCCATTTTGATGTTGTCCTGTCGGGATGGATGGATTGAGTTATTGCCCTTGATATGTCAAATTTTATATTGTACAGGCTATTTTAACTAAATGCATTTCAGTAAAACTTCACGTGAGTGATACCCTGTTTACCTTTTGGATATCAGTCTGTTTGGGTTCATAGATTTTTAGTGGAGTTGTTTCCCTTGATTTGTCAAGGTTTATGATGTCTGTGCTATTTATCCTTTATGAACTAATGGATTTTATCCAAACTGCACATGAGTGATCAGTGTGAGATCTATAGCTGCACATTGACAACTTGTCCCAGTTTGGTGTATCCTGTTAGCGGCAGGGTTTAACATGGATATTACATTATAGGGGTCCTTGGGACTCGCTTGGTGATTTTTAGGGGTCCCATGTGCAAAACTGGGGGTCCGAAAATTTAAAATCGTATTTACAGATGGTATTTTTCGAGCCAGTTTGTGACGAATTTTCCTGGCCTTCATGGCGCAGGTTAGTCATAACGGCATTCCAATTACATCAGCAGGTGCCTCAGTTCTTTTCCCATCTTTTTTCATTGTATGCAAGTTTGCTTAGATAAAAAACATCGTAATAAGGCTGTTTTTGCATGACAACTGCTGATTTTTGCCGACAACGAAAATTTACAGACCGAGATAATGATTGATGCTGAAATATCCGAATGTCCTTGACAAACAGGTGCGCGATCATACGATTGGTCAATTTCAAGAAGAAAGACAATTCTGCTGCAGAAATCACGGCGGTTGTCTGTAAGAGTTACCTCGCTTAGAATTTTTTTATCGGAAATTGCTAAGAATGATTATGCGTCCTTGTGGACGCAAATTAATATTTTCACGGGTCCTGTGACTCATTTTATGCGTATTTGACGCAGAATATTGCGTCCCGTAAAACCCTGTAGCGGCAAGTTATTTTGCCTTTGTGACCAATGTAGATCCGGAGCTGCTGTGGCGGATTGATAGCGCATTTAACTCAGGATCAGAGAGGATTCCAGGTTCGATTATCACCAGTGCCATGTCTGTAGTGTCCTTAGGCAAGACACAGATACTTCCACATTTGCCTCTCCCTCTTTCAGGTTTTTTCCGTCTGGAGAGCGATTAATCTAACCTGAAATATCTGACAATCAAGAATAAATTAATTTGTATTAACTAGAAACTAATGTAGATCATGATTATCCTCCATATCCATGCAGTCTAATCATGATCTAGACTGTTTGCTATCAGTCAGGTTCCAGTACCCCCCCTCCCCCCCAAACCCCCTTTGAACAGTTGACAGTACTGTCCAAATTGAAAGATGGACAATTCAATCAGAGCAATTCAGCAGATAGAGGTAACCTTGTGTGTTAAATATGGTGCTATCAGCAGATACTTTCCAGGACTTCTTCCATAACATTATTACATGCATATAGTTTAAGTCTATTGTACATTTTCTCAGTTTTCTGTCATCCCAGTCAAAAAAGACAATTAAATTTCTCTCTTCAGAGTCGAGACGGCTATGATAAATATGAAAGCCGCTACACCTCATCGGGAAATGTATGTACATTTTTCATTCTTAATTATATTCTAAAAGGGTTGATGCTTATAGTAATGTGATATTAGCTTGGGGTAATGGTAGTGCAAGTTTGGGGTGCATTTATTTGTATGTAGATTTTATTAATAACTGACAGAAAAAATTACAGTAAATCTCTGAAGATTGCTATGGTAAATTTAGGGACACAAATTAATGCTTTGAAAATATTGAAGAGTACAATAGAGTGTATCATATTGTATATTGAATTGTATCAGTTATCATTGTACATTATTGCTTGTGTCATTTCTTAGTTTTATTACACTTTTCAGTTAAGCATGTTATGAAGAAATGCATGTTTTAGTTCATTTACATTACTGGATTATATCCATAATTCTAGGTCTAGATTTGACTGTATTCAAATACAGGAGAAGATTTGCAAACAGTAGAAAGAAATTTTTAGTGTTACTTGTATGTTTATTTTCTATTGTTTTTCACAGTATGATCGAGATGTTGAAGACTTCCTACGCCGTACCACGGGAGGAGGAAGTGCATCATCAAGAAGCCGGGATCATGACAGGGACCGTAGTCGAGACCGCGAGAGAGAACGTGAACATCGACACAGGGAGAGAGAACGCGAGGGTGAGAGAGACAGACACAGAGAGAGGCATCGTGAAAGAAGATGAGACTGGGCATTTTTATATTGAATGTTTGTGTGTAAGCATGTATGAAAAATCTATTAGTATGGGTGTGTTTTTGTAACATACTGTAAAATAAAAAGAGGGTATAATTTTATGAAACTCCTATATGAGGAAAACACAAAATGGGTTATATACACATGCTGTGTTAATTTAGTGTTCAACTGTGGAAGCATTTTTTTCACAATTGGCTGTTTGTTTTCCTTGACTCCACCAACACTGCCATCTTAAAAGATGTAAAATGGAACTTCTTTTTTTTTCTGTGAATGCGTTTATATTTGTTGGTATGAACATTTTTTATTGTTTTAAGGAAAGAACTGTCTCTTTGGCTCTCTATTTCATATTTGTAATGTTGAATAAAAAAAAAATTTAGCGATCTAAAGTATGTGAATTACTTCTAATAAATCCAAGAGAAATAATGCGCCACGGATATTAATGTTGTCGCAGTTAAATATAGCCAGAACTAATCTGTTTGGGATAATATTGTTAAAGATCGATCATTACAAATAAATTTACCACAGTGTGAATTTCATATTGTTGACATACAGTTGGATAATAGTGGGTTGTTTTAGAGCAGTAGTTGTTAAGGGGGGTATTTTGTTTTTACAGGGGGGATAATTTTTTTGGGGGGGGGTGATTTTTTGTATAGTAATAAAGATATATCTGTATAAATTTATAAATATATTTCAACTGTGTGCTATTCCATTTAATACCAAACATCCATATCAACATTTTGTTCACACATAATTCATGTATCAAAGTTTATCCTCTTGTGCATGTACAGAAAGTTAACTGAAAACTTAAAATTTCATGTATCAGTTCTATTTCATCTGTGGTTCATAATGAAACTTTTTTGAATGTTTTAGATCAATTATTGTTGTGTGGCTTCTGATTGGCTAAAAAGGAACTTGAGTTTCAAAAACTGACCAATCAACGGGCAGAGAATTGAGTTTAAGCTCAAGTCTTTGTTCTCTGTCTTTTCATTGGCTAGAAGGGAGCTCAGTTTCAAACTGACCAATTGGAAGAGAGTTTAGACATATTTGTGGTCATGTGATATTGGGCATTGGTTGATCACCAGTACAGTTTTGTCTGATTGTAATGTACTGGAAGCTGAATCAGCATTCATCAATTGTATATACATGTACTGTTTTAAAATGATATCCAGTTGCCACACATTTTTCCACTCAGTTTTTAGTAAAGAAAGTTACAAGTCAGTGTGTGATATTACATGCAAGTTGTATATATTTTTACCTATTTTATAATATCCAAATTTAGGCAGAACAAATACTGTTTCTCACATTATTATATGTTTTTTTTTATCATGAATCCCCCAATTTCATGTGTAAAACTTTTTTGTGTGAAATCAAGTGTATTTTATCATTTTGTACCATAAGAATTATAAATTGTTCATTCTTAATTTTTAAGCCAGGGTTTTCCTCCCTTTGACCAAATAATCTCAGAACTACAGTGTCATTGCAAGTTCATTGCCATCCTGTTCTATCATTTCATCATATATTCTTTCATATACACTTCATATTTCTAGAATATGTTCCATTAATGTCTTGCTCTGTGTTGACTTTCATAGGCAGACATGATTTTTCTCGTGGAAAGGGCATGAATTAATTCGGGCCTGGACTTATTTAATTCCTAAGTCTGATTAATTGCCTTGAACTTTGAGATTATTGTTGTCATTTGATACCCATTATGATTTTCTTGCAAAAGTATTACCATTGCAAAACATTGGAATTATCACCATGTTTTTAACCTGAAAAAACCCACGCACCATTCATCCAGAGTAAACTGAAAAAAATTGTCTGTATAGATATTTTGTTTGTGCTGTGGATAAAACCAATGTTAGGCCTTTGTGATCGGTATGAATTCCAGATCAATCTGCACATCCATGCCGCTCTGATCCAGAATTGTACTGTTTGCTTGTCTGTCACTGACAACCTTGACAACATTACAACTTTTCTAATTTTAGTTGCTCTGTGTCTTACATAGGCCACAAATAATTGAAATGTTGGTTTTTGCACTGCGTGTCTCATACTTTGCACATGATTGTACAGAATTTGCATTTTTAGCATCTTATCTTACATTTTATATGTATATTCATTAAAAGTGCAATTTGTTTTTCTGATCTGTTTCATCTCTGAGAAATACTGCAACAGAAACGCAGTCTAGTTTTCTCAAGCTATTGTATCATCTGCATCTTCATCAGAAATTTACATTATCATTTTGCATTATAACAAAACTTGCTGTATTTTGAACACAAAGTTCCTGCAAACTATCAGGAAATCCATTTTTGTACTCTTTTTTTTTTCACAGACATGGGAAAGCAATATAATTGTTGCCAGACGTCATTAAATGTGTATTAATCAGTATGGGCAGACGTGTAGGTATTAGAATCATTGGTTGTCATTGTATGTCCCATATGAGGATTGCATTGCTGTACATAAAAATATAATGTTTCACCCGAAGTGAAATAAATACAATTTTATATGAAATTTCAGTTTGTTGTTTGTATTTTAGCTTTAGTTTGCTCAAGATGATAAATGTGTCCTTGACTGAGTTGTGGCAGAGCTTTGCCCTTTCTTGAGACTCAAAACCTGTAATGTAGGGATATATACCAGTATTTGGTGTCTGCATACACTGATTTTTAAATAACTTCATACAATTGTTGTCCACACCACAAAGGTGTGTCATGCACCAAACTTGGGGATCTACAATGAAGGTAAAGGTCATATTTCAGGCTCAAAATGTGGTATAGGGTTATATACCTTTACCAGCATGTTGTGTCCAGGATGCATCTTCTACATTGACCGATTTTGAAGTAATTTCACACAGTTGTCCATATTACATAAAACATCTAAGGGCAACTTGCAATTTAGGGTTATATTCTGGTATTTTGTGACTGGACTGTAACTTGCATGCAAAGACTAACTAGATGGTTGTTTTTGTTACTAAAACATGTCTCCCCCACGACAATTTGTCAACTGTCCAATGCTGAACACTTCGAGCAGACACAAAATATGGTCATATGACTTTCGATCTCTAATTGTGACCATGACCTTAAACCAAGGTGGTTGTAATATGCACTCTGCACATCTCGATATGGTGAAAGTTTGTGGTGAGTTATTTCAAAATCCTTCAAAGGGTTCAAAAGTTGGAGTGGACAGGATTTGTGATGAACAAACGGACAGACAGACAACTGGAGCAAAAACAATGTCTCCTCCATTATATGGAAATTGCAATATTGCATCTCGTAGCAGAAATGAACTGTCTGATGCTGAACGCCTCGAGCAGACACAAAATACAGTCGTATGACCTTGACCTTGGACCATGGTGGTTGTAACATGCGCTCTGCACATAACTCGACATGGTGAACAGTTGCAAGTTATTCTAAAAGCCTTCAAGGGATTCAAGAAATATGGAGCAGACAAGAAATATAGTCATATGACCTTTGATCTCTAATTGTGACATTGACCTTGAACCAAGGTGTTTGCAACATGCGCTCCACATTGTCTCAATATGGTGAACATTTGTTGCGAGTTATTCTAAAATCCTTGAAAGGGTTCAAGAGATACAGAGCGGACACGATTTGTGACGGACAGTCAACTTGACCAAAAACAGTATGGGGGGAAATTTTGAAATAACTTCTTGCAGTTGTTGTCCATACATCACAATTCAGGGTCAAAGGTCAAAAGACTATTTCATCAACTCCTTTGCAATTTCTTTGAAACTTGAGCCAAATGTTCACCTCGTGGAGACTACATGCAATATCCATGTTTCAACCAGGTCTGCTTAATGTCAAATTTAGGTCCTGTTTTGATATCCTCCAAACTTTCTTAATTTCCTTGAAAGCTTTCGGTAAATGTTAATTTCATGGAGAGACTGTTAGAATCCGTTTCTGATCAAGGCTCAAGGTCTAACTTAAAGGTCAAAGACTATATATCCTTAACCCTTCGAGGGATTTTCATAAAAAATGAATCAAATGTTGATATCACCAAGATGAACAAGAGGGCCCTATATCTCTCAACAATCACATTACAGGGTCTATTTTGACTTGGGGGTAATGATTGGAGCATTTTTCATAAAGGTCAACTACATGCCAAATATCTAAGCTCTAGGCCTTGTGGTTTTAGACAAGAAGATTTTGTAGTTTTCCTTATATATGTATGTCTTTGTGAAATCGAATGACTATATCTAAGCTCAGTGCTTTGTTGTTTGAAAGAAGATTTTTAGCTGTACAAGGCTATGTAAAATCAACTAGTTTCATCAACATCGGCCCATTGGTTACAGAGATGTCCTTTCGGACTTTGAGGGTCAAAGATTGTGCGACTGTATCTTCCAAACCCCTTGAAAGATTTTTATGAAACTTTGGTCATATGTTCATCTCATCGGCAGGGGACTTTGTATTGCCATCCACTTACATGTATTATATTTACGCAGAGAAACCTTACTACAGACATTGGAATCTCTTACGATAGCAAATTTTGCTTTTTATTAGCGTCTGAATTCAAGCCAAGAGTAACCAGTGTACAAATGGCAACACTCTACATTCTGGAAGGACAAACACACTTTATGTACTTGCTAACATAGTAGGTCACACTGGCTAGATCACCCCAAATACTCTCAAGTTACGACCCTTAGTCCTGAACTCGCCCAACTAAGCAATGTCTGCTCCCTATCTCGATACCTTTTAGTCTAAATCTTTAAATCTCCAACCAGTCAAAATTTTTTGCATAAATCTCAACCAAGGTACGACTGTCCCATAACACTATGGAGTTATTCCCTGTTGCCAGGGTGAGCTTTCTGTCGAGATGTCCTTGCCATCTTACGTTGTCGCGTCGTCCATCCTGACAAAGACATCTCCTCTGAAACCCTAGGCCAATGTTTATAAAACTATGCAGGAAGTTCCTTGCAGAAGCTCTACCAAAATGTTTAAAGAATTCCATTCCATGCAGAACTCTGGGTTGGCAACAAATAGGAAAAACTTTAAAAATCTTCTTCTCTGAAACCACAAGGCCTAGAGCTTAGATATTTGGCATGTAGCATTGTCTAGTGGACCTCTACCAAGATTGTTCAAATTATTTGTTTTACAAAGGCGTATATAGGAAAACTTGTTTGGTATATAACATTATCTAGTGATCTTCCACCAGGCAAGTGGACTTGTACCAAGGTGAGCGATATAGGGCCATCTTGTACTTCATTTGCTGAAATTTTTGCATTATTAGTTTACTCAATTCAAAAGTCTTTAAGTCCCGCCAAATATTGCCACAGATGTATATACTTGTACGGTACCTCAGTCTGGCCATTTTGCAGAGTCAGCTGTCTGCTCTCTTGCTTGAACAGGTCTTGTACAGCAATCATCGAAGTCGTAATATTTATGGTTTTAACTTTTCAATATTGTAACCAGATCATCTTTCAATTACTGATTATCTGCCAGATCTTCTCTCCATCTTAGAAAGCCTTTTTCCAATCCTCACAATCTTGGTGGGGAAAAACATGTATGCCAAGTCCTGTACGATTGCCTCAGACATGAGTTACTGCCCTTCCATTTAAATTTTTTTACCTACCCGCAATTAGCGCTGTTGTCAACTCTAGCTTGGCAAGTCTACACTAAATATTGTCAGGACATTCAAGGGCTCAATATACCAGCCTCAATGCTCAAATCTTGTCTACTTGGTGCTATGACTTCACTAAATCATTTCAACTAACGACACCATGTGAACAATATTGCTTGCAGTCTGCTACAATTGGTCAAAGCCCTTAAATGATATTTCGTTAAAGTAGGCCTAATCCCTGAAACTGAATAGACCTACACAAAGAAAACAAACAAACATGCCAAGTATTGAACTTCCTTTATGGTTCCATTCACATTTACAATTATAATTTGGCAAAAATGTAGATATTTAATAAGTACATGAATGATTTTGAGACACACACACTAGTACATGTACTTGCATCTACCAATGAGCTCTACCCTACAGAATATGAGCAATTCTACCTTTGCAACTAGTGCAGATCATGATCATCCAACACAATATGCGCAGTCTGATCATGCTCTAGTGTTCACTGTTCAATCAGTAAATTTTCAGTATTAAAGCACCCCTTGAAACCAATTAATGATACTGTCTAAATGTCCAAAAAGTTCAACAGGGTCAGGATAAAGTACAAGGCTGTTTAATGCACGCTGTCAGATAACTTCAAAATAATGTTTTAATAATAAGTCTTCTATTTACAATGATGATACAAAGGCAATACGGCCATATGGTAAGTTACTATATATGAATTAGGATGTTTTCAAAATTTCAGCTACATGCTGAACAAAAACTTGAAAGCTTATTAAGCCAAGGATTCTGGGAAATAACAATTTTAAGCAACTTTGGGAACGAATACTGAAAATGATATATGAATAGTTCAAGGTCTGCTTTCCAAATCCGAAATACATACTGAACTACACATTGCATGTAGTATATGGTGCATTCATTAATCGTTTTATTTTATTTGTTTTGGACTAAAATTTTTGAACAATTATAAACATATAAAGAAATTCCTTATCTGGTGATAAATTGATTGTTATGAAAATCCTGTCATTGCGGGTCCGGCCTGAAAAACAAAACAAAAATGGCGATCTTTCATGATACAGTTTTGTAGACAGCTGTTTTATTTGGAAATAAACAGGTTTTCACCTGTTTTTCACACAGACAATTAACTTCCAAAGCACAAATTCATACAACTATCGATATTGAAATTTTCACTCGTTTTTTTTTATCGTAGAATAAGCAGAGTAAATATATTTAATATGTCTCGAACAACTTTTCATCTGTCTATTACCAATTTATTATGTGCTCATTTCTCTGAAATTTGGAATTCATTTGATTTTCCCAGAAAGTATAGAAGTACACTCGGCTGTTGCGTAATTAATAAATTCAAATGACTTGCACTAAATCGTCTTTGCATTTACTAACCCCAGATTAAAAGCAAATAAATACGCACCTTTATAAAACATTACCTGAAGGGGCAAGCCGATTCCACGCATAAATTATTTAAACAGCAACTTGTAACAATGTTTGCACTTTAGGGTCATAATTAGCAAAACTGACACTTGATATCAAAACATTAACAGACCCTACGGCTAACTGATCAAAACCGGGCCCATATGTGACCAGTTAAATATGAAACTGATGTTTTATACGACCAACAAATATCCAAATATTCAATTTCGGAAATTGTGTTTAAATATTCAGAAGAAAGGTGAATGTTCAATTATTCGTTCCCATCGTTGATTTTAAGCAACTCGATTAAGGAAAGGCAGCGGTGCATTGACTTACAGCTCTTTTTGGGTTGGCAGTCGTTTTTTACCCAAAGTAAACCCAGATTACGAAATGCCATGGTTACGTAGTATCGTGCAAGATATATTTTGCCTAAGATGGAAAAGTGGAGCATCTGAATGTTAGGAAATATTTCTGCTTTTGTGTCAGTGACCTCAAAAACTAATTTATGACTCAATTGGATCTAAAAATATTATGGGATATAATTAGGCCAAGTTAGGTTAAGGTGCTTGAAAGATGAAATCTATGTTGTAAATGTGAGATTTTATTTCATCTGATCAGGTAAAACCACACTTAGGACAGACAGATAAATGAGAAGTCTGATCACAACCTGCTTTTTGTCCTACAAACACCATAAAGAAGGTTTGAACTAGCAATTGGTTCTTTGGACACAGAAGCACCCTCCTTTCAGCAAGTAATCCATTCAAGTGAATGTCATCAGTATAGAACTAAAACTACTATAACACAGTGTGTTTATAGGACATTTTTAAGTTCAATGAGCTCTGACCTTGACCTTCAACTTAAGGACACGTCTTTTACAGGCAACATGTTGCACTCTTACAGTGACTATTTGAGCCAAATTACTAACCTGATGCAATAAACAGCACGTGTTACTCTATACACCTTTCTGCTATTACTAATGCGGTAATTGTGATGGCATAAATCAAGAGGCCCAAAAGAGCCAGTATCGCTCTACTGGTCTGACTGGACTGTTCTGAGTAAGTTTTGGGTAAATCTTTTGCAATGTTATCAAGAAAAAGCTAACAGAGGTCACTGTGACCTGTGACATTGACCCAATGACCACAAAAACAGTAGGGATCATCTACTCAGTAAGACCAATCATCCTATGAAGTTTGAAGACTGTGGGTGATGCAGATTTTAATATATTGAACAAAAAAAATACACTGTATAAAAAGTTCTGTTTTGAGTCTGGTCCTGTATTGTCGTGCTTGACATAACGGAACATCCAAAAAATATTCTAAAAAATACTCTCTTTATCCCAGAACAGTAAGTCAGTGGAACATGTTGCCCTCAGTCACACACAAAGCAGCCACAGTTGACTCCTTCAAAGCCATTGTCACTGTGCTTGTTCTTGTCTCTGCCATCAGTTATTAAACAGCAACCAATGTAAAAAAATTTAACTTAGTACTGTAAATCCTTTATTTTACTGTTTTCGCACATGTATGGTCAGTATGTACAAACACCTCTTAACAACTTTTTAACCAGTGTCTGCACATAATCTTCTAAGTCTTGAAGGAGTGCAGTTATAAGAGAAAAAAAAAGTTCAGGTCATTGTGACCTTGACCTTTGACTCACTGACCACAAAAACAGTAAGGGTCATCTACTCAGTAAGACCAATCATCCTATGAAGTTTGAAGACTGTGGGTCATATAGATCTCAAGATATTGAGTAGAAAAGATTTTCAAAGTTCCGATCACAGTGACCTTGACCCACTGATCCTAAAAACAACAGGGATCATGTACATGTTGCAGGGAACCTTCGAGCAAGTTTGATGAAAGTTGAATGAAAATTGTGACCTGAAGAGTGTTATCAAAGAAAATTGAACGCAGACCACTGTGATCTCGACCTTTGACCCACCGACTCTGAAAACAATAGGGAACATCTACAAATTGCAGGGATCCTCATCAAAAACTGTCATGAAAGTCGAATGAAAATTGTGACCTGTAGAGCCTTTACGGACAGATGGACGACAGACAAACCACCATGACGTAAGCTCTGCTAGACTTCATCCAGTAGAGCTAAAAACCCTTCACATCTCGAGACAATATCTGATATCTTTTACACGGACACAACAAATAAATTCAGAAACAACTGTTTTTCTGATCAGGTATATTTCATCAATTTCTGCAGTCATCCAGTTGTTGCTTAAAATGATTTCTTTATGTTGTAAATGTATGGTATTTTCCAGAAATGATATTTATCCAACATGTTTCACAGTCTTTCACAGTAATAACTACTTAACCATTGTACGCACAACACAGCATCATTCATATAAGAATGTCGGTGCCAGAGAAGCTGACCTGTTGAATTTATGCACACAGTGCATAAGACCAGTTTACAGGAAAATTTTATTCATTTTCCTATAATTTGGAGCACATACTGGTGTATAAACAGCACTGTTTTACAGTGTCTATTCTAGGTCCTCTGAAGAAATAGCATACACACATTCCAGGTGAAATATGTTCCACGTAAAAATGTGCTATCGACCTGTTTTGTTGAAAAATAGTCACAACACCAAAATTCTAGAAGCCGTCACAGGTCTTTTTTTTTTGTTTCTTCAGAAATCCACTAATGAATAATGAGCACAACACCTAGAAGCACTAAATGAGCAACTACTCAGCTCTTGTTCTGTTCACTTAATGGCACAAGATTGCCGGGCGTAACATAGTCCCCGATCAAGAACTGGCTACTAACGGGATACTGGTTGTAGTTCCCCGTGATAACATTCTGAAATAGCAGAATTATACACAACATAATTATACATATACATAATAAGAGTAATTCATGTCAGTATGAATTAGTAAACACCATTTCTTATTCATTCTGATAAATGTATCTTTTTTATCATTTGCATACATACACACTGAACAGAACAAATTCAGAGAACATAGACATGGCAATTACGTGTTCTATAGCTCACAAGTTAGTGTGTGTAGATGATTGAAAAAGGTTAATACATAATGATGAGAATAAATTCTCAATACCCATTTTCCATTCTTAATTATTTTCCTGAAAGTGTGAAAAGTAGTGTATTAACACATAACCCTGAAATAGCACTTTCTGAACTCATTAAACATTTTATACTACAAAACTATACCGGTAATAACCTTGTGTCTTTACACAATTTTTCATCAAGGCAGTTGTGTGTTTTCCCCTAATGGAATGAAGCTTGATTTTGAAACCCAAACAACTAACAGGATGAATAAAACTGGGCTAAAACATAATTAGTTGCGCTTTCATGAGCACATTCTGATAGATGGTAAGACTCATTTTCCTTATTAGAACTATTTGCCAACAGACTTCAAATGAAACTTTGTTTCAAATATCACAGCTTCTACTTCCTAGAAATCTAAAACTTAAAAACAGAACCCCTCTAGTGTTAAAACTGACATTGATAAAACTTATTTGCTACAAGTCCCCTGACCCAACAAGATATATACAGTATATATATATATATACATGTACCGTTTCCTTTCTTAGCAGTCACCTAAAGTATGTCACAATCTTTCGTAGCCAATAATGAAAGATCACAACCAGCCAATTTCTATTTAAAATCACCTGTATTATGTAGTCACCTCCTTTAAGTGACAACTTCTGATGCATTATTTGGCTGACTGCTTATTTAATACTACAGAATTTTCACAGACAAAACACTTCAAGAAATCAGACAAAATCTGGCCCCGAGGTGTTACAGCCTTGTGAAGACAATGCAGGACTGAGGCAAACTAAATGGTTCATCTGAGCCATTCAACTCTGGTGAGTCAAGACAAACACTTACAATATCCTGTTTTTCTACTGTCTACAAAAATCTTTGATAATTTAAATATATGAAAGTTTTTAATGGTTGCAATTTATATTAGTGACACTGCCACAGTGAAAGCCTTTGCAGTTTGAACTGTCTGCAACTATTAACAAGAGCACCGCCTGCAGGTGCCTGACCCTCGTCTGCTTAGTATCCAAGTGAGAAATTTACAAGATTAAAACACTGAACAATTACTATTAATAAATAATACTGAAAATCCCTTTTCACATTAAAGGTGAACCTCTGCATGACCATTATTATGCATTTGCATAACCGTCCCTTTTCATTTGTTTCTATTGTACATTTGATATTGAACAAGAAAACGCGGCAATGCCGCCAAAGCACATTTCAGCCTGTAGAAATTGTAGAATTAAAAAAAGGAACAGTCACCTTGACCCCCCTCCCCCCAAAAAAATAAATTAAAAAAAAAAACTTGCTTATAACAAATATTTAATTTTTTTAAAATTCTATTTTTAGTAACAGCGACCTTGACAAAATGCAGTCAAGAGTTATGGAACTTGCCCCTCTTGTTGCTACTATGATGTCAGACAACTTTATGTCTACCTTCAACTTAACCAAATATACGACAACGATGCACGATGACGACGACCAGGAAGCTATAACATTAGCTCATCTGTCTGAAACAGATGAGCTAAAAACTGCACATAAACTGTCACAACTACCAGAACAACTAAAATGTTAATACCATTCTAACGCACTCTAAGCTATTCATAATATTAATGCATGTACAATATTTCACAATTTTGGCTTTTGTATGTGGTATTTAATAGCTGCAACTTTGAAAAAGCAAACAATCAGAATCAATATAGCAACAAAAGTGTGTGAGAACAATATTCAAATAAACAAAGGATACAACTGAAAACATGCATTTGCTACACACCTGTGGCTGTGTATTTGAGAAGTTTATAGGGCTGATTCCCCCACCTATTGATGTGCGATTTGCTGAACTGTTCGTCAGGTTTAGAACACTTGGTATGCTACCAGGATTGATTGGGGCACCGGCTAGAAGAGGAATAATAATAAGCTGACTACAGATAGCACAGACAACTGTAAAACATGGGATATATTTGCTAAGAAATTCTTGCTCAAAGTATGATTGCCCCTCCCTCATGATTAAAAATCCCACTTAAGCCTGTATTTCCATTTTAATGTAACATATGTTTTAAGAACATAGGGTTTCTTGTTCAAAATGGGTAACTCAACCAAAGTCCCCAATTTGAATGTATGAAACAACTGATTTCCAGTCAACCCAACAGCGTGTGTGATTTACTACCCCAGGATCAAGTCTAGACTAACACTACTATCAACAATAACCATTCATGAGATTCACCCAGACCGGAATATTTATATTCTACCAGGCTTGGAATCCATGGCCAAGTTAGTCCCACCTACTTATTTGACCATTCAAACTTCCAAGTGCATAAAATACTGCAGTTCCTAGCAAAAATCTTCACATTGTGACAAGTAAGTCAATTCTAATATGAATCAATTTTTTTTGAACTTTCAGAGATGGAAAAAGGTTAATGCAACCTAATACTGACTGTGAACCAAGCCAGATTTTCTAATCAAATATATCATGTTTTACAGCTAAGAGCATGAAAAAATGCTAAATTACGAAGTTTTGCTTTACCAATCAAATTTGAGGCATTCTTCAAAAAAGAATTCGAACCCAACTCAAACAACACTGTGTGCTAGTAATGTTTATTTTCAGTTGGTACCAACATATATGAATGAGACAGGTATGATAGAATGTTATTTCATGCTTTTAACAGTTTGTTGTTGTACGAGTTTTAAGCCTGTTTCAATTGTATTTCAGTAATTTTTACAGGCAGACAATGTACCTAACCGTCAGTCCTATCTCCCACAAGAAACTGCCAACTTTCTCTTATAGAAATACATGATCCGTAGCAGGGTTCCGACCCATGACCCTCAATCTATAAGAGGTTTCAATGATTTCAAGTCGGTGCCACTAACCACTCGACCACGGAGGAGACTTTCAGCAGTTAACTACAATGTAAGGTAATCAAGATTTATCAAACCTTTACCTACCTTTTAAACCTTCCATAAAGCAGAGCATTGACAATGAGAGAGTTACAACATGGGGCCGAAACTATAATGGGCAGGGCTACCAGAACCAAAGTATCAGTATACTTTGGTCATACTAGACACAAGCACAAATAGTACAGACCCCCAGCAAAGCCACAGAGCACAAGTATCCAATAAATTGTCAGCAAGTGCCAAATATCCTTTTGTAACAACAGTTACTGTAACAGTACACTGTAACAGAATGTTGTACTTACATATTTGTATATAGTTTGACTGTAACTGAGCCTGACCTTGTAACTGTAACGTGTTTGTGTCGCCAATCACTCCGTTCACAAGACTGCCATTGAGAGCACCCATTGTACTGTAGTTCTGTCCTGAAATATCACAATGCAATCAGCAAGATTGGTAATCACTGTGTTCTGATTTCTCCAAATGCCACTTCAAGCATTGATGAACAAGCCTTGTGTTTCAATTTCACGAAACCTTTACACTTCTAAAGTTCTAAAAGGACTTCTCTTAAGAGTAACTCATGACCGACTTAAATGTACTGGAGCATCTCAGACATACCTATGACCCACTTAAATATACCACTACATGTCAGAGTAACTCATGACCGACTTAAATGTACCGGAGCATCTCAGACATACCTATGACCCACTTAAATGTACCAAAGCATCTCAGAGTAACTCATGACCCACTTCAATGTATCAGTGCATCTCATAGGATTAGGAATAATTCATGATCCACTTAACAGCAACATACATTTCCTGTACATGTATAACCATCATAAAAACCTAATCCATAACTTTACTGAATAAAACAACAGTTTTACAACAAATAAGCAAACATGCAGAACCTGAATTTAAATTCCACTTCCCGTTTTTATCAAATTTTCTTAATCCACAAAAGACAACATCATTTCATATTGATAAAATAAATTCACCATTCATATATGCAGCAATAGTACCTGTCATTAATGAATTCCAGTAAGCATCACTGGGGGACTGTGTTTGAGTTCCTGGCTGAGCCTGTGGTGTCTGACCCGTGTAGCGGAAGAATGGATTCTTGAGATCAAGGCTGTTCTTCGAGACACTGTTTGTTCCCGGAATATTCAGCTCAATATCAACATCGTAACTTTGCCTGTTCCAAATGCAACGTGAATTAAATTTTTATCCCAAAACAACTGTTTTCAAAACATTTTTATCATTGTAAGCAATCCCTGGAAACGGGGTGGCATGATCCAGAACCGAATATTCGTCAGCTTCCGAATATTCGGATACGATAAAGGTATCCGAGTTTTCAGTAAATTCTTTAAACAAAAACGAATTTCAATTAAAAACTTAAATATTTACGTGTTGTTTTCATGACAATAATTAATTTTCAATTACGGCCGATAAAGTGTCAGTTTACAATACCCGGTTGCTCTGGTGATGACACTTTCTATAGTCAATCTTTAGCGATAGACAAAAGAGATTATGCAAACAAAAGAGTTTCAATTTCTAGGTGTGAATTGTTGAACAAACATTTAGATTAAGGAAAATTATGATGCATTTGTTTTAAAGCCTTGTTTAGGCCGATACATATTGAGAGGCGCTTACTTTAGCCATTGCAATTATGAAGTATCTTTTTGTACAGCGCCCCGTTTTACAAACATTAAACAAGTTTATTAAATAATTTTACATTTTTTAATTAAAATGAAAATCTTTTCAGGTTGTTATTAATTGAAGCTTTTCTTTCTCAGTCCTATTAAGCCTCCTGCAGATCTATAAGGACTGAAGCAGCAGCAAAAGAAAATAAATGTCCGTGTAACGACTCCGTCACGGAGAAAACGAAACTGAAAGTACAACAGTCCTTACAGAGTTAGCTCCCGTAATAACAACGTATATGAAATTTATTTTATCCTAATTTTATGACATGAATGATTGAATCTTATAGCCATTAATTGTCTGACTTAAAAGATATAAAAGTAAGTTCTCGGGATAGAATATTCACCTGGCTAGGGTAACTGTAAGCTATAAATTTTAAAATCGCGTAAATATGTGACAAATTGATCAACAACGTATTAGATTTAGTACATAAAACGACCGAATATCCGGATATTCGTTCGGAAGGCTGACCGAATATCCGAATACCAATTTGGGTATTCGTTGACACCCCTAATAAAAACCTAAATGACTACCTTTAAAATGGCTTCTGTTTGATTTTCACCTTTCTTTTATTCCAACATGAATTTCAAAGAAATCTATTTGAGCAAATCGAGTCATAAGGGATGTGTTTCTGTGAGAAACATCGCCCCTTTTTTAAGTTTAGATTTTCAAATGTTTAGTGCTTTTAAGCTTCACAACATAAAGTGTTTAGAACATTCCTAGATTTTTCTAGCTTTTATACCAGGCAAGACAGCAATTAACTACAGATGGTAGTACTGAACTTGTGTTAGTGGTCATCTCTATAGAGCAGTCACCTGTCTCAAGCAGCCAATACTAACGTACTGTAAATTGAGAAATTTTCTAATAGTCAATCTATGTGAAATGAATCTTTTGCGAGATTTTTAAATTAACGAAGTGGGAAATTGGCGAAAATTAAATCATGGCAAATATTAGCCTATGTACAGTATAACAATTGCCCATCTTTAAACAAATCCAGCAATCTACCTTACATGGGCACTGGCTACTTTTGTTGCATTCCTCAGCTGGCTGCTTAAGACAGGTTTGACTGTACTGAACTTACCGTTTATTACACCTGAGTAGAACATTTCCTGTGAGGGTTTGCCCTTGCTTAACAAGGACTGGTGTATTTACCAAGCATCGTACCTGGTACCAATGTGTTAATGTTTCTGTGGGACTAGTTGATAACCATACTGGTGTTCTGCAAAACAAATACAATGCGTATTTATTACGCTGAAAGAACAAGTACTTTAACTTTCAAATGTACAAATAAAGTAAGTTGATATATCTACAACCAGCAACCTTAAAAATAACACTCCTATTTTATTGGGCGTAAGTGACTTTGTAGAAGTCAGCTGACAGTCTGTAAACATTAAACAAATACATATGTACGTAAATATTGCAAACTCCAACATTAATTTTTCACAAGCTATTCCATGGTCTTGCTTACACCTGGAACAGTAAACAGAGCTTGCTTTTCTCTAGCTAATAGCTATTCATTATCATTAGACCATGTGCAATCATTAAGTTGAGATCATACACCTGTACATTTTATTTCTGAACCAAAACCAAGAGCTGCCACTAGTAAGTGACAAATGCCCCCTAAGTGGCGACAGTCGTGACCTTATCCTTTGAGGTTGGGACGTGGGTCTTGCACACAACACATCTTCTTGATGTCCTGAACACTTGTGCCAAATTATTTTAAAATCCTCCTATGCATGACAAAGTTACCACCCAGACACGAAAAAATGAGGATTGCACACTCGGACGGACAATGTGATTACTATTTGCCGATCTCAGCGACATAGAAATATAAAACCAATGAGGTCCCAAAAACCTTGACCTCTGATAAAAATTAAAACATTTTCAAGCTTGTCTTTGACTTACACTGTTCCAAGGAATGCAACATCAAACCAGAAAGCCAACCCGTGTACCAAGCCTGTTTGGTGTACCGTAAAATTCAATGGAATTTCTATCACATGTAAATCGGTTTCATCTGCTGTTAAAAAGTCTACAGTGTGTTTTATTGACTTTGCTAAACACATTCTTATATCAAACGTGTCCTGAAATGAAAAAGCAAAAATTTTTATCTGGATGTACTGGCAATTTACATCTTTTATCAAAAGTATTTCAATCATGTTACATTAGGTTGATGTAACATCATGAATAAGCCCTTAATACTTAAGTGAGCTTATGAAAGACTATTACAAACTGACTTTCCCGATATTTGATATTAAGCTTTTCAGTATTGGATCAAAGCAGGCATTCATATAAAACAAACTGATTTGGTAGATTTACTCCTATTTATTCATTTGCTGTAAAACTGGTTTTCATTAAAATGAGATATCCTTATCTCAAAACCTGGTTATAGACAACTAACTCGTTCTTGGACAAGGTGACCTGGATGGGGTGGTGGCCAACTGGTGAACGCTCTGGACAACCAATCCGGAGGTCCCTGGTTGGAATCCTGGCTGGGGCACTGGTAATTTCAGAAAGGCTTTAAAGTGTTTCCTACCCATCTAGAGATAAACTGGTTATAAACTAGGGCTGTAACGAACATCCGAACTCTCGAGAGATCAATTCGAACACGAATAATTGCGTGCTCTTGTATTGCTGGATTATGATTTTTGATTTGAAAGAGATTTTATAAAGGTCCGCCCAAAAGCTAAATTTTTAGCTTATGTTTTGGATGAGACCCCTCTGGATTATGATCCTATTGTAGTGAGTATTTATTAAAATGCACCATTTGTAACTTGCCTTTATCCAACATCTCACTAACGTAAGATGGTGGAACTGGTGTCTAGGGATAGCTGTTTTATAAATTTAGAAAGTTTAAGTGTTTCGCAAATCGATTTCTGTATCGCTTTTCCATAATGCGATACGTATAGTCTCGCCACTAGCCTGGCAATACACAGCCCTATTATAAACCCAGATGTAGTCTCGTGTGTACTGGTGCACTGGGCATATTAAAGAAACAAGGGGTCTATTTATACAGAGCTATCAACATCACATCTCAAGGTGAACTGGTGGCCAACACAATTGTCAATTTTTTTCATTCTTATTATTAGATTTGCCTAGGTTTAATAACAACACACAGGTAGTTTAATGTACATGACTGTATAGAAATATGTCACTACTGTTGTAAGGCAACTAATTAAAATTTTGGTTGATATGATAAAAAATTCTGTGATAAACTTCAAATTTGTATCGCAACTCTGTAGGATTTTCCATATTTGGCAGAAGGAACATAGGTTAACTGCAGCGGAGGCCTCTGATCATTGTGATAGACAGGCAGGCAGCACCAACTTAGGTTTCAAGGTAACAACTTCAATACAAAAGAGAGCTTTAAAGTCTCTCTACCATACCACCCTGGCGTGTGCAGTGGAAGTGCATTTGCCTCAGGATCGGAGGGTCCTGGGTTTGATCCCTACCAGTACCCAAGTAGTGATAGTGTCCTCAGGCAAGACACAAATAATTCCACATGACCTCTCTCTGTCTTCGAGGGTTAATTCCATCTGTCTCAAGTCTCGACAGCGATTAATATTAAGTTGTAAGAACTTGTTTCGCAATCAAGAATAAATAAATTAGTATCAACTCCACATTACATTTGCAATTCTGCACTCTTTATCATCCTCATAACTTACAACTATTGGTTGTTTGAAGTATTCGTTTACAGCATCATCCCTTAAACTTGTGAGATTAATGCCGTGAAAGGATTCCTGATACCAGAAGTTTGCTTTAGAAAACTGCTCCATATACAATGCTTCATCAGTGAATGGTGCAACATGCAGATCCCCTTGGGTTGGATACATTTTACCTGAAAGTTCCAAAGATTTATTTTAACTGAAGTTTATAGCTTTTCCTTCAATAATGCATCAAGTAGTGTAAACTTTTTCAGTATTTCATTTTGAATTCAACTATACATAGGAGAGTAACATAAAGCTACCACTGATGTTGATTTACAACTCAATTTTAATTCTCCTAGACTCGCTAAAGAACATGAAGCAGTTTAAAAACTTTTCCTTTTACAAACAGAAATCTGAAAGAAAAGGTTAGATCTTGCTACATTATTTTACTAAAAACATTGCATTTATCTCTCTTTTAATCACCAGTCAGTCTTCAGACAGTTTTCAAAAAAGTTAAATGAGGCACCAAAAAACAATATTTATTACCTGTTTTTGGTTTTAACCACTTTTTTGCATGTAAAAAGCTCTCCAGCATACGCTCATTAAACAGCATGTAGCCCATTGGTTCTGATATGATAGTATCGACTTTCTCTGGTAAAGACACTTCCTCCACCTTGCCGGGTATCACTATGATCTTGTCTTGTAACTTATTGTGCCGTACAAGTTGCTGCAAAGAGATGGCATCTTTGTGCTACTACAGTAAGTACTATTGTGTTCAATATGAAATACCTGCTCCAAGATTATACAACTATTTTGATTAGAGGGACCTTTGAAATTTCAAAATTGTTAGAAATGGTGTAGACATTGTTTCATGGTTTTGATTTCTGACTTCTGTTCCAGGTAAGTTTATTATATCCTTTTAAAAGACACTGATATCCTGTGGGATAACACCAAACGGACACCCTGATAAATGCTATTTTATGTTTGCAAAATAATAAGTACAGGTAAATCTGTTTATAAACATTGCATTGTTTAACCCTTTCCCTGTTAGCTGTGAGTATTCAACCTTTGTGACCAGTGCAGATCATGATCAGCCTTCATATACATGCAGTCTAATCAAAATCTGCACTGTTTGCTTCTCAGTCGGTAAATTTACAATAAATAGTACAGTCACACTGAAAGATAGACAAGCTTAAATATTGTAAAATTTAAGCAGGGTAAGGTTCAATGTGGTCATCATTACTCATAACTTAAATGACAGTACAAATGTGTGTACATACCTCGCAATATTCTGCCATGTTACTGGCCTCTATTGCATACACTTTCCTTGCTCCAGCTTGTAAGGCAAAAAATGACAAAATACCTGAACCTGCTCCAACATCAAGTACCACCTGTGAATAAAACAAAGAAAATATACAAAACAGAGCAATAGTAATAGAAATTACATATTTCATAATAAACCCCCAATTCAGTTTTACTTTTACATCTGGCAAGAACTAAGTGTGTTAACACCAAATGTTCACATAACATCCGACTATTCTTATATTACCGTATTTCCCCGCTTATAAGACGAGGAAATAAAGTCCCGATTTTTACCTCAAAGTGGGGTCCTCGTCTTATAAGCGAGGCCACGAGAATCAACCGAAAATAAAAATCAATCCTACATACATTTGTGATGAAATCGGCAATACCGAATGTCGTCCCTGAGTGTCTATGTGCAGGCGACAGTCAAACAATTACCGGTACCGTACATTGGCGTAACGTTATTGTGTTAACTCACCTCGTGTCGATCGCAAATGTCGCCATTTGCAATTATTTAAAAGAATCTGAAGGTAAACTTTGCGAAAATAAGTGGTGCAGTCATATTTGTTTTTTCGGTATGATATAAGCGGGCCTAAAATTGATATCTGAATCAGGGCGTTTACACAGCGTTTATTGCTGTGTATTGTTAATCGGATATTGATTTTTGTTGACACTTTGAGGCGATAATTGCGTCCGGTAAATACGTGTCATCGGCTGATTAATCAATTTATGAAAACATCTGGCAGCTTGTGTATAATTAGTAAGAGTGCCCAGGATACCCCAAATTAGCGGCAATTACGTCGTTGTTAAGGAGCGAGAGGCTTAGACAAAAGGCCGAAAGTCTTTTTTGTAAAATTCGTCGCGCAGTTGTTTTGTCAACTTTTAATTATAAATACGAAAGTTTGCTTAGTTTTGCAAACATTTTGTGATAACTCCCAAGAAATTGTAACAATGGGAATGAAAAATAATTTTTATTGACTTTATTGCCATCTCGATCCTTTTCTGTCTTTAAACTACGACGTAATTGTCGCTACTTTTGGGGATCCTCGGCACTCTTAATAATTATATACAAGCTGTCATATGTTTTCATAATTGATTAATTAGCCAATGGCACATATTTACGCAATTATCTTTTCAAAGTGTCGAAAAAAATCAATATCCGAACTGACGATACAGAGATTGGTTTATAATACTCAAAAAAATCGGCGATTAAAAAATTTACTTATTAGCTTAGAAATCATACGAACTTGAAGAAAATAAAGTAACTGGGTCATTAAAAAAAAAAATTGCCTCGTCTTATAAATGAGTCTATTCAAAACCACACAATTTCCATGGCAAAGTAGGGGGGTCGTCTTATAAGCGGATCCCCTTATAGGCGGGGAAATACGGTATACTTTTGCATGAATTGCAACACTTCAAACTAACAAATCTTTACGCGGTAATCTCTTGTTTCTGAAATTCACTATGAAACTTGCAATTAACAGTAACCAGTAAATATCTTAACACAAATCTTAAATGACAGAGTTTTGTACTTCAACAATTGTAGCATACTGAGCTGAACTTTTGAAAACCCATATGAACATTGTCATAAATGTGATTATAAAGTTCATCTACTGACAGCAGTCATCATTTAAAACTAATTCTTACAAATATTCCTATGTTTATTGTCAATATTTTTCACAAAGTAAAATATTCAAATAATGTATTTGAAAGACTAATATTTCATATATATTCTGTTTCACTTTAATCATGCTAATTAAAACTGTCTTGAGATCAGTTCAAATCACAACCAACCGGCATAACACAGTGTAATAATGATCTTTGCAGTAACATACTCAGTAAATAAATGTTTAATGAGCACTCTGGCTAGTGAACTGTACCACGGTCTAAAATGACAATATGGACATGCCCATCCTAAGATTTTGTCCTTGTAAAGCATGAACTTCCAAATAAATAATTAACAAGTAAGTACTACCTTGTCTAAGAAGTCATTTATATTTGACAGCATAGCTCTCTGGTATGTAGATGTTCTGATATAGTCTTGCATCATATTCTGCTGTTGAGAGAGGTAGCCATAGAACTGAAATACAACAACACAACTGTACATCCTAGTAGGCTAGTATGTTTGACTTTTCTTTTTAGCAAAACTGAATGTTTATAAAACATCTGTAAACACTTCAAATCTCTCTTTTTTTCTTTAGGGTTAACGCCCACAGGGTTGTCATTAAGAGCCGGCCACCGGCCAAATTGACCGCTTCAATCAAGATTTGCGCCGGCTCAAAGTAAAGTTCAGAAACAGAAGCGTATTATTGTATATGTAGTGTTGTATCCAAAATCACTCAGATGTCAGAAGTGCATATCGGTATTTTCAAGATTTTCCCAGGGGTGGCATGCACCCTGACCCTCCCTGCTAAGTCATTACATCTTGTTTGTTATCCAGAAAACTAAGTAAAAAGTGGTAAAAATCAGAGACCAAATTCTGATGACTAATGTGCCCACAGCTGCTCAGATGCCACGATTTTGCACCTATATTTTCAAAATTTTCCCCCGGACCCCCCTAGTAATTCGCGCCTATGGCGCTCAATCCTTCAGCCTCCTCAAATTTTAATTAAGCCTTTTCCACAAATTTTTAATGACAACCCTGCCATATCACCAGTATGTTAGGTTTTACAGACTGTTTACCTAAACCATTGCTCTTGGAAACAATCAATACTAGACTCTGACCTACCAGAAGATCTGACCAAATTTCACACAAGTTATGAAAAAGCCAGGTTGTTACAGCAACACAAACCTATGACTGTAAATCAAAGAATGATTTAGTGATATGAAATTAACATACTTAGCCACTGATCCACAACAGCAGATATCAAAGCCCCTATGTTATCAAGTAATATCATTTTAAAATGGAAGTGTGTCGACACTTGTTTCGTACGTTCTTCACCTTTTTATAATCAATCTCATATTTTGGTGACTTGCTGTTTAATACATAACCCTGTTTACCTGGGGATTTCTAGTTTTTACTGTCTTGCAGTAAATTAGATGAGTGTTCAGTAGAACACTTGAGTGGCCCTCTTACACTTTGTCAGAATAACAAAATTTGGCGGCATCACATTCATTTTGACATAAGCAATACAATCTCAAAGTTTGGTGAAGAAATCATAAATGGCAAAGTTATAGCCAACATTAAGTTCTTGGGATGGTTGGACAAAGAAAGGGCGACACAAAAAAACTATCCTACCTGAAAATATTGCACTGCTGAAGCTTCATCTGTCCTGTCTGTGAACACAGATGACAGCCCCTTCTGTAACTCTCGTAACTTGAACTGAAATGACTTGACATCTGAAATTAAGAAACAAACAGCTTTAATATTAAGATGAATTCTACGGACAAAAGGCTTCCTTCTGATCAAGTTTAACAAATAATGTCCTATAATTACAAGCTTCTTCCCGTTACTGTGTCTATTCTAGAAAATCAAAAGTAGGAGTGAATTTCCCCCCTCACTTTAAAAAATAGGGGGAATTTTCAAAAATATGGGGGTGCCAATATCAAATACCTGTTTTCAATCATTGTACAGGTTTTATTGTGTAAATACCTTTAGTTTTACATGCATTTACCAAATGACAGTTTTTTAAATCTTTGCTTCTGCTACTGACTATTCATTTGTTGCCAAGAGTTTAGGAAGTTTAGAGGAAAGAACATCAATTTTCTCAAAAAAGAAAACTGGCAATGTTAGCAAAACTATCTCAAGGGATTTTTGTAGAGCATTTTATCACCCTGTCCTTTATTCTTGTCCCCACCAGCTGCCCTATGTTGTAACCTATATATCAAAAGATATAGAAACAAGTTCACATATGTTAAACATATAAGCTTATAGCTTGTTAAGCCTATGTTTGTGTTTTCCCTGTTGGTAATGATCTGTGAATAAAATAATATTAATGGTAGTTTTTTTGATATCAGAGTGCTAGCAATTACACCCACATACTGTTCAATAATAATAAATTAAAAGAACATTTTCAATATATGAAAGTGACATATTCTTTGACAAGCAAAGTTTTAAGAGTTTTTGCCAGTACTAAAGCATTCAAACGACCATGCCCTGTTGCTAACTCAATGCACCCTTCCCTTTTTGGCAGTCTAGAATAGTTCTTACTGTGTATGCTGTCAAATTTGAAAAGCGTGCTTTCCTGGTCATCTGATGTGACAACTAAAGCTTGTTTGCCTAAGCGACAATATTCTGCCTCTTTTGTAACTTGGACTGATTTCACCTTTTCTTCACCTGAAATGATATAGTTTAGTGCGCAATTATAAAGGTAAATTAAAAGGTCGCGGAAACATGTGACTTCTAATTTAGGCAACGGACCAACGTGAACACACGCTTTCGTAATAGTCTAAAGACACTCTTTTCAGTATATTATTTCTAAATTTTCAAATAATTTTACTACAATAAATACTGAATAATATATCTGGCCGACATGACAAATTCTTAAAATATTCCTCGTCCGGCCGCGGGCTTTGTTCCTCCTTGAATAAAAACAAATTCTAAAGAACATACACAAGTAACGGAGCCCTTACCTTTGTAAATACAGAGAACAACACTGTCCCCTTGTCTTGACATTTCAATATGTGATTTGAATTCATTATCTTTGTCGTATTGGCCATTTTCATCAAGATCGACAACGATCACGTTGTCAAATTTCGTCGCCATTTTCTGTTTTATGCTCTGAAAGTGAGGCTGAGTAAATGCCCATCAATGAAAATTAGGTCATGTGTAAAATAGTTGTTTTCCCGTCAATAAAATACAAATAAGTTATATAGATGAGTAGAAAATCAAACAATATGTTTATTTTGAAAATAAACAAGTGTTTCTGTCGGTGACACTTGATGTATCTTGAGCGAAATACAAATTGTTATTTTGCCATCCAAACCGAAAGTAGAAATGCATTCGGAATGATCTGCCTTTATCCAAAATGTCTAACCATGTGGGAGAAATTTTTATGCCGGGAGATGTTATTGAACATCTTAGAGTCTCTGAAAAAACCTCAAAGGCAGTTCTTGGGCCAGGATTGAGGCAAGAAACAGAGGCAATATCTGTGTCAAAACCTGGAATACTTAGACACAAAGAACCTAACATTTACTGGATAGATAGCCACCAAAAAAGAGTAGTTTTTAGTTTTCATTTTCAAAATTACATTTCATTATTATTTTCATTTAAGGCCTTAAATATCTACATTATAATATGAGAATTTAAGATTGAGATAAATTCTTTTGTGGCAAATGATGGGAGTATCTGATGTGTAAAGAAATTCAGGAGTTTTGGTGCACTCTAGTACCTACCTAGCCTCAATATTTTGACTGCAAGACCAACCGATTTTACAAACTGATATTACATAGATGTCTGTCTGCTGTAAAGGGCATTAGTCGTATAAAGCAAAAAGCCCAGGCGCACAATTAGTTGGGCTATCTAGTACCTTAAAATGTTTACGACCCTGCGAGGGGTTTGAAATCAAAGGATGGTAGATACAGGTTTCATTCTCTTTACATGGTAACTTCGTAAGTTTAAACAGGATTTATTTGATAACTTCATGTAAAATCTCAGGATATGCTTGATGTAACAATTTTGGGGGCACTTCCAGTATAGCGGTCCCCAAATCATAACAGTTGAGTTTAGGGGCTGCTTAGCCACACACCACCACTTGACATAATTTTTGTCTTAGTTTCTGAAATTGGGCGGAATTCAGTGTGGGATGGAAAATTGGACTTAGAAATTTCAGACACATAGGAGTTTTGAAGAGTTTTATATTTAAGCCAAATATTACATAAAAATCATAAATAAAAGGTCAGTGTATATATACAATGCAACTAAGATATATGTCTGAATAAGATGGTACAAAACTATTCAATTTGAATTTTTCGTAGTTAAATTTTAATATGAAACTGCTTAGTAAACTTTGAATTTTTCCCATTCAGTTTTAATCATAATTTGGGACACTCACTTTGCACATTCAAATCTGTGTTAAAGACCACCTCTGAACAAAGACCACCCTGCAGATAAAGACCAGTTGGGGGTAACCATGAGCTATTCAAAATTATGTAGACACCTGTGAATAAAGGCCACATGTCAACAGAGATTACTTGAGCTCTTCTCAGAGAGTGGTCTTTGTTAACAGGTTTGACTGTAAAGAGTTTCTAACCATATGATTTATCAGAGTGAAGTCTTAAGATGCTATGTATAATTTGACAATGCTTCTGTATAATATTTGGAAAACTGTGTACTGCCAACTTAAAAAAATCTTTTCCATTTAATATCCTTAGTATTTTGTGCTAAATTTAGTAGGAATTTTTATACTTAGCGAGTCTTAAAATTTGCATGTATATATAACGCAATTCATTAGAGTAAGGAGGTTCAATGATAACATCAATTTTAGCATTGCACAAATGTTTGAACATTGCCGACGCATCCCTCAAAGTAGCTAGGAAGCACCGTCCAATATTGGTTTCCTAAAGTCCGCCTTTTATCAGTTTTTTGATAATTACCGATCAGTACTATACTAGTTAATACTTTATGTATAACATGTCTTTAGTGATGACTTTAGACTGTTTATGGTGTGGAAACTAAGTGATACTGACCCTTCTATGTCTTTTGTTTAAATGAAAGCTGCCGAAACATATGTCAAATCAATGGACATGTTGTACACACACTTGAGGGAAAGGGTAACAACATGTTGAGGCAGATAATTACTCAAACTTTAACATGCAACTATCACAAATGGATTGTCAGATTGTAATTGAAAGAATGTTGCAAATGGACCAGGTTGAAAATGTCCAGCAGGACCAGCACATAGCAACTAGTTGAATCAAGTTGGTTAAATCATGAACTGCTCATTTAATCACCATGTTAATGTACTTGAACCAGTGCATTGTCCTTGAAAAGTTAACAACCAGCTGTCTTTTCTTATCCTGAAATGATCTGGTGATTGCCATCCTCATTGAAGGTTAATTGATGGACCCCTGTTTCCTGTCAAGCTTAGCATAGCTAAAACACTGACTTTTAAAGGTTTTTCTTCTATCCACTGTCAATTAATCAACCTCAGGAAAAGTTTTCTGCTCCCCAGATATCACATGATGACACCGGACCAAAACCTAGAGCATTTTCAAATGCAGCTGTTACTGACATTGATTATGTATCATGTGTTTTAAAACTTATTTTCTTTTTTTCACTAACAAATAGCAGTAGAATGTCTAGATGGTATTCTTTTGGAAATTTGAGTGTCAAGGTCACATTTTAAAGTCAAATGTCGAAAGTTTTTTATTAGTAGAGTTTGTGCAGTGGTAGCTAACTTGCCTCATGATCAGATTGTCCCAGGTCAGATCCCCACCAGGGCCAAAGTAGTGGTAGTGTCCTAAGGCAAGATACAGATAATTCCACTTTGCCTTTCTCTCTCTCTTTGAGGTTGATTGAGGAGTGAGTTGCCAGAGAGATAAATTTAAGTTGTAAGAACTTGTTTGTACTCAAGAGTAAATAAATTAGTATAAGAAGAAGGTTTTTATTGCTATGATTTGGACAGGTTTTGTTTTGCATGTAATTTTCTGTGGAAAAAAATGGATCAATGCTCATTCATAATCTTATTGGTAAAAATTACTTGTCTTACAATCATAGCTTGACATTAGCTAATGGTACAATATCAATTTCAGTATGTGCCAGTGAGAGGAGAGTCAGTTATTGGCGTTATAACGAACAAGGCAGGTGACATCTTCCGTGTTGATATCGGGGGCAGTGAGATGGCATCCCTGTCATATTTATCATTTGAAGGTGCTACCAAGAGAAACAGGCCTGATGTCAAAGTAAGGGAAATATGTGTTCACAGTGTTTATTATTAGCTCACCTGGCTACGTCAGGGTGAGCTTTTCTGATCGATGGTTGTATGTCGTCCGTCAACATTTTGATTCGAATGACATCTCCTCTGAAACCTCTAGGCCAATGTTGATAAAACTATGCAGGAATGTTCCTTGCATGAAGCTCTACCAAAATTGTTCAAAGAATTCCATTCCATGCAGAACTCTGGTTGCTAGGGCAAAAAATAGGAAAAACTTTAAAAATCTTCTTCTCTGAAACCACAAGGCCTAGAGCTTAGATATTTGGCATGTAGCATTGGCTAGTGGACCTCTACCAAAATTGTTCAAATTATGACCTCCGGGTCAAAATTGACCCCGTGGGGGTGGTCACTTTGTTTTTGCATAGGCATATATAGGAAAAACTTTAAAAATCTTCTTCTCTGAAACTACAAGGCCTAGAGCTAAGATATTTGGCATGTAGCATTGTCTAGTGGACCCCTACCAATATTGTTCAAATTATGACCTCCGGGTCAAAATTGACCCCGCGGGGGTGGTCACTTAGTTTTGCAAAGGCTTATATAGGAAAAACTTTAAAAATCTTCTTCTCTGAAACCACAAGGCCTAGAGCTTAGATATTTAGCATGTAGCATTGGCTAGTGGACCTCTACCAAGATTGTTCAAATTATGACCCACGGATCAAAATTGACCCCGCACCGGGGTTCACTTAGTTTTGCATAGGCATATATAGGAAAAACTTTAAAAATCTTCTTCTCTGAAACCACAAGGCCTAGAGCTTAGATATTTAGCATGTAGCATTGGCTAGTGGACCTCTACCAAGATTGTTCAAATTATTACCCCTGGGTCAAAATTGACCCTGCACCGGGGGTCACTTATATTAACATAGGCTTATGTAGGAAAAACTTTAAAAATCTTTTTCTCTGAAACCACAAGGCCTAGAGCTTAGATATTTGGCATGTAGCATTGCCTTGTAGACCTCTTCAAAGTTTGTTCAAATTATGCCCCTGGGGTAAAAATTGACCTTGCTGGGGGGGGGGGTCACTTGTTTTGCAAAGGGGTATATAGGAAAACCTATTTGGTATATAACATTATCTAGTGATCTTCCACCAGGCAAGTGGACTTGTACCAAGGTGAGCGATATAGGGCCATCTTGGCCCTCTTGTTTAAAAAACAAAAAGAAACTGATATTCAAGAAAGGTTATTGTATTTATTATATTCTATATGGCCAAGACAAACTGAATACGTTATTGTACAGTACTATTATGGTAAATGACTCTGCCTTTGTGACCAGTGAAGATCATGTTGTCTGTATACCACCTCGGACCCTCCTACCCAGCGAGGGGGCAAGTGATTCTGTGTAGTGTGATCATGATCTGCAGTGTTAACTTTTAAGTTAGACTGTCAAAATTGAAAGATGAACATGCAAGTCCATCTTAGGAATGTAGCCTGGTAACATATTAAAACTATGAATCTGGAGCTATCACTATTGGATACTTTATCCTCCTGCAAAGAAGCATTGATTTAAGATATCTTTTGCCACACAAGCCATTGGACAGACAGATGAAAGTAAATGGAAAGAAATACTGGTAAACAGATACAAGCTTAATCCTGTCAAAAATCTGATCTAGTTCAAAGCTATAGTACTGTAAAAGTTGTTCTTTTTTGCAAGTTTTTGGTTTGACTAATTTCCGTGAATGAAGCACAAATACTTTAAACTCGCTAAAATAGCAATCAAACAATGATTATTATAAATGTGAATATAAAAACTTTTACCTTAATATTTATGCCAAAACTCTACCAGTATTATTTGTATGAATCTTTATAATCATGGGTCTTAACAAATTTTAAAACGCATAACTGTGTTATACCTATTTCTATATATGTATATGTATTTCCGTTTAAGGTTGGTGATATAGTGTATGCCAAACTTTTGATGGCCATGAAGGATATGGAGCCAGAGTTGGTGTGTATAGACAGTGCTGGTCGTAGCGCAGGGATGGGAGTGATTGGGCGGGACGGAGGCTTTCTACACTACTGCTCTCTCAACCTGATCAGAAAGTATGCTAAAACATGTATATTTTAGTTTAGTGGATATAACTCTTGTAACTTTGTGTGCTGGTTGCTCCAAAGTTGACTGTCTCCGGCTTGACTGATATCGTAGTGCTTGTGATGAGCAATAGTGATCGCATGAAGCCTATTGTCTATTCACATTTACTTTGAACGCACTTTTGATGATCTATTTCATAAGTAATCATTGTCAAACTGCATCAGAATGTTTGTCTTGGAAATGTCTTTGTCATCTTTGAAACAGGGTCACATAGGACTTAAAACACTCGGTCACTAGGTCAGTTTAAAGAAAAACAAAGTGAACTGTGCAGAAGCAAACTTTTGTACCAGATCATCATGCAAAAAAGTAAAGTTAAAAATTGAGCCTGATGGGATAAAACGTTAAAGCAAAGGAAAACATTGTGAACACTCATGTATATACTCAGTTGTGATGAAAATTTGTCAGAAAGTATGACTTGACAAACTCTAGGTCAAGTTCTAAAATGAGTCACATGGGGTCAATTAAAAAGTCATAGGTGGGTAATCTTTAAAACATTCTATGTTAACTATATTATCATAATGAAAGTCGGTCTGATTGTTTGCCCAAAGAGACTTTATGTCTAGTTTGGAAATGGGTCACAAGTCAGAAACTAGATCACAAATGATAAATAATAGTAATAATTTGTGAACAATCTAGAGGCTACATTAAGTACCCAGTCATCATGACAATTTGTTAGAACATCTGCGTTGAATTGGAAACTGGGTCACATGGGGTCAAACTTGAGGTCATCATTCAAATCAAAGAAAGGTGGACATATTTCAGAATATTGTCTTGATGATCACTAGATCAAATTTGAAACTAGACTGTATTGGTTAAATGAAAGAGAAGTCCTTATCAAGGCACTCTAGAGGTTTTATACATCTGTTGTATCCAACCATCATGAAAGTCTTGTCTTGTTTATAAACTAGGTCATTTGATAAAGTCACTGGATAACCATACAAATTTACTCTTAAAGCCACATCTCATTATCTAGTTATCCTTAAAATTAGAACATTAATCTTAACTATCTCTGGGTGGTCAAACAGGGTCAAAATCTAGGTCACCAGAGCTAATACAACCTTGTGAACTCTGTTTAGATTATACTTTTCATATTATACAATAGATATATCATACAATAGAACTTGGTCAGACTGTTTGCCTTGATGATATCTAGGTCAAGTTCAAAATCTTACAAGCATTCTCGACAACAAATGTTGCTGAATTTCTCTGGTGACTCAGATCAGTAATAGAGAATCATCATGGCCCATTTTATTATTAGATTTACAGTTTTACAAAAAATGAAGAAAAAAAATTATTTTGACACTCAGGAAATCCATTGATATATTTTTCAACATGTAAAGTAAAATTCATACAGACATACATGTATTTTCTATCCCGTTAAACTTATTGGAACTGTTCAAATATAGTAATTCACTCTAAAACCATACAAATGATTTTACAGGATTCTGTCACCTGACTGTCCACTGTTAAAACTTCTCGGAAAGAGCACGCCATTTGAGATCACAGTTGGAATGAACGGAAGAATCTGGGTACGTGCCAGAACCAGCTGGCAGACAATCACAGTCATTAACGCAATATCTACCGCGGAATATATGGACAATTCACAGATCACTGCCATGTGTAAAAAACTTTCAGAAGCATTCATTGAGGTGGATTGAGAAGAGTTTTCATAGAGCTTGGGGAATGATATTTTAATGTAGTTGTAAAAGGTGGACGTATGTGTCTACAGCCAAACATTTCTGAGTTAAGCGTAAAAGTGTTTAAGTATACAAGATGAATTGCATGATGATCAGACAATATTGATGGGTTCTACATATTGTATTTCAAAGAATACAAATCACCCAGATGAAGTTTCAGGAAGACACAGTATATTGACAAAGTGTCTAGCAAACAGTAGCTCCCATGAAACCTGTGTTTGGTCACAATGTACTGCCTTACTTCTTAACAAAACAGGAAGAGTATTCAAGAAAGGGAATTAGTTTAACCCAGTACAAATATGCTTGCATACAAGTACACCGAGCAATCCTCAAAAATTATTTGTAGCATGGGCTTAAGGCTATATATAGCTGTGTCAAAAAATATGTTGCTGTGAAGCGAAACTTGGTTTAGCCTGGCAATGATATTAACTATGTCAACTGTCGACAGTAAACTGACAGAGGCTGTTAGTCAATGTATTAATTTATTAAAATAAATACTCTAAAAACTTTTCTTCTGGTTTCACATACACATTTTGATTTTTGTTAATAATAATGTGAAAGTAATTTTATTCCCAATGTTTATATTTGTGCAGGTTTTAATAAGTTCTTCACCTTAATATGATCACTAATGGCAACAACATTTCTATCTTTAAATTATACACTGGATATTATCATACAGTCAAAAGAGCTGGGCTTGCAAATAAATGATGAGGTTGAGCGATAAAATGTAGATCTAAATATTTTCTTTGTTTGTCCTCTTTTAACATTGCATCTTTTCCCTCGGCAATCTGCCCTTTCAGTGAGTGTGTATCTGTCCTGAGTGTGCATGCAAGTATGTATTCCAGATCTGCTCCTATGTGACACCTTAAAGCTGTTGACAAGTGGTACAACATAGGCATGGTTAGCTTGAATTACCGTAATGCTTATGCCAGTGTGAATTTCTGCAATTTAGGACTTAAATATTTAGACACTGTATCAATTTCTGCAAATTTAATGTCTTTTTCTTCAGAGACACTTGGAAACCTTGGTAAAAGTTTTGTGTGCAAGGTACTATCATGCACATGCTTCACTTACCACATATATTTAGCATAAGTGTTCAAGGGTATCAAACAGTAAAGTTACCATAGATAACTTCTGATTTTTTAGCACGAAGTGCTCAAAGTGAGTTATTGTAATTGCCTGGTGTCCGTGGTCTCTCTGTCCGTCGTCTATCCACACTCAACCTTGTATATGCAACAGAGGCTGTATTTTCACTGGACTATCATGAAGCTTGGTCAGAATGACTGCCTTGATGAAATCTAAGTCGAGTTCAAGTATGGATCAGCTGGGGTCAAAAACTAGGTCACAGGACCAAAAGAAAATCCTGTGTTTGCAACAGAGGCTCATTTTTCATTGGATCTTCATGAAACTTGGTCAGTATGATTGCATTGATGAAGTCTAGGTCGACTTCAAGTATGGGTCAGCTGGGGTCAAAAACTAGGTCATTGGGTCATATCATAGAAAAACCTTGTGTTTGTAATAGAGGTTGCATTTTTCATTTGATCATCATGAAACTTGGTCAGTATGATTGCATTGATGAAATTAGGTCAAGTTCGCATATATGGCATCTGGGGTCAAAAATTAGAAAAACCTCGTGTATGCAATAGAGGTTGTACTTTTCATTGAATTTTCATGAAACTGTGTTGATGAAATTTAGGTCAAGTTTGAATATGGGTCACCTGAGGTCAAAAACTAGGTTGCCTGGTTTAAAACCTTGTGTATGCCATACAGGTGACATTTACAACCCAATCATCATGTAAATTGGTAAGAAGGTTTGTCTTGTCAATGTCAAACATAATGTTTGTGTTTATGATATATAGTTTAGGGTTAAAGCTTGGTCACATATCTTCATAAGTAGGTTGCAGGTGGGCGATATTAGGCCATCTTGGCCCTCTTGTTTATAGTTACAGTTTTCTAGTTTATACTCGGAGTCAACAGGATTTTATTTTGCTATTTACTGACAAAAGTTTTGTTTTTTTGGCAAGCACTGTTGAACCAGAATGGTTTTATTTTACTACTCCTGAAGATGGCGGCTTCAAAAAGGGGCGCAACAAGTCAAACAGTTTTCATACGATATTCACCAAGCTTGCTTAAAACACGTGGACATGATATCTCAGTCAAGTTTGATGACTAGCCATCTCATCCCAGGCACTTCTGGATTATGACCCTTGAATTATCAAATATTAATAAAATTGGCATTGTCCACTTTCTAAGTTGGAATTTTTTCATGCAATCTTCGCTAAACTGGATCAAAATGTGCTCGTGATATCTCAGCCAAGTTCGGTAACCAGCCAAATCGCCCTTGGCTTTTCTGGTTTATGGCCCTTAAATTATCAAAAATTGATCAAATAATTGTCCGCTCTCTTATTCAAACAGTTTTCATCCGACTTTCACCAAACTTAGTCAAAATGTTTTTGGTCTGATATCTCAGCATAATTCGATAACCAGCAAAAACTCCCCGGACACATCTGGATAATGGTCCTTGAATTATCCAAAATTTATGAAATTAGCCTTAGTTTTCATGATTGGAATTGCATTACCAATGTGGTAGATGTGGCTCCGGACATAAATCTGGTAATTTTGCCTTGACAAGAACTGCCATGGTAATTTTGTATTCAATTTATAAAGGATCATAACTCCAGTGTTTCTGAGACATTTCAACTGAACTCGAGGGGCATCAACTATAAATAGCACAAAGTTTGATTTGAATTGCAGAAATGTCTCCAGAAAGAAACTGCTAACGGACGGAAAAACAGACAGACATAACATAAAACGGCGTATAATAAGTAATATGATCATGTAATCCATGCAATACTGAAAATACCTTTTGCGTACACGTTTATTGAGAAAATAAAAGTTAAATGCGCAGAACAGACTTCTATCTGATGAGGTGGTCCAATAAAAAGAAACATCATGCTATATTAATAGTGTGCGTGATCAGCACGTTGCTCGTGCATTGTATGTTGGTAGATTCCTTGGTAAGATTGAAAGGAAATGACCATATCACTTGAAAATGGTATAGATAAATTATTCTGGAGCAGTCACATTCATAGGAAGAGGGATCAAAGTTAAAAAAACACGCAGAGCTGTTCTATTTTAGAAAAAGTGCAAGTGCCTTTGTACTTTTAAGGTACACAACAGAGAGCAAGTTTGGCCGTCATGTAAGCTTGTAAACACGTAAATAAATTTTAAAAAATATGCACGTGCGATTGCCGCCTTTGGGGATGAAACTGTACATCCAAAGAAAAAAATGTTTTCTCTCTTTGCAAGAAAAAGAACAATGAAATGAAAAGCAATGTGTTTGGGCCGGGATGCTTTGTGTGATTCAGGTGACCGATAATAATGATAATTCACTAATGATTATAATTTATTTAATATCAAACTGGTGGTAAAATTATATACATGTGTGAGAAAAACAATTCCTTTAACTATCTTTATTATAATTGTTTTTCTTTTATTAAATTATAATCTCACAGACTGATTAAAGAAAAAATCCCGGCTTGATTATCATAAATTATCTGTATTAAATGCAACTGCGAAAACATTTGGCATGACTGAAAAATTGTGAGGGTATAAAACCCTGGAATATATATCAGTGGTATCCAGAATTTTTATTCAGTATAAGATTCTTGTTAAAATTGTGAATATTACGTTGTGTAAATTTTATAATAAGGATTTAAAGGATTTTCAGTGGTAAGTGTCTTCTTTTTTTCTAATCTTTGTTTTCCAGATTCCCACTCGGCGCACGCACTTGTCCATTGTGTTATTGCTGCTTTGCACTGTTTCCCCAAGCAGTTGTTTATTTCTTTGGTCTGACTGGTGTATTTTCTTTTAGAAATACTATTTACAGAAAGTATGAATATTGCATGTAAAATATTAGTAATTGAGATTCCGTTATTATATCTCTTGTCTGGTCCTGTTATTGATCGCACGTCGATTTTTCAAAATAAAAAAGTTTGTTAATTTTTTTTTCAAAACCTTTCACGAGTTTCCCAAACAATATTAATGAGAACATTGGACCAAGAAAAAAGTACCACAGACTTACACAACATGTTTAATATGTTAATTTTCAATTCACGTACGCGATTTATCTTTCCTTAAAAATATTTAATATATATAAACAACAACATGGTGTTTTAATAATGTTTGTTATAGTTTTGTCTCTTAAAATTGGAACTTTTTCGCTGTTTCATCAAAGTGACTTTCCTGTCTAATACCTTGTTAAGTTTTTATTTCCATTGCCAAAAAATATGTAATAAAGTAGTTAAAAACATTGGATAATAATGACCGTGGCGTTTTTGAAACGAGAAAGGCAAGACTCGTTTGTGGAGAATAAGAACAAGAATAAGAGAAATTGCGCATTTTGCCTTATTATAACCGCTCGAATTATCTAACTTGGAACAGTACGATAAATACATGTAACAGGAATTGAAATTGATAAAGTGGATCTAATAATGGTTTCAGAATTCTTTAAGAGTTTACATTTAACGAAGAAGAATTATATAGAACATTAACATTACATTACAGAAACTAAAATTACTGTCTGTAGGTAGTTTGTCAGTTCTTTTATTCTGTGAATTCAATTATTCACTAACAAAATGTCTAATTTGTAGATTTTAAGAATTTGATAAAAAATATTTAGAAAAACAGTCTAAAACACCAAAATATACAGAAGTTATGGCGTCGCTGAAACAAATGGCCAGAAGTTAATTCAGTTTCGTACGAATGATGTAGAGGATATTTGTTTGTTTTGAGTGGATATGAAATATATCTCAACGAGAAGTGATACATTTTCACGAGCGCGGAGCGCGAGTTAAAATGTGAAAATTGTATCACTTCTCGGTGAGATATATTCCATATCCACTCTTTATGCTTACTATTAAAACTAAAGCAAAATTATGTATATGCACTTCTTAAAAAGTAGTTCCGGCAGACCTGTATCACCCACGCTGTGACTGAAATGAAATATATATCATCACTATATTTCACTGATATAACAAAAGTATTTCATTAGTTAGCATAAAATAAAAAAGGATATTGATCACTTTAGATGAGGTCCTTTAGTACTACTAGTGGCTTTAGGTAATGTTATTAGTAAACCCTTTATCACAGGCCTTTAAGTTATTAATTCATAACACTGCACATGTCAATCCAATTGATTCTGTTTGTTAAAACCTTTCTGCAAGAACAGTTTTGCTGAAAAGATAATCTTTCTACTTAACCCTTGATACGAAGAAACTCGTTTACAACGCTTGCGTTGCGTCCATTTTTTAATATGGTTGTATCATTTGGGGATATAGTAATAGATCTAACATAAACAGAATACTTAAATTTCCAAAAAGAGCGACCAAAATAATATTGTGACTATTGTTATACAAAGTTCAAAATTTCAAAATGAATTGGAACACATGTTTTACACATGGGGATAAAGTATCGTCAAGGTCACAGACTGTGAGACATCTCTTTGGGAGCATTCGTCACTTTGGGACAGCGCTTGTTGTTGGTTTTTTTTTTGTATATTATAAGAAGCACTTTTTTCTGGACACTGAAAATCGTGGTCACAAATTTATTTATTTGAAATTACTGACTGAAAGTTTATAGGCCTCTACTATAAACACCAAGATTTGGTTTTCGTTTTTAAAAAAGTCTAAAATTAATAATTTGTATAGATGTGTATGTGTGTAAAGATCCATGGCGGTGACTCGATGATAATACAAATCAGAAGTTCGACCATTCTCTTCGGGCGTTAGGACGAAGGCAGGAAAATATCAGGTTGACCACACAGTCAGACAAGATCATTATTTTAAAAACATGGCTCACTTCGTGCTCAGACTCAAGAGATAAATGCAATGATCTTAGCTCTTTTTTTTAATCTTTGTAACATATGTCGAACAATTTTTAAAGTGACGTTTGAAACATCAACACTTTATATACATACAATGTAAGAGTTGTAAACCCGTGCTTTCTGTGTTCAAGCCGCGTCGAGCAAAAAAAACAACAACAACAGGGTGTTTTAATTCCCAGGAAATTCAGAGTTGCGTACGGAGTCCTGTTAGTGCCATTTAAAATGTCGCGCGTGCCCTGTTTTGGGCATCTTTTTTGCAAACTCCTCGTAGCGGTCCCTACCCCTTATAGTATACTCGCTCGCTGTGAGGAGCTAGTTCTTATTGTCTGAAAGCGATGAATATAGTGCAGTGGATACAGACATTTAACTTGATGCGAGTTCATATCTCAATAAATTATGTTGAATATGTGACGTTCATTTTGCTCCTCGTTTTTGGTATTCGGACATTTATGACCCTATTATGAAAAAGTATTTAATAAATAAAATGTATTTATAAACCATTACACCTAATCACTCAAGATCACGATCGTTGCTTGTTATTCTGGTACCTTCCCATAGCCAAAAAGTATTCCAAAGAGGCATAACAACAGACTGTTATTTAAGAGAATATACGGGTTTTAGAAAATAAAGCTAACCAATTAAAAAAATATGCATATGTATGTGACAAATATACATTTTTCTTGGAAATAAGAGTTCTCTTGATTGTCTAATTGATAGCAAGCTCTGAAACGCAGGATTGTTAAAATTTTGTCACTGGCGTAAAAATCAGCCCCGGGGTTGTATTTTACATAGAAATATTATATTAAAACTAAAATATCTTGTAAAACCTGTAGGGACTGTTTGAGATGGTTCTCTATCAAGTTTGTTCAAAGTCTGTCCCTTGGGTCATAATTGGTACTGCCAAAGGGTCACTTTTTTATACAGACTTTTCATAGCATAAGGCCTATATCTTAGATATTTGGTATGATTTATCACCTAGTGGTCCTCTACCATGACTGTTAAAATAATGCATCTTGGGTCAAATTGGCCTCGCCTCAGTGTTCACTTGTTTCATATAGACATATATAAGGAGATTCTCTGTCCAAAACCATGAGACCCTGATCTTAGATAGTTGTTGAGTAGTATCACCGTCCGGCGTCCGTCGTTCGTCGGCTCACCATGGCCAATGCTGATGTGTTCCTTGCATGGGGGTGTACCAAAGTTGTTTAAATATTTCCAATCTAAGAAAACATTTGTACATTCGGCAATTAATTTTGAAGTAGAAACTAGACCGATCTTTTTAATTGCAATTACCTTTTATGCACTTTTTCGAGTTTAGAAACAGTTCGTTTGACAAGGACTGTTTTAGCATTTTATATGCATTTAGTCCACGTACAAAAAATGAAATACTATACATGTACATGCAACAGTCTTTTTGGAAATCATCGCATACTTCATCGGAAAAAAGCGTTATTTTTTAAATTCTTTCTCACAAGCGGCATAACGCAAATAAAAGATATATGGGATGTTCAGTCGAAAACTTTTATAAGCGATGAATGCCTACTAACGAAACTTCATTTCAGAACAAACTGGGCCGCAAACTGGTCGACTTTAAATCAAAGCATACCAATTGATTTTATAAGTATTTTGAAGAAGGATCGAATTGGAAACAAAAGCTCTAAAATACATGTATATATTTCACTGTACACTCTGTTAGATTCAAGCGGGAAAAAGTCACCCCGAATGACCTTCGAATAAAAGCAATAAATGCACATTTTATGTCACATAATTACACAATCTTCAGCAGAGCAAAAATGGCAGGATAAACTATTTTTAAATAATTTTGATTGGCAAAGAAGCTGGTTAAGCGTACATAGTGCGTACGCAACAATGAAAGCCAAAGAATTTCAATGGAAATTAATGCACAATGCAATATTCACTGAACACATGAAATGATATTGGGAGTTGTCAAAAGTTTTCAACACTGTAATTTTTGAAACAAAATGGCACATCTGGAAGTTTAGAAATGATACAAAATTTTCAACTCATAGTGTCTCAGACCTTAAATATGTTAGATTTTCAAAACAGAGAGTAAAATAAATTACAAACTATAATAGAAACTGTGGAACTTTTAAAAAAGTGGTAAATGTTTGGTAATTTCATTTTTCCTTATTATTTTGTCGTTTCGTTCCGGGCAAACTTAAACGAAGAAGACAGTTATGTTTTTACCATAAATATATGCAGTCGCAGTAACTCAACCTTTTTTAATTTCGTGATGATATTGATACACAGATGCGATATGCAAGAAATTTGTACTAAAAAAAACAACAAAAAACAAAACAACCCAGTATATACAATATTATATGTTTGTGTACATGTACTTCTCTTATATTATGTTTCTGTTATTGTAAGGATGGTGGGGGATGTTCCCCGACCCCTATCACGCCTATGACGGGGATAATAAACGGGGTTAGCCCCTATGGTGGCCTAAAAAAAAATCCAATCTATGCAGAACGCTGGTTGCCATGGCAACATATAGGAATAACTAAAACTTCATTATATAAAAAAATCTTCTCCAAAATCGCTATGCCTAATTTAAAGAATTCCATTTCATGCAGAACTCTGGTTGCTATGGCAACAAATAAGAAGAACTTAAAAAATCTCAGAAAACTAAAATATTTGGTATGTGGCACTGTCTTGTAGATCTCTATAAATATTTTCTTATTATGCCCTTGTGGTTAGAATTGGCCCCTCAAGGGTTAACTTGTTTTGTTTAGACTTATTATATGGGAAAAAAGCTTTTCGTCCAAAACCACGAGACTAAGAACTTTGATAGTTGCTGTGTAGCATGGCCTAGCGATACTCTACCAAAAACTCTTATATTATGCACCTGTGGTCAAAGTTGGCCAAATACCGGGTGATATTTTTACATATACTTACATATGGAAATTGTTGAAAATTTTATCCACCATTGCAATGTCTAGAGCTTAGATATTTGATTTGTTGCATTAGTAATGTTCTTGCTTTGTCCCCCGGTTATAAGGGCAGGGCTACAATGAGCTATACTTTTCCTCTCATTTTCTTTTCTGCGACGCCGTTGCAGATTTTGCACTATAGTTACGATATGGCGCCATGATGCCCCTCTTGTTTTATCATGCGTATTCCTATCTAAATGTACTTTTCAATAATAAACAAAATGTATTTACAGTGTTCCACAGCTCGGATGAAACCCCTACAGTCGCTATATTAAATATTTTAACAAAATTAATATTTGTACAACGTCAGTTCGTAACGTTACAAATCTGTCCTAAAATCCATCTGTATTCAAAACGTGGATACAATTTTGATTTGTAGTTCAATCTCTTAGCAATCTTTTAACACACTTTTGAACTGCTAAAATTTAAATGTGTCATACATGCTTTAATGTCTTTTATTTATCAATTCTTTTTAAAAAGTGGACTCGGACATTTTTTTCAACAATGCATTATCCGCTGTTGATCAGATTTTCTTTTGTCTTTGTTTTAAATAACTCTTACATGTAATTTTCAATCCTAAGTTCTTATAGTTTCAAATATTTTAAACGGAATTCACTTTTCACGATAAAGTTTGATCATTTTGTAAGTTTTGTGCTTCTTCAACATTTGTAAATGAATGTGCAAGTAAAACTAACTAAAACCCCGCTGTTCAAAATTATACTTGAATGTCATGATTTTAATTTTTCCACATTTCTTACTTTCGTATTTATGTATGAATATTAGGCCTTAATATAAACATAGTTTACACACGGATTATATAATTGATATATACATTTTGATTTAAATGTTAGGAACGCTTTTTAGCAAATTCGCCGGTGTTAAAATAAGGGCTCCATGTATTTTTAACATTCCAACTGATCCTTGAGTTTGACCTTGACCTTTATAATTTAAAAAGGCCATGAGTAAATATCTTAAAGTGAACTTATGTAAAGTAGAAATAAAATAGATTTGAAATTAATCTGTACAAACAGTAAAACGTAGTGGCAAGTGTATGTTTGGACGGATTGGATTACTATGGCAACACAATATTTCTAAGCCCAATAGTGCTAATTATTTGAAGAATGTATGTAGCGTTGTAAGTTTTTGTTAATTATTCATGTTGAAATGCTTCATATTAGGAATGTAACAAAGAAAAACATCTCGCCAAATGTTCAATTTTTACAAAATATGACCTTTGATCTTAAGTTTGACCTTGACATCTATAACTTGACCATGTTATGAAACTGACCATGATTACCAACTTTAAAGAGAACTAATGTGAAGTGACATAAAACAGATTTGGTTTTAATATGTACATAAATGACAAAGTAGTAGCAGATTAAGGGAATATTTTGTAGTTTTCTCAATTTTGGCGACCTTTTTGGGCGCCATCTTGGATTACCACGGCAACAACATATTTAAACTAAACAGTGCTAACAATTTGATGACTTAAAAATAACAATGATTACACATTTTTAACGAAAACTAATGTGAAGTGAAAATAAAACAAATTTGGTGTTAATCTGTACATACACGACAAAGTAATGACAGAAAATGGTATATTCGCTTGTTTTTCTACAAATTGGCGGCCGATCTTGGAGCCATCTTAGACCTTGCCACCTCTAAACATTTTGGTAAAAATGAACTTACGTTTTGTAATGTCCAGAACCTAATGAACATTTTGATAAAATGACACTAATTGTAAGATTTTATCGTACCATTGACCTCGTAAATATGCAAGATAATTAGAACAGTTTGCTACACTATATATATGGTATATGGAATTTATCAACTGTTTTTCATTAAACAATTTGTCCAAATTCCATGTTCAAATATGTACCAAATTATAAATCAACGTGTCCATATATGGCTTAAATCTGGAGGTTGCTACATACCCTAGTATTTTTGTTACCAGTAACAAACCTTCTTTCTTCTAGTAACAAAAGTAACAACATCCAAATCTGAACATGTAAAGATGTGACGTACACCAAGTTTATAAAATATAAAATGATTACTCATTTCTGAGTCCCTTTTTACATTAGTAACGAAAGTTAACAGTACCGGAAATACTTCAGACAAAAAAGGTCACAAGAGGTAACACCCACTCATATCTAAACGTGTTAGTTGGTTGCACATAAATTCACAAAAAGTGTCAACGTTTTTGGTGAAAAAAAATGAATAAAAACAACAGCCACTTCAAATTAAAAAAATACTCAGTAAAATCCTAAAATATTACTCAGGTGGTATATTACTGTAATTGCGTTAAAATGTTTTATGTTGACATGCGATAAAAGAAACACACACGTAGTCTGTTTATGTTGATAAAATCTATTTTTGACATAAGACAAACTATTCTTGAATATTTTACTTCAGCATTCTTAACGGTGTCTCTTTTTCTTTCAGCTAAACATGCCACCACGTGTACGTAAGCGAAAGGTCTGCAGTTGCTGCGACATTCCTCCGTCAATATTGACGTCATCACAACCACAGAACGTCCCAAAACGTCAACGTGTTCAGAAGGTCAGCACAGTCCCACAGGAAACGGTACCTGTTCTTGAACATGTTGCAGACGGACCTGTCCATCAGTCGGCTGCTACCAGTCCAGATTCTGCATTCTCTAACAGTTTCACACTATCAAATGTATTTGCTCGTGAAATGGAAGAAATGAACGAAGATATTGTACATGAATCTACAGGACATTCAACCAGGCGGATCCGGCGTCGAGCATGCCGTACTATCCGAGGCCTAGATGCCGTCCACACTTTCATTACGGAAGTCACCTACACAATCTCTTCTGTAAAAATTGATTACGCTGGTCAAGAACTCACTCCGTTTCAAGCTAGACCGGATTTCTTCAAGAGTTCTACGCCAGCATCCTCAACAGTACCGGAAAAGACGTCAGCATCTTCAGCGGCACCAGAAAATGCATCAGTATCTTCAACAGTACCAGAAAATACGTCATCACCATCTTTGTCAGCATCTTCAACGTTACCAGAACAAACGACAGTGACGGGCGGAAAGGAAGGGTCTCAAGTAACAACCGCTAATCAGAGACGTTCACATTCTCTGAACAAAGCTTTTTACTTTCACGAAGACTCCTCGGACAGTGAAGCAGCCGACAGTATAATGAATATGACCAAACAGTTCGTAAGTAATGATAGATCAGAGGCCAGAGATACAAATATTAGTAACAGTGATTCAGCGTCTAGCAACAGTGATTCAAATTCTAGTAACAGTGAGTCAAAGTCAAGCAACAGTGATTCAAATTCTAGTAACAGTGATTCAAACTCTAGTCACAGTGATTCAAAATCTAGCAACATTGATTCGAAATCTAGTAACAGTGATTCAAGTTCCTTTCGTTTCAAAAAGAGTGTTTGCGCTTTGGGAGGGAAATGCGAGAAACACAAGGAAATCCAACAGAGACGATGCACGTGTTACACGTTTGTCTGCAAGAATAAACCTAAGCCCAAGCCATGTCTAACTGAGATGAAGAAGCTTCATCTGCAAGCATCTCTGACTGGCACTGGTAAGAAGGAGCATAACATCCTACAGGAAGTAAATATTGGTAACCAGGGTAGTACTCCATGCATTTATCTCTACACCAATGAAGTGTTGACTATCTGCAATCGACAGCAACACAACATGCGTCTGGATAGAACATTCAACCTTGGTCCGTGCTTTGTTACAGCTTTCGTCTTCCGTAACTCCAATCTCCTATACAAAAAGCCATACAACTCTGACATGAGTTACGGACCCTTAATGACTGGTCCCGTCATGCTTCACTTTGACAAGACTCCGGAAACCTATGCTCGATTCTTCGAGACCATCTGTGAGAAGGCCGGTATCGTAAAGAAGACAATGTCCGAGATTGAGATGAAAGACATGTATGGTGTACAGAAACGGGACAAGGTGATCACGAGACCTATGAGAAAGGTATTCGGCCGCGACATGCGTCTGGTGGACATTCATTATGTGCCGATACATCTACACACGGATCTCAGACATGGCGTCTCCTGTTATTCACGTCTCGCGAGAGTTGTGGATATTATCGCCGACAAGTTTAGTCATGAACGCACACAGACGAGACTTGCTATAGCTGGAGCAGAAGACAGCACGTGGAATCTGCATCCGCGTACTGAACACTACTTTCAGAGGTTGGGATTGTCCACTATAAATGGCAAATTACAAGCTCTAGATAGACTAAGCCTGGAGTGCTGGTGAATCAGTTGAAAACTTGAGTTGTGAAGACTGTTTTATGAAAAAAGACAGATTTTGTGTGATGCTGTAACCATAAGATGACCACACATATTTTGTATTGCAGAGAAAAACATTTATACAAATTGTCCATAACACAATATCCTTATTGTTTGAGTTCAGAAGATAGTTGAAGGAGAAATGGACTTTATTTGTAATATCGAACATTTTTGTGCTTCCAGATCACATGTGCTATTTATGTTTTAGGATTATGTCGGGTTTAATTCTAGCCATTTTGTGTCTCGATTTCAAAATAATTCCTTATGTCACAATAGATGCTTCATGAAACTAACATAATAGCATTAAAGCAACTTTTATATTCATTGAATATTTACAAATGAATTACATTTGTACATGGATAATTATTCAGCCACGTATAAATTCTGAAAGTTCTCGTTTTAAGAAACAAGACATTGTATAGTTTTCAAATGTTTGTACAATACAATTTTAAAATATATATTGTTGAGTATTAAGAGTAAACTTTTACGAATTATTGAATAGAAAGTTGATTCTTGTTATGCATGTAAAATTAATTTTTTCTTACCTTATATAGGTTTAATCATGATAATGATACTGCAAGGCTGGCGCAGAAAAAAATATACATTTTTAATTATGTACATAGAAAGTGTAATTACAGTCTTATTATTTATATTTTTAGAAAAAAAAGTACGAGTTTGAGTTTGAGTAAAAGTGTCCTGATCTCCAAAAATTATGTTGCGTGATGCTATTTCAGCTGAACACCTGCATATTGTTTTGAGACTTCGAACAATGGAACCGTCTATAACGGTGAGTTTCCTGGAACAATTAAATATCATGGAATAGTTGTTTTACCAGCGAGTTAGGCTAGACTTCGTTGAAGATAAATGATGTTAACAATAAATATGCAAATTATGCTCGAAATGATTATATTAGTTACACTGAGCACTAAGAGGATAATACCACTAGGGTCCGTGATAATACTAAATAAAACTGTTTAGGAATTTCTGAAGTTAATATTGGAGACTAACGTATGCTGTAGTCTTTCTAACAGACTACTAGCCTCACTGTCATGACAAGAATAATTTATAGTTTTGTTTATAATGTTTGTTATTTCTTTAATTAAAATATAGAATGTTTATTATTTTACTCATTTATATTCAGTGTTACCCCACTGCAACTTTCCCGTGTTTATTTAATTCCCCCATCCAGCATCACCTTTGTTTAATTCCCCCATCCAGCATCACCTTTGTTTAATTCCCCCATCCAGCATATCCTTCCTGATGTAAAGTGTGCATACATATTGTCTGGACCAATATTGATCTAAAGGTAAATGAGTCAAAGGTAAAAAATCTCGGTGTAATAGGTTCTGCTTAAAAGTCTTAGTTTATTGGGTAAAAGGTTAAGGTCATAGCCACCTTGAAGATAGAAATGCATTCTGATCAATAACTCAACACCTCTATTAGATAAGATCCTCCAACTTGGTAAGGAAGTTCGTCTTGGCCGATAGATGAATCATCAGATCTATTAACGATCTTGGTAGAGGTTTTTAATAAGGTCAAGAGAGACATGTACTTACTGGTAAACGTTCAACTGAGAATATCTGCATAGGTGATCTACACTCTCAACGTAGAGTTCATAAAGACCTGATCAACCTTCAAGGTGATTTGCAACAAAGTAAAACCTGTAGTGTCCTCAGTTCTGTGATTTGACTTAGTAACCTAGTGTATTACCCTTTTTGACCATGGTAACCGAGTTTATTACCCTTCGTGATTATGGTAACCTAGTTATTACCCTTCATGACCATGGTGGCATAGTTTGTTACCCTTCATGATCATGGTAACCTAGTTAAGTCACCCTTCGTGACCATTGTAACCTAGTTTACTACCCTTCGTAGCCATGCTGTGAATTTAACTTGCATCATGACAAACATTCTGAACCACCTTCATGATAATTGGATACAAATTTAGCTTCTACAGTGTTCACATGGTTTTTCTATCATTCCACCGGGCGACAAATATTTGACCTCATGTGACCCATTTTCAAACTATACCTGGAGTGACAAACAGTCTGACCAACTTTCATGATAATTGGTAACAACGCAATCTAGACAAGACAGCTATAAATAATGTTGCTGAGTGTATTTCTTTCTCAAGAGGCGCACAAAGTAGATTTCTAAAAGTCATTAAAGTTACTGATCTGTTGCACATCATCTCAATGTCAGAGGTGAACATTTGGCCAAAGTTTAATTCAGATTTAGGAGATACTGAGCGGACACAAATTCAAGACTAAAGCATTTTACCTGAAGTTGTGTCCTTGACCTTGGGCCAGTGTGACACATTGTCTCGATGAGGTGATCATTTGACTAGAGTTTCATCAAATTCCTTCAGAGTATAGGATATACCAAGCAGAGACTCAAATCTTTGACCTTGACCTTTAGTCAGCATGGTCAGATCTTGGTTTCTACACACTAACTTGAAGATGTAAACATTTGACCACATTTTCATCAAAATCCTTCAAGGAGTTAAGGAGATGTGGAGCGGACAGGAAATTTAAGACCCAAAACATTAAACCATTAATCCTAAAAGTTATGACCTTGACTCTGTGTCATTGTGACAGGCTCATGGGTTCTGCACATCGTCTCGACGAGGTGAAGATTTGACCGAAGTATAATCAAAATCCTTCTGGGGTTTGAGAAGACATGGAGCAGACAGGAAATGTTAAGACTAAAATGTTTGACCTTAAGTTGTGACCTTGACCTTGCAGTGTGATAGACGGGAAGATGGACCATTCCTAACCCCCTCCCGTTACGCGGCAGGGAAGAACAAAATGTGGCCTCGAAAGTTTTTACAAGGTTTTTCTTTAATTTGATATGGTGACATTGTTTTTGACCCCACACGACCAAGTTTTGAACTCGACCTACAGTTCACCAAGACACATTCCAATAACTGTGAATAAGATTTAAAATGTGGTCTCTAGTTCTCCATACAATTTACTATGATTTGATCTGGTGACCCAAGTTTTGACCCGCATCTCGACATAGAGTTCACCAACACAAAAATTCTAACCAACGTTCATAATCATTTGTAACAAAATGTGGCCTAACTAGTGTTACTAAGTTTTATTTAGATTTGACCATGTGGTAAAGTCTTTGACCTCATGTGACCAATTTCAGTTTATACTAATTAGTTCATCGATTGTAAGAAAGCTTGACATTATGAGCAACTTTCATGATTGGTAACTGGAAAATCAGACTAATGGTGTTCAATGTTGTTTTTACGATTGTGACCTTAGGGGGCTCTAACCTAGCTTCGGGATGAGCGGCAAACATCACCCAGTACCTTAAACTGCTAGAGTTCATGAAGAAACATATTCTGACCAACTTTCATGATTGGTAACAAATCACAATGGTTCCCTTTTTTTCAGGATTTGCTGGGTTTCTAGATTATGACCAGGCAGTCACCCATGTGATTCAAAGTTTCAAGACATTCTGACCCAAGTTCTCAAGTCAATTTGTTGCATTTTGAAAGATGATTTTCTTTTCACGATTTACCTGGGTGCAAATGTGATCGTAAAGTGGCCCTAGTGTTTATAAGGCAATCATTTCAAATGACTCTCACCAGGTCACTTAATCTTCAAGCTTTTCAAGTGACCCGTTTCAAACTCTACCTAGAATTCAACATTCTGAAAAACTTTCATGATAGGATCAAAATATTCTTGTTTATTGATTGGGTACAAAAGTGGTCTTAAGAGCGCTCACAAAGTAAGTGTGGAAAATGGGCACAAGGTGATCACATACATGTGAAATAATTTGTAAAATCTGACCACTAGTTTACATAATGTTTTCTGTATCAATATGGGGATATCAGCCACACCAAATTGTAGTCACGTCCGTTGAAAAATTCCATCAACCAAAAACAATCTTGGTGGAGGGTCACTAATAGAAAAGCTTTGTGGAAACTAATCATAAATCTTAAATTTTGCCAACAGTTTCTTTTTCTCCATGTTGATTTAGAGAGCTTCAAAACTAGACTGCTTCAGACCAAGTTTCATGAAAAACTATGAAGCATTACACGAGTTGTTTGATACAAACTATTGACAGTTGATTTTGACAGATGGACATTAAACAACCATACACAATCTCTTACGACCATTCCACAACCAAATGAGCTAAAATTCATAGCTTAAAAATATGAAAAATAAATTAACCTCAACCAACTTAACAAGACTGTTTCTACTATACGTCAACAATTAATTGTGCATTTGTACTGTAAATCTTAAGAATCAACAGCTGCCTCACATTTAAAGCTAAGCCAGTAAGCATAAGTAAAGGCAATTTGGGAATGACTGAACATACTAGGTAAAGGCAATTTGGGAATGCTGGGACATGGTATCAGTTTGGCCGAAGCCATTGGTAAAGGCAATTTAGAAATGCCTAGACGGTTGGCCAAGACAGTTTTCCTTCAACTGGTGAAACTTTAAAACTTTATGTGCCCCTATTTGTAGGAGAAAGGTCTTTCTCATATAAGATTCTCTTTCAGATTTTGTTTCTGAAAAATAATTCAGAAAATCTTTGCTCTTCAACTTGTCTGTTCAACAGATGTGCCCTTGGGCAAGACCTGACAGCAAAGTTTTCATACTGGCAAAAATGAACAATACTTATCACTGACCATAATGTTTATTCTCTTAACATAGTTCTGAATGACAATGTCTTGTAAGATATGAAAGGCAAAGATAAAACATCGTTCAATAACTATCAATAAAAGTTAATTTAACACTTAATATCTAAACTGAATTTTACCACGTCTGCTGAATGGCACATCAAGTTTCCTGGTGACTTTTCTATTTTCACTTTGAAATGGGCTATAATACAGTGAAATTCCTATATCAAGACTACCCTTTGGACCACTTTAAGGCAGTCATATTATCAAGTTTGTCTAATAGAGACCTTTTTACAATGAAATTTAGACCACTATGTTCTAAAACTCTTGGTCTTAATATGGGGGATGGTTTTAATATTGGGTAGTCTTAACAACAGAAGAACAGTAAGTCAACAGTTTCATTACAGAACAAACAAATGTGTGATAAAATGAACATCACATTTGAAATACATTCATAATCAAGGCCTCTTCTGTTTCCAAATTGTCAGCACTTTTTTGCCAAAACAGGCATTTTAGGACAAAACTATCTCGCCTTCTGATATAGTCAAAATTTCTTTTGCCAATTTCAAATTACTTTTGCAACAGTTATTTCTTCAATAAAAATATAAATAGCCATCCTTCACGCACTGTAAGACAAAGTTAATATAGAATACAGTCCTAAGTCTGTAGATTCTGTCACATTTGTACAAACAATAATGTTCAACACTGTCTTGATGACTCAGCTGTCTGTTGCTTTATAATGGTCATCGTCAATTGTGGAGTAAATGTGACCTTCACTGCTCAAAAACTCTATAGCATCCCTGAAACAGTGAGAAATTTTGTAGTTAAAGTATGTAGGTTTGTTAAATTTACTTATCCTTACATAGATAGTACATTCTATTTTAGACTAATGTTCTTGCATTGTCCATGACTGTCAGATTTCTCGAGTTTTAATCAGCTCTCATGCAGCGAGAAGGGATTGTGGAGGAAATAGTCAAATTCCAGACAGGGTTCAGTCTGGTGGTCAGCACAGCATGTGACAGAAGTATCTCCTTGGATAATTATATAGCCAGACTCTTCGATATTTTCTGCATGCAGTTTATCTACCCAAACCATTCATCATATGTAAGGAATTTTAAACTTTCTCAAATAGTCAAGTAAATAGCACGATTTGATCTCTTCACCCTCAATCCATTAAGTGGCTAGAATTTTTTGTCCTGTGCACACCCTTCTGACCTCTGGATTCAACCATCAACAAGTGACAGGAAATTGTCACAAAACCAGGTTTTCATTTTCCAGTCTGCTGGCCGAGCGCAAATGTTTAAATATCTTGAGAAATGTAGGAGGAAGTGGGCACGTGACAGATTCTTCATATATAACATATGTGGAAAAAAGCAAAGGGCCATAATTCAGGCAAAAATTATAAAAAAAAAAAAAGGAAAAAAAAAAAAAAAAAAACTTGCCTGTGTGGGGTTTGAACCGCGGTCTCCTGAGAAATTTTGTCATCTTACTGTAACAGAATACTCCAAAGTATACAGGACTGGTAATCTATTCTAGCTAGAACTATCACTGAAGATGATGAATACCCCCCGAACATCCCACTGACACAGTATTTAAAATTCATATAAATTTGATGCTTTGATAGCTTTGATTATTGGACCGCACATCTTAAGGCTTCTGTGAAGTATAAGAAATTTTGACCAGCGGGTTTAGATTAAAAGCACACAAGATTTTACTATCTCAAGCCCCTGACCTTTGCCTAGTGACCGAAACATGGACCATGCACAACTAGGCATTGTACCCATCACTTGTGTTAAGTATCATCAGCCTCTGACCAGGGTTTTGAGATTTAGCGTCACAAGATTTTACTATCCACCCCTGTGACCTTGACCTTTGACCTAGAGACCCGAAACCTGGACCATGCACAACTAGGCATTGTACTTATCACTGTGTGAATTATCATGACCAGGGATTTTGGAGATTTAGAGTCCACAAGATTTTACCATCTCGAGCCCCGTGACCTTGACCTTTGACCCAGAGACCACAACATGGACCTTGCACAACTAGGCATTGTACCTAGGGGGTATAAAAAGGACAGTAATAACAGAGTATTCTCCCTTTTATAATAACAGAGTATTCTCCCTTTTATATATACTTAAGGAGACACAAAAATAGCAAGACTGACGGACGGACGCACCAAGGGCAGAACATTATATATTCAAAATTCTTTAGTTCACGATTATAGTTCGTGAAAGTTTGGTTGAAATCCCTTGAGAAATGTAGGAGTTGCACACAGAAGAGTATTTCTATATATATTACATTATGTGGAAAAAACAAAGGCCCATAATTCTGTCAAAAATGATCAAATCACAAAACTGGACAATATGCGCCAGGGCACTTGGTGACAATAATTCTGTGAAAGTTTGGTTGAAACCCCTTGAGAAGTGTAGAAGGAGTTGCGCACAGAAGAATTACATATGTGAAAAAAAAACAAAGGGCCATAATTAGGTCAAAAAGACCAAATCACAAAACCCCGACAATATGCGCCAGGGCACTTCATGACAATACTCTGTGAAAGTTTGGTTGAAATCCTGTTGAGAAATGTAGGAGGAGTTGCGCGCACAGAGGAAATTGTTAACGCCCGCCCGCTCGCCGACGTACCTCAATCTAATAACCAGGATTTTTCCTTCGGAAAACCTGGTTAAAAATATATTTGGAAGATAAAACTTCCAGTGACTTGCATGCGTTGTAGTTACACCATACTGTAACTAACATCTGAGGGTGCACACACAACTTACCTGATTGCTTTTTCTGGTACTCCCCTAACCTGGTTACATACAGACTCCACACTGGCACCCTCTGCTGACAGGTTATTGCGTATTGCAATGTGTACCTGGAATGTAGCAAACTCTAGTGATAATCTGAAGATAACGAGCTGTTCCTGTAAAATGTTGTATGCTCCTGAAAAGCATCTACTGAACAGGCATAGTTACATGTGAATTATCTGTGTTCACATAGTTATACATGAATGTGTCTTTATGGATTAAGTTTCAATATATGAAAGGGAATAAGGAAAATATCTCTTGACCATGGAGGTAGCTACCTGAATATGGTGCGCAACACAATCTTATAGAAATTATAACAGTTGTACGTCCATAAATATAGTTACAGCCAGGACACAAAAAATTGCTATATACATGAAGCCCTATAAAGACATTTTGAGCTCCAAATTAGACCTTGATATTCAGGGTAGTGACCCGGGTCTTACATGCAACATGTCATCTCTATGACCTGAAAAATTGTACTAGACTGTAACGTTGTGTTGAACTCCAGCCATGCACAGTAAGAGCTAAAATCTAGCCACAAAACCTATTTTAAATGTGGGGATGCACAGAAACACATACCAAAAGGTGCAACTACATGTTTTACTTTCCAACCCTTTGGAATTAGAATACTCGAATAAGTCTTTAAAGTCAGAGAGACAATGCTTTTAAGTTCTACCAACATCATCAAATATAGAACTGTAAAATTCAATTACTACTAGCTATCACAGCTCTAATCAGCTCATCGGACTCTTGCAAATGATGCTACATTAAATGAGATAAAGCAAAGGATAATACCTGGTTTTGTACGGCAGAAAGTCCACTGACCATACCATCGCCAGCATCTCCATAACTATTTGTTGTGGTTGACTGCATAGACATGCCATTTGAAACACCCTGAAACATAAGCAATCCAGAATCTGAGGACGTACTGTACCACAGAAAAACAAAAGCAAGTATGTTAATTTCAACAGACGTACTGGCAAGCAAGGAAAAGCCGATGGCAAGGAATTGTCGGTGGCTTTTTAGTTTTACCGTTACATGCCTCTATAACTAGACTGTAAGAAGGAAGTCTTGATCAAAATCTATCGGAGGATTTGTTTTGAAGCTGACTGACAGAAATCATGCGTCAAAGTGTTAAATATCTACTAAGATACTGGTTTTTCATTTCAGCGTACTCTCAACCTTGACAAATGTTGTCAACAAAGTCATATGGGTGTCATGTGATGGCTGTCAACTTCTGATTTCCGAGAAATTAATGTAATTTCTCACACACAATTTATTG